>PVJD01001087.1:0-306278 GCA_004026545.1 Mormoops blainvillei | reverse complement strand
TATATATATAATAATATATATATATAAATGTCCTCCTCAATGTCCTCCTCAGCAAAATAGGACTAATAATATTAATGTGCATTATAAAGTTGCAGCATGGATGAAATCAGCTGGTCCACTAAGCAAATAGCCAATATGTGGCAATATATACTTACATAAATTGTTATATAAAACATATAACAATAAATAGTGATGATATATAGATATTTTTTCTTTTTGCCTAAACTTCCATGAAGCTCAGTGTTAAAATAATTTTTAAACAGTATTTTTTTCCTTAGATGATTGATCCTTTAATTCTCTTTCCTTCCAACTGGATTTTGATTGTTCAGTTTCAGCAATTTTCTCCTTCTATTGTGAACCATATTAGACCACATTTAGAAACAAGGAAGACCTCCGTTGAAAAAATATCAAGCCTTCTATTTCAAGATTAAAAAAAAAACAGGATAATGACATGTTCCTTAAATCACATTGTCAGTCAATGGTAGACTCAAGGTGAGGATAGCCTAGTGCTGTCTGGTACTCTTCCAAACTGGTCTGTGTAGTCACTCAAAGTTGTAAAGAGGACTCATGAAGCTCTTTTCAAAGTACTTAACACATACACAGGGAAGTGACAGTTAGTGTCTATGTGATAGTTAATTGCTTTAGATGAAAAAAAAAACTGATAATTGCCTGATGTAGAATGAGGGCAGACTCATATCCAGAAAAAATTCTGTTTGCCCATAAGTAATTACTTCTATATATTACCTAAGAAATGCATATTCCAAATACTGCCAATAGACACTCATTGATTTCTTTTCAGTCATTAGCAGTGAGTGGCAGGGAGAAGTGCAATAAAATAAACAGGCAACATATTCCATTGGAGCTGACACCAAAGTAATATCGTGAGTTACCCCACAGTGAAGGGAAACAGAAGGAATGAGAGATTTGTCTATAAATGTTAAATTGTGTGATCTGATCTCACTGATTTTTGTATGATAATTTAGTTCACAAAATTATGTAATGCAGCAATCTTGTGAAATGGATTAATGCAAAGATTTTCAACCTTTTCAGCTTGTGGGACACATAAACTAATTACTAAAATTAGGGGCACACCAAAAATATATTTCTTGCTGATCTGGAAAAAATAGGCATAATTTTGATTCATTTATACCAGATAGCTATTGTTGTGTTGGCTGTTTCAATTTTTCATGTGACATTCTAAGGAAGAAGAGGTCAGTGCTCCTGACTCAATAGTCAGATATTGCATGTTTTACAAATGCTTGCAGTGCACTGGCTGAAAACTGCTGGATTAATGGAATTTTAGAATTATGTTCAATTCACCAGTAAGGATTTGAGGTTTAGATAAGCAAAGTGACCAATCCAAGTTCAAATAAATATTAAGTCATGGAATGTCATTTAAACCCAGGTTTTTTGACACTTAGTTCTGTGCTTTTTCAACTGAACCATGTTATATTGTGTTTGATTCTACTGGTTGACATAAACCACAGGCTAGGTCCTTAACACAGTACTGACCACGCTATGGACCAACCTTGGCGAAGGGTGAATGGATGCAGGACACCTGAACACCTGCAGTGGGCACTCTGAGTAGAAGAAGCAGGCAGGGTCAAACCCAGGCATCAAGAGTAATTGAAGCAAAAAGGAAGAAACCACCCCATCTGCAAGAAAAATGAATTTAGGCAACAACTTCTAAGCCAAGCTCAGGTCAGCTTAGCAAACTTCCTTTGTGCTTTTTTGATGTGCCAGCACTGTGACCACAAACACAAACTGCTTTCTACACCATGCATTCTGGTGCTATATACAGGGATTGGGCACAAATAATGCCTCTTTTGTTATTACAAAATATTTTATTACAACATCATAAGAATGTAATTTTGTAACATAATATCCCACTCAAGCACACCATATGACATTTTAGGTGAAATATTCAAATTAAAACTCTGAATTATTACACCCATATCATTACCATACCAACAACACTCAACCAGGTGTTACTTCTGCCAGACCCTGTGTATTACAAAATGGTCCATGACATTTGCAACCTTCTTTCCTGAAGAAGGCTAAATTTTTTATTAAGAGACAGAGGTTGAGTTACTGGCAACAACTTTGAAAAGATAAGAGAAGATGCCTGGAGTGACCTGTTTGTGTGCATGTGCATATGTGTGTGATGCAGGCACACAGATGCATGTGTGTTCACATGTTCAGTGTTGTCTTATGTAACTATGTTGGTGAATCTTTTTAGTAGAAGACTTGATTTACTGATGTTGGGCACTGTCTGTCTTAAATTAGAACTAAAAACATATATAGCCTCACAGGTTTGAATCTGTCCACGCCTTCACATATCATGTGCCCTGTCAGGACTGAGAGATCACACAAATCAAAACCAATCCCTGCTCACTAGGCATTCACACTATAGTCTTTGAGCCAGGCACATAATCACGTAATTTCAATAAGCACCTGGAAGGTTATGATAAGTACTATAAACGGGTTAAAATTGCTCAAGTGTCACAGAAGAAGGGACATTAGATTGAGACTTAGGATATAAAAACCATTTCTCAGTAGAAATGACATTTGGCTGAAACCTTAATTATGAAAAGGACGTTGACATGGGATGATGAGCAACTTTCACAGTTTACAGCTATGGTCATGACCAGAAGCAAAAAGATTCCTGCCTGAAAGTAGTGTAGGGTAATTCTGCTGTAATGGCACGGACTTGACAGCCCTTCAGAATAGGTTGTAGGTTAGCGGGCTTCTGGTGCCTGATTTTTATTATTCACTCTGTTGTACACCAGTATCCTGACCAAAACCTGATGCCCATGGAGTGCAATGTAGAGATCTATAAATCAGCTTTATTTGTCACATGGACACTTGAATAAAATTACCCTGTCTCCTCTGATACAATTTAGAGACAAATGTAGAAATTTCCTAATATTCCCCAGAACAGAGAAGTACTCTTGGACATGCATTCTCTGTGGGCCAAGGCAGGAATGTAGGTGAGGAGAGCCTAAATAATGGCTGCTAAAATAGCTATTGACAAATGCAGAAAAATAATGCATGTGTGTTTTACTTCCAACGTTCGTCATTTACCGCATTGACAAAATTCTCACGTGAGGTGAGCTAACATGCCATTCCAAAGACTCATCCAATCTGAACAGAAAAGGTAAATAAAACTGCATTTATCAACTTGGTCCGTAGGGACTTAGATTCAGTGAAACATGGAGAATGGATCATATTAAATTTGTAATGATGTAGGTAATGAATAATGAATGTTCTAGTGCTATCTTTGGGTAATCATCTGCAAACATATGTTTTTTTCAGGACTTCATGGGATGTTGATTTTATGCACGCTAGACACCCTCTGCCATCTGTAATGGCAAGTGAGTTCTCAGTGCTTTGGCTAATAATAGATAGAGCACCCAGTGAGTTTATGAAACTATTCAGATAGCATGGAATGATTTCTTAATGTTGTTCTTGAGTATTGCTTTATTGCTCTTGCACTGTGTGTGCTGGCTGCAATGCTGGTGTGCCAAGGCTTTTTAAAACTTTAATGTTCAGTCACTGTAGGGCCTTCAGATTTGTTCAGTTTTGTGCATGCTTTGAGTGCTTGTCTCCTTCAGTCCATTTCCTTCTTTTTCATTGTAGAGTGTGGGCTCTCAAAAGCTGTTGTGCAGCAGTAGCTTTTGCTTCTTTTAGATATGGCCCTAGAGACAGAATTATGTATGCACTCTAGGTAGAATTATAAGGTAATTATATTTTTCCGCTTGCCATGAATTGTACCAAAAAGGCCCCAATTTGTATAAGCAAATTAACTCTCAGCAAATTAACTTTCTAAGCATGCTAGGTTAAATGGTCTAGACTCAGCTCAAGGTAGTTTGTTGCCAGGGCTCACTGGATTGGATCTGAATGCTTTGACCTAAGGAATGTGAACAAGCATGTTAAATTCCTACTCCTACTATAGATGCTCATTTACTAGTATCATTTGCAGGTATATTTTGCCTTCTTTTACCCAAAGTGCCATTTCAACAAGTCTGCTCTTAGTCTGCTGTTCACTTTATCTTCAATTTCTTCTTTGATCATAAATGTCCCACTTATTTTTTTTTAACACTTATAACAACCCTCCTTCCTTTCTTCCTTTCTCCCTTCCTATCTTTTTGAATCTGTGTTAAAAGTACATGCATTAACTATGCATTATGGCTATCAGATAAACAACATGGAAGACAAAATACCTTGTTGGTTAAAAGAACTATCTTTGGAATCAAAATGATTTGGGGTCTAACCCACATTTGGTTCCTTACTAGTTATGGGAGAAGAGGACAAGTCATTTAACCTCCTTAAATTCATGTTTCCTCATAAAAACACCTATGAAATGATATTGGTATCACATACATATTAATAGGATTAATAGCATCTACATAACAACAATGTCATGAACATTACATAAAATAACCTCAGTAATGCATTACAAAGACTTGCCCACAGTAAAAACTCAGTTAGTGGTCTAGATGCTGCAACTGGTGTTGCTGCATTGTTGATACTGTTGGTTGTGGTGGTGGCAGTTGTGGCAAAGATGAATCATTGCACCTTTTCAAGTGTGTCATACCCAGTTCCCTGTGAAAGTGCATTGCAAAATTCAGGTCATCATGTTAGGATACCACCATGACTGAGAGGACCATTTTGTGTCAAGTTCTGTTTTTCAGTAATCAGTTATGATTAATCCTTACTACAGGCAAGCTAAAGCATTCATTCCTCAGCAGCCCTTGCCAATTTCTCTGCAATTCAGAAATAGTCAGCTAAACACCACTGAACTCATAATAACTGTCATAGCTCCTGTAAGTTATTTCTGTAAAATCCACAACTATGTTAGCCTGAACACCTTGATGAATGTATCTATTTTTAAATTGTTTTTTCATCCCTCTACTCTCATAAAACAACATCCAAATTAACATTACACTGTAAGGTTGAAATAAGATAAGAAACCGGACTGTAAATTACTGTAAGTAAAGCTAATGAAGGATTACAGGGGTTTTAAAAGGAAAAAGAGGAGACTAATACATTAGGAAAATTAAGCAGATGCACTGTGAACATTAATTACAGTTTACTAAGATTTTGTTTACTAAAGTTAGCAGGTTCTAAGTCATTGAGTTTTCTTAGAAAATGTCCATAGTTAGCCTTGCACCATAATTTATAAAGCAGAAGATATTATTTCTCTCTACAAACTGAACCATGTAAAGTTAAACACAAATCTTCATAATATTCTCTTGAAAAGCAAAAGAGGGAGTGACCTAGAGTCCACGAGGACATTTAATACCACTAAGGCTTCTTCTCCATTTCTACTTTGTGCCATCCTCTGCAGATACCAGCTTTAATTTTGCAAACTCATAGTGTGGTATATTACACGTGGCTCTATGATGTGGGAAAGGATATTGAAATAAGTTAGGTACCCCCGTTCTTGTAGCTGTTCTTCCACCATCCAGCTGTGTGGTACCCATAGTCTCATTAGACCTCTGGGCTTCCAATTTTTCCTCAATAAAAAAGTTATTTATTTTATATCACTAGTTCTTAAACATTTTAAATCATACTCCCTTTTGCAATACCATGAAATCTATGTTTTGTTTTTTTTTAGGTCAGACATATGGAAATTTTACAAAATAAATTTATGTACAACTTTGATAGTTCTATGCCACCTTAAAGCTCTTACAACAGTATGGACCTTAGTCTAAGACATATACTTTAGGTGACTGGTATTATCATAACTAAATAATTCTGTGATCTTTAGCCATTTAATTTTTTTCCCTCAAATAGCTTATACTTTTAGAATCTAGTGGGAAAATGTATGTGAAAAGCCTCCAGAGAAGAATTTTGACACTTGGGTATATTCATCTTGTACTTCCTTTAGCTTTGGAGCTACTATGAGATTTTTGGCAAATTACACATTTTCTCTGGGATATCCTTATAGAGTAATACAGTGAAAAAATCTTGGACTTTGGAATCAGACAGATCTCAGTTGAAATTTTGGTTACATCATATATTCACTCTGCCACATTAAGGGAAAGTACTCTGTGGGAATGCATTCATTTTATATAATCTGTCTAATAGTTTGTGGTCTTCAGGTTTAAAAAAAATTCACATTTAAAAGCTTTTTGCCCAGTGTTTACCTCAATCCTTTGCAACTAATTCACTCTTAAGTCTAAGAAGGCACTTGCAATAGTGACCCTGGCATCCTTTTTTATTCTCTCCCTTTGCATCTTTCATCCCAGACTTCTCTCAACTCATTCCACATCATCCTTAAGTCATCACTTTCTATTTGAAATGAGGTATAGACTGTGATATGATGTGCTTGCAGCAGCTCTGAATTTTTAGATCGAAGTATTAATACATTTCAAAGCCATATGAGGACATTTGTAAGTCCTAGACACCCTTACAAGTAGAACTGCTCATCCCAAAATAACATTCATATTAAAATGCATTCACATTCCAAATTAAAAAAAAAAAGTTTTCTGTTGCTAAAAATGTGAAAGTATTTTTGTATTTTATAATTTTGATCCTTGAATTTTAAAAATTTGCTATATTCTGTTGCCTAATACGTGCATGCATTTGAGTATATACACATTTAAATATACATATGCATATGTATATATATAGAGGCAGAAGAAGAGATTTTTAGCTAATTGCTTCATGTATGTTTTAATCTGTAAGAATTTCATTAAAATTGTAATGGTTGTATGTTTTTATTTTGTACTTAGAGACAAAAATTGTTTTGTTTAGGTCTTTATTTTTTTGTAGTCTCTATCAGTTTATATGTATTTTATTATTTTATCTACTGGATACAATAGTTTTTTTTCAGCTATATTCAGATATAATTGACAATTAAAATTATAAGAAATTTAAAGTGTACATCCTGATGATTTGCTATACATATATTCATTGTGAAAGGGTTCCTCCCATCTAGTTAATTAATATATTCATCATCTCATATACAATAGCCATGGTTTGAGTCCTAGTGTTGTCATTATTATTAGATGATCTTGGGTAAATTCTTCCCATTTCTCTGAGCTTTAATTTTCTCAATGAACTGCTTGCTACTTGTCATTCAAAGAAACTTAAGTTAATGAATGATTAAAGTAAAGCTGAATATAATGATCTAATTCTTAACTATTCAAAATTTTAAAAAATATTAGAATTAGTTAATTCAACTTTAAAAAGTCTAAGGTATACCAGAGATGGAAAAAGTTAAGAATAAAGCCTGTAATTATTTGATTTACAATTTAGTGCCATTCCATATGTGTATACTAACATATCAATTTATCCTTGTTTTAACAAATTAATTTTATATACCTATTAACTTAGAAACACTGGGATTATTTTTAATAGTTTTGTCTGTATTTTTGAACTTGGTGGGGAGAGCAAAGGAGAAAGAGATGCATTGGCATATGAGACATTGATAGTGTCTCTTATGTGGTGTTTAAAATGATAGAGCTAATGGCAGAGAACAGAGACATCCTTTGTCAGTTACTTTTTAAAAATTATGCCAAATGCACTTAATTAGAAAACAACTTCTAAAGAAATAACAGAGGCAAATGAAAGTGCAGAAAGTTTTAAAGAACCTGTGAACATTTAGCCTCCCCTCTATCTTCTGAACTTTTTTTTTATTGCTTTAATGAGACCATTACCTAGATATGACCAGCTGAAAATCATCACTTATTGTATAATGTGAAGAGACAAATTTTTTTCTTGAGTTTGAGTCAGAGATAATAAGAGAGATCTTTAAACTTAAACAAGGAAAGGAAGTAGAGTAGACTAAACTATTTTTAAAATTTCATTAAGTTTATTGGGGTGACGTTGGTTAATAATATTATATAGGTTTCAGGTGTACAGTTCTCTAACATATCATCTCTAGGTTGCATTGTCACTCAAGGTCCAGGTCCCTTCCAATGTCACCATATACTGAACCCCTTTACCCTCTAGTAACTTTCCCTGCCCCCCTTTTCTCTATGCAATACTATTTTTCTACAGACTCCTCTTTGATTAAGACTCAACAGAAATAAAAATATAATTTTATTTCCTATTTCTCCTCTAAAATCAAAGATAGGTATTTTCTTATCACATAGTAATCATACTGAGGTTTGGAATTCTCTTTTCTAAGTGGTCCCCAGGACTGCTTTTCCTTATTCAAAATTTAGATTTTTTTAATATTGTGAGCGATGAAAGAAATAATAAATAAATGGTTGTCACTTTAACCATTCAAGTGCTGCTAATACTAACACAGCAACTGAACCCAGGAAGATTAGAAAATCAGAGATTCTCAGGACCCACAACCCTAGTTCGGCACCTTCTTTTCTCACCTTGATTCCATAAGAGCCTTCTAACTGGCCTTCCTACCTTCACTTTGTCTTTTCCATCAGTTTTGTTCTCTGATAACAGAAGTTCCCTAAACATTGAGCTGCTCATGAGTTTCTTCTGCTTAACACTTTCTTGATTTCTCCTATACACCTGGGAAAACCTGTATCACCAAGCAAGGTAGACAAGATCCTGCAGTATCCATTCCCTTCCTACTTCTTCAAAGATTATTTTTTCCTCATTGAAATGTGTCTGTGCTCTAGTTCCAAAAACCCTAACCATAAAATAACAGCAGGACAGCAATAATGATAACAAAACCCACTCCCATCGATTGATTTGCAACGATGTAATCTATTAGTGGACCCGCGGTTTCCATTTATTCATCCACTCGAGAAATACTTACTGAATGCTACCATATACTTGGCACTGCACTTACCAAGGAGACTCATTGTCAAGCAAAGAACACTAGTTATACAGGTCAAGCAACAACAAATAGATCCCCTGTCCTCCCGGAGCTGCAGTCTTAGGTAGAGGGAACACCAAGGCTGCAACTCCAGGAGGGCAGGGAATGTACTTGCATTCACCTCAGCAAGTGCAGAGTTTCATTTTGATGTTGTTGGGTCTTACAAAATAAAGGGAGCAAGTCCTGGGAGATTCCATGATAAGTGCTTGTGACCTAATCAGGAATGATCGGGGAGGTATACTTTTTTTCTTTTTAAATATATATATTTTTATTGTTCAAGTTGCTACCATTTTCCTGCTACCACTTCCCCCTGCCCCCGCCCCCTCCACCTCCCACCCTCAATCCTTTCCCGCTTTGGCTTTGTCCACGGGTCTTTTCTACATGCTCCTTGATGACCCTTCCCCTTCTTTCCCCTGATATCCCCCCTTCCTAGATGGGGGAGGTACACTTGATACAAGAGTTGAAGAATGACTAGAAATTATATCGGCAAAGTGGGAGATAGAGGAGAGCTAGGGAGAAATAATATGCAAAACACAAAGAATAGGAGGGAGAGAAGGTGTGTGAATTGAAAGGCCAGAGTGATGGAGCACAGGACATGGGGGAAGGTGTCATGCAAGTGACTTTAGTGAGACAGTTAGGGGACAAATCATGCAAGGCCTTTAAGTATGCCATCAATAATTTGGTTTGGGGGATAACGTGAAGTCATTTTAGGACTTTTAAGTGAAAATGTGACTTTATCTTGTGTTTGTTTTGAGAAGGCCCCTCAGCCTGCTGTGGAGCATGAGTTAGAGGCAGAGTCCGGCGGGATGTGGGACGAGTTAGAGATAGTGGCTAATGTCCTAGAGAGAGGGTGGCAGTTTATACTTAGGCTAGTTTGTAAATGGTGGGTTCGTTTCTGAAACCAAATGTATCATTTCATTTAAGCCTCACAACTTTGCCGAAGTAAACCTCATCAAGCCCACTTTACACATCAGTAAATTGAGGCTTAGAGTTACATGCATTTACTTAGTCCTTTAGAAATATGTGGCACAGTCAGGCCACAGACACCAGATCTCTGAATTATAAATCGTATCTCTTTTATCTGTACTGCTCTCTTTTTGTACTCTGGCATGGCGTACTTCTCATGATGCTGTAGCTTTCGTTTACTGAGCCCTTAACTCGAAATGCCTGTCCATTTAGCAAATCTCTGAAATTTTTCTCCAAGCAATGCAACTTTGTGTTCCCAGCTTCTGTTAATATATGTGCTCCATGATTTCATAGTGCTTGGTGCTTTCCTGCTGTTTCCTCATTTCTTCCTCTACTAGATTATGAGCTTCTAAACACAGGGAGTAGGAATTCTATTTTTATAGCCCAAATGCCTAGCAAGATGCCAAGTGTCAAGTAGGTGAACAATAACTTAAAGAAATTCTCATGGTAAATCTTCTAGACCAAACACTTGGACAAAACTTGGATGGTCCGTGCAGCATTCCTGACAGATGGTCACTGGAGACACCTGCCATTGCTCTTAGTAACACATTATTGACCACCTCTTAAGTGCCAGATACAAAACTAAACACTTACAATGTTATCATATTTAGTACTTGCAAAGTCTGTATACAATACATGGTATTATGCCTATAATACATATGAGGGAGCTGAGTATGTTGTCTATAGGCACCAACTCCAGAATTCAAGCTTAAAACACTCTACATTCAAACACCTTTGACCTAGATATGGTGCATCCATCCCTATTGCACTTGTGTGGTCTCTTTTAGTTGTCCAGTGTGAGATGTAAGATGGAAAATAACATCTTGACTTTCCTGACCCTAGACTGACAAATTGTATATCTTCTCCAAGTCACCAGAGAGAAACAGGTAGGCCTTTCTGATCCCAGTCATTTCTGCTCTTTCTAACACCTTCCAGTTATGGAATGTATAACCTGTTCTTAGTATACAATGATATGCATTGTATATGTAAAAGTTTTGCTAAATGTTGGCCCTGCTCCCAGCACATAAAATCCTTCAGTCATAGAAGGCAATGGTGTCCTAATTCTGGAAGCATCCTTGTCTGCCAGAGTGTGTTCCAGTTTGGGAGCTGGAATCACTGAGCTCTCAATTGCATATAGCCCATCTATTATCCTTCTGGGCTTCATAGCTCTCTGATTGGACTGATGAAACAATCAGAGTTTTGTCTGAAAGATAATGTCTTATTTTTTATTATTCTTTAAAAAAAAATCCTTGCCTGAGGATATGTTTTTTGATTTTAGAGAGAGAGGAAGAGGGAGAGAGAGTGAGAGTGCAAGAGAGGGAGGGAGACAGAGGAAAGAGACAGAAGAGTGAGAAAGAGAGAAAGAGAAACATCAATGTGAGATAGAAACATTGATCAGTTGGTTCCCATACATGCCCCAACCAGGGACAGAAATTGCAGCCTAGGTATGTGCCCTGACTGGGAATCAAACCCACAACCTTTTGGTGTATGAGACAATGCTCCAACCAACTCATCCACCTGGCCAGGGTGAACAACACTGTCTTTCTACAGAAGGAAACAAACTTCTAGTCTAAAAAAATGTGGATATTTCACTCACTTGTATGTAGGACCAAACAATTGTAGATTTGGTGTGGATCTTGAAGTTCATATAATCAAATTCTTTTTCTCACCAACTTATGAACAGCTTCCTTTGTTATGCTGTATTGGAAGGGAAAAATGATTCTTAGGAAGAAAAGTGAATTGCTCAAGTCACAAAGCTGGAGTTCAAACCTAGGTTTAAATGACCCTAGAGCCTAAGCTCTTAAAAATGAAGACATATTTTAAAACTGCTGTATTTTCCCCTTGGTTTCAGGTTAAATACCCTAAATCCTATAACATTTCCTTAATTGATGTGGCTTTATCTTGTCAACATTGGTCCCCAATCAGGGCTACTAAATGGGAAATGAAAGGAAAGCTCTCCAACACAATTGCACAAGATCTTTAACAAAGACAATAAAAGTGTCAATGTAAAATAAGTTGAGAAATTCAATTTTATTTACATTACAGAATGTGTCAATATTAGAGGCTTTTGCAGGCTTCTTCACACTTAAAATCTACTTCTGATAAAATAATATGATATGAAAATATTACAAACCATATTTTCTTCCTGAGTGAAATGAGAAACTTAGAAATCTTTCTTTGGATTTTACATAGAGGTTAATGAGATCAACTGGTCTACCTCTACCATTTAAGAGAAAGTTGTGGTATATTCATTTATAAAAAAGGTATCATTTAGGGCCTATTAATTTCCCTGGGTCTCTACTACCTTCAGTCTTTCTAATTGTGTTCGTCTAGTAACCTAACTCCAATAATTCTTTGATTTCATGAGGACCTACAACTCATTGTCCTTAGTTACCTCTTAATCTTCATTATCCTTCTCAAGACCTCATTACTATCTTATTCAGACTATATGTCAAGTTCAACTTTATAATCACTCATTGGAATAGCTTTATTTTCCTTGTACATCATTTCTGCCAACACACTTCTCTGGCACAATTCCAGCTTTGGCTAGCCCACTTTTTCCTCATTCAACACTTGCATCTGAGCCACTGAACGGGGCTGGAGAAAACACGCAATGATGTTGACTGGTTTCCACTTAAACCTAGTATCATAAACCTCAGGTGGCCCCAATTTACTGCCTGTCAATCCTACAACTACATTTTGTTAGCTCACTCTCCCACAGTCCTAGATTATTATTTCAGGCCTGCTTCTCTCTTCCTATAATATTTCTCTGATTTTTTACACTCAATAATGACCTTTCTTCCTATTTCACTGAGAAAATGAAGAAAAATCAGTAGAGATTTTAATTCTCTCCTCAACAGACCACCATGATTCCTGAAATTCTACCCATGTGTTTCACTTTCTCTTCTGTTCAATAGATGAACCAAATGCAGGGTCCTAGAGATGATAGTCCCAGGGCTGTGGCTCCTTTCTTTATGGAATATACCAGCAAATGAGGGTGGTTTGTATTTAACAGATAACTGCATGACTTGATATTAGAAATGTTGGGCAGCATTTCTAATGCTGTAATAAATAGCTACATAACTTTGGGAGTGAGTTAAAGCAAATCTCTGAAACCTCAGTTCCTTGTCTTTAAAAATAGAGGCAGCAACGTCTACAACCTGTATTATGAGATCTTAACGACATAACAAACATGAGTATGCTTTGTAAATTATAAAGCATATGGGCACGAAACGTAGTGTTATTTTTTCGGAACCAAGGCTGCACAGCTGCTGCTCAGGCTGTACATGCACCAATCTAGCAGACGGTAGAAGGGAGCTTTGCACATAGATTTCAAAGTGAATGCCCCACTTAGGCTTGGTACTACACTGGCTGCCCTGACTAATACATCCAAAAAACAAGTTGTTTATAGGTTCAAGGGTAGTGTCTCAGCAGCTTCTCTTTACAACCCATTCTAGCTTTACAATTTGCAAAGCACTGTTAAAAAGTTGTCGTTTGCCCTCTCTGGTGGGGTCACTTGGTTAGGTGTTATCCCTCAGAGTGAAAGATCGCTGGTTCAATTCTTGGTCAGGGCACATGCCTGGAATGCTGGTTCAGTCCCTGGTCAGGGCATGTATGAGAGGCAACTGATCCATGTTTCTCTCTCACATTGTTGTTTCTCTCACTCTCCTTCTCCCTCTCTTCCCCTCTCTCTAAAGAATAATTTTTTTAAAAAATTGTCATTAATCCTTTAAGACTCAGTTCAAGTATCTCTCTTAGAGCCTTCCATGCCATTTTGATTGTTCTTTCCCTGTGTTCCAAGAATCTTTACATTCATCTTAAGCACACATTTATTGCCTTTTTTCTTTTATTTATATTTTTCCCTCCTAGCACCCAACCCCGCAACCCCACCTCCTTCTCCTTATATCATCCCCTTGGGGTAAGGATTTTCAGGGCTATGTTTGTTCTTTTTGTCTTTCTGTCCCAAGACTTAGCAAAAAAAAAAAAAAAAAAAGCCTGGTACTATAACACATATTGGACTGAAGTACTGAGGTTGTCTGTTTCTATATCCTTCTGTCACTCCAGCTCCAGCTGCTCCCTCCATAGCGAGGCCCATGAGAGGAAAGGCTGTCTCTGGCATGCTCTTGCTTCCAGTGCTAGCGTGATGCATGAACATAACAAATAGTAAGCCAATGTTTGTGAAAACATGGCAAGGAAAAAAAAGTTTGTCAATTTATTTAACATGTCTTTTGGAGCATGTAATCTGTACCTTGTCATGAGGGAAGTGGTGAATATAAAGTGATGAACAAAAAACCAGATAAATATCCCTGCTTTTTGGAGTACTTATAGTCCAGTGATGAAGGCTGACAAAAAAATAATAAACAAACCCTAAATTGTGTTAGGGTGGGATAGGCTAGATCAAAGATTAGATAAGTTTCCCAGGGCAAACCTCAGTGGAGACGTGATGTTAGAGTAATAATTTCAAGCAAGGGAGGGAGTGAGATATGTGACTACTGGGGGAAGAGCATTCTGAGAAATGGGAAAAGTCCTTAACAGGGGTGGGGGGACTTTGGAGAGTTTCAAACAGAAGAGTGATAAATGATTTATGATAAAATATATAGATAAATGAAAATGCAAGGAGGTACACTGATTATAAAATGTGCAATAGTTGATTTTATTAAATACTTATTTCTGTTGGTCCTGTGTATTTTATTGAAGCCAGGAACAGGTGAAACAAAGGTTGCAGTTGTTGCAAAATATATATTTGGTGATTATATTCACCAAAGGCATTCATTATATCTTTGGTGAATAAAGACGTTAGTGAACTTGAAAGACAGGTTGCCAAGGAAATACAGGTTGTCTACCACAATTCATTGCAAAAGAAGCCCATCATTATGTGGAAATCAGGGGCAACAAATCCAGTTTTTAGCATTAGCAGCTTCTCATTTTTTTTTTCTGAGGGTTTTTTTTTTTTAAGTATGGGCTCTGAAACAGGATTTTTCTGCATATTTTATTTAGTATTCTTGAATGGCAAGATTAACGCACATCCGGTTTGCTAAATACATCCACCAGCCCTTTCTCTGATGCAAATAACTTACATATTTTAATAAAATCTTCCAGTTCCTTGTTATGATTTTATTTAAAATGTGATCTTTGGAATTCTTAATTGTCCTCCAACTTTGGCACCTTAACATTTTTTCTTAACCTAAATACAGTTAGGAAAACAAGCTAAAAATAGATAAATTTGAAATAGAAGCCAATATACTTAAGCCAAGGGGTTTAGAAGACAAGATGTGCTAAGGTACTTGCTACATGCCTTTTAAAATATTATCACCATATTTCCAGAACTCTCCTGGGGGGAGAAGGTGGTTCACAGTTTCAAGATATATAGGTGCTTCTTGTTTTTATGTAGGTAAAATCCTTGTGAAGTGAGAGCACTAGGAACAAGTAGGATTTTGAATCTTTGCTTTAATAATGACAATCTCCCTAAAATATATGTGTTTTGGTTTTGTTGACTTTGTCATGATTACTATGATTTTATTTAAAGTCTGATTTATTTTGAAAGAAGCAGGGTGCTGAAGTTAGGGGCTTTTTAAAATAAACATTGAATTTTGAGATAATGAGAGACTTACATGCAGTTTTAAGAAATATATGGAGATACGTCACGTACTTGTTACCTAGTTTCCTCCAGTGGTGCCATTCTGCAAAACTATGGTACTAATTACAACCAGAAGAGTGACATTAATCCAGTCAAGATCCACAGTGGCTCCTCCATCGTGAGGATCCCTCATGTTTCCTTTATCAGGTGGCATGATTCCTCTCTGTTCACCCATATCCCAGACCCCTGGCAACCACTAATCTGTTGTCTTCTCAATTTCTATAATTTTGTAATTCGAAGAATGTTATATAAATGAAACCTTACAGTATTCGACTCTTTTTGGATTGATCCCATGTGGAATCATTTCCTGCTTTTAACATCATTGCTTTGTTGTATGGTCATTATCACTCTATGGGTTTTTGACATTCTGGGTATCTCAGTATGGCCCATCCTCCTTCAGCTCCCATTATGTCCCAGACAGCCTCCACATAGCTTAAAATGGACAAGGTAGAGCAAATGGCAGGGACAAGAGGGAGGATTCAGACTCTTTAAAAGGGTGGAAATTTTCTTTTATTACTTTTACCTTTAAATTCAAAGGGAAATAGAGAGTTAGCACCCATTTACAGCATTTGAAATCCATCACCATTCAAATTTGTTAAGTAATTAGCTCCAGCCACACGTGGTGTTCAGGCATATGTGTCTGTGTGTGCTTGTGTGTTTTAAGTGTGTGTTGTTTCAACCTGCATTATCTTGCATGGTTTATGAAGCCCAAATGCACAAAATGCCACCATTTCTTCTCTCCAGAGGTACTTAAAGGAGTCTTTTGGAAGTTCATCATTATTTTTCTCCTTGTTTTTGAAGACAGAGTGTTTTATTCCAGACAGAGATAACATTTCTCATGGACTTCAGAGACAAAGACATAGTCATAATCAAATTTTGTGCACAGAAGAGGCTGCTTTGTAGTAAAACTCTCTCACAGGGTGTATTTATGTGTGTGGTGAGTAAAACTGTGAAGCTAATAAATTGAGTGATAATTAAAAATCTCCCAAAAAATGTGAGATTTGAAGGCTCTCACATGACTATATTTACTTTGACTAACAACTATGTACTGTTGCCTCTCTGTTCCGGGAAGGGTTTTTGTTTTTGTTTTTATTTTTGTTTGTCTTTCTGTCCTTGACTTTAAAAACCATATTCATGGTAGAGGTTAACTTCTGAAAAGCCTCTGGATGAAGAGTTCAGGTGAAGAAAGCAGTTATATGTTTCCTCCCTAGTACATGCCCAAGGCTCTAATTTATGACCATTCATTATGCATTGGTATATATTTTATCATTTGAAATTTCAAGTTCTAGGGCTTGGTGCCCTTCAGCTTTTTGATAAGGCTTACATACTATGTTTCAATAATATTATTAGAAATAAGAACTTGAATTTAGAAAATGTCAAATTATTTGCCCCCGTGAATCTACGTATCTGAGCAAGCATCATAGTTTGTAACCCAGGCAGTTTGGGGGATCTCTAAGTGTCTTTACATGAGGCTCTGTCCTGCAACATAATGCATTAAACATCTTTTGCAGCATGTTGCCTACACATCCCTTCCATACCTTGCACTATATACATCGCAGGCCTTAATTTTAAGTACAAGTTCATACATAGATTTTACTCTATACAATGATCTCATCTGTTTGTGGTTCTCTTCTTTCATGTTATTTCCCATATGGCTGTCAAATATCTGCTATCCTCTTAAGTCAAATCTCTTCATGTTTTAAAAATCTTGTTGTAATGTCATTTTTGTTTTACTATCTTCATAGCCACAATTCCCAAAGGTTAAGCACCCACAGCTAGACAGAACTCATTTTGTTCATTTCTGTATCTTCATAGTCTGGCAAATGGTAAGTACATAATAAACATCCTTTAAATGACTTAGTTTTAATAATGGTTATGGAAACGAATGAAAAGGTGGATGAATGTCTTAAGTATAAGTCACGATTTATTGCTGAAGCATTTCCTAAAATAATTAAAATAATATAAGTCATAACTCATTGCAACCAGGGAGCTTTGTGGATCTAAGTTGAACCCCACCTCATGATTCCTTGGATCTTGATCCCATGGAACCCAAGGTACACTTGGGACAGTGATTTAAGAAAAAAAGCCTTATGATATAAAGTAAATTCAAATCCTCATTCTAATCAAATCCTAATCATACCAGGAACACCAACAGAGTGTTTCTTTGTTTTATACAATACTTTAATTCAGTATTTTTTAAGGAATGTCCATGGACATCTGAGGGGTCCCAAAGACCCTTTCAGAAGATCTACAATGTCAAAATTATTGTCATAGAAATACTAAAACACTGTAAAAACATAGTATATAATAATGATAATAATTTAAAAGTGATAAAAATTAATAATAATATAATTCAGTTTTTGGGTCAGGTGTCTTACAAGATGCTTTAGTGTTTTATCTCATTTAATTTCACAACAAATCTATAAAGTAAGAGTAATGGCCCTTTTTTCTTATAGAAGAAGGAATTTAGGCTCAGAGTTGTGCCTCAAGTTACAGAATTAAATTATAGTAAAGGAGAAATTTAAATCCGGGTGTATATTAATCCATTGACTATACTTTCCCCCCATGCCACTTTTCTTCTTCATCGAAGTTCAGTGGAGAAGAAAGCCATGGAAAGAAACCATTAGTTATATGAGAGCACAGCATTGTTTCTGCCTAAGGTAAAGAAGCAAAAGAGTCATCAGCACTGTTGTGAATATGGTCTAGGAAATATAATTTTTGTCTAACCTGGATATTTAAGAGATAACTGGGTTTTATCAAGTAGTATTAATAGGTAGAACAGAGGGTCAC
The DNA here is from genome assembly GCA_004026545.1 of Mormoops blainvillei. Lineage (NCBI taxonomy): Eukaryota > Metazoa > Chordata > Mammalia > Chiroptera > Mormoopidae > Mormoops > Mormoops blainvillei. The sequence continues at coordinate 288,087 of PVJD01001087.1, read as the reverse complement.
TCTTGGCACAATGACTAGTCTGTATGAAAATAAAAGTGTTAAATCAGTGAAACACATTTCAGGAACCGTAAACTGTACCAATAAAGGTACAAGGGCAGGAAAACAGCAGAGGAGGTAAGTTTGGAGGGGAGGCAGGAGCTAAATTACAGAGTACCTTGTGTGCTTAGACAAAATGCTTAGTATTTGAATAGAAAGAATGAGTAGGGGACAATTTTTAACCATAGATATTTTCCAAAAAAATATTTTTTTTGGAAATAATTTTAAATTTACATAAAAGTTGCAAAGATAGAACAGATGACAGTTCCCAGATATTCCTCTCTCAGCCTCCCCTAATTGTTAACATTTTATATACGTCTGCCATATTTTTCAAAATAAGAAATTACCATTGGTTTAATATCATTAACTAAATTACAGTCTTTATTTGGATTTCACCAGTTTTTCCACTAATGCCCTTTCTTTTTTTGTTGCCAGATCCAATTCAGGATTTTACAATATGCTGCATTTAGCAATGGTTAGTAGTGCTAATACCTCTAGTCTTTTACAATTTTATAGTGTTTCCTGTATATTTTTCATGGCATTGCTGTATTTTTGAAGATTTTTACTTACCTGTAGATTTAAAAAATTAGATTCTTTATTTCACAGTAAATGTAAATTCACATTCAGCTGCAAAAAGTAATATAACAAAACTCCTGTATACTTTACGCAGTTTCCACCTATGGCACTATTTTACAAAACTAAAGCACAATAGCACCGTCAGGATATTGAAATTGAAATAAGTAACAAACAGAAGTTCCATTACCACCAGGATCCCTCATGTCACTCTTTTTTATAGCCACAACTACATCCTCCCTCTTTTTTCTTTCTTGACCCCTGTCAACCACAGATCTGTTTTCCATTTTTCTAATTTTGTCGTTTCAAGAATGTCTATATAAATAGGATCGTAAATTTGTGACTTTTTGGAGATTGGTTTTCAACACTCAGTATGAATTTCTGGAAATTTATGTCAGTAATATATAGCAATAGTTTTGTTGTCGTCATTGTTGTTGCCTCGTAGCAGATGTGCCATGTTTGTTTAAATATTCACCCACCGAAGGATATCTGTTTCTGGTTATGACAAATAAACATGATATACGATTTGTAAACATGCTTTTTCTGTAAAAGTGAGTTTTCATTTTCTAGGATAAATGTTTAGGAGTATAGTTGCTTGAGTTGCATGATACTGGAAAGTTTATTTTTTTAATTTATTTTGAAGAAACTGCCAAACTGTTTTCTAGATGTTTTCAGTGATATTTCACTATAGTTTTGATTTGCAATTCTGTTAGCTAATGGCATTGAACATTTTCCATGTGCTTATTTTTATCTACATATCCTCTTCAGTGAAATATCTGGTCACAACTTTTGCCCATTTTCTAGTTGCAGGTTTAGGGGGAGGTTTGTTTGTTTTTGTTTTTGTTTTTGTTTTCACTGTTAAGTTTGGAAAGTTCCTCATGTGTTCTAAATGCTAGTCCTTCATCAGATAATGTGGTTTGAAAATCCTCTCTCCAAATCTTTAGGTTATCTTTTCATTTCCTTCTCATGGGCTTTCACAGAGCAAAGCATTTAAATTTGATGAATTCCTATTAGTCTATTTTCATGTCATGAATCATGCTTTTGTTGTCAAATCTAAAAGTTACTTGTCTAGCTCCAGACACTAAAGATTTTCTCTCATTTTTTTTTTCCTTGAAGGTTTTATAGTTTATGTTTCATGTTTAAGCCACTACCTACTGGAGCTGGTTTTTGTATAAGGTGTGAGGTTTCAATTGAGGTTCATTTTGATGTCTATGGATGTCCAATCCTCTAGCAGTTTTCAGAAATCACTTGTTGAAAAGACCATCCTTCCCCCATTGAATTAATTGCTCTTGCATTTTTGTCAAAAATTGTTGGGCATATTTGTGTTAGTCTATTTCTTGAGTGTTCTGTTCCACTGATCTTCAAGTCTATTTCTCCACCAATACCATTCTGTCTTGGTTATTGTGCTAAATAGTAGACTTTGATTTCATTAGCTATAGATTTTTAAAAGAGATACAGCATAAATTTACCTTCACTATTTTTTTGTATTACATATTATGGAGCTACACAAAAGGCAAATGATTTTTAATAATTCTATACATCTGGAAGTAAAACAATGAGGCATCATGGAAAAAGTTCTGTTCATAAATCTAGGTTCAATGGTCAGGCAAGTGTTCTTAAAATTTAAACAAATTAAATAAAATATTTCTTTTGGATGCTATACCCTGGTAACTGAAAGTACCAAAGTCTGTCTTTAGATTTCATTGACCAGTATTGCAATTCAAATCTTAGCCTTTCTTTCTCTTGGTGAGTTTTTGAAATTAATTTTTTTTTCAATGATAGTTTAAGTTCAATACTCTATTATACCTGTTTCAGGTGTACAGTTTATTGGTCAGACAATCACATATCCTACGAAATGCTCTCTCTTGGTGTTTTAAATAAATCATCTGAGTATTACATAGATTTTAAAACTGTTAGATTAAAAATATGTATCTCTTACAGATATAAAGTGAACTTAATTTAGTTAGGCTTTATAATCCTGGTTTGTTTAAATTTAAAGTAACTCTTTTACAGTTAAAAGAATAATTAGTTGCATAATATACATATAGTTGTTATGCACATGTAAACTTCTGGTGCTAATTAAACAAGTTGGGAAAATATCCAATGGGGAAATAGAGTTTTATTGGTATGTAAATTTAAAATAGCAAGAGAATTGCTGTAAGGAAGAAACGTTTATAATGAATTAATCCAAAAGTTATTATGAGTACATTGCAAAGACTTGTCGGTTAGTATCGAGCATACAATTAAAAATGCAAATGAGAATGCTTTGCAAAAAAACTTGTGAAAGCAGTCTATATCGTGATTGTGAAAGTTAGCCTAAGTTTTAAATTCTTTGGAAGAAGAAAATCAGCAATAAAATGTAGGAAAATTATGTCTTTGACTCAAGATAAAACAATGTGGATTAATATGGACTCTACTATAAATCATTCATTCATTAAACAATTATTTCTTAAGTGAGTACCTACATGTGCTAGGCATTATTCAAGGCATAGAACAAATAGGGTGAACTCTATCTCTAGCCTTGGGACCCTTATCCTATTGGCTCATGAATTCTTGCTTTTCCAAATTACCCCGTAACTATTTGACTACTTGAAGTTGGCACACTACACCACTTTAGCACTATCTCAATTGTTTCCAAATTCTTTTGCTCATATGTACTCTAAAAGAATTATACACACACAAACACACATGCAATGTGTTCATGCACACCTTAGGAATTTATTATATTTTTACCTAAAATGTTTAATTATAAGTTTGAATATTAACAAAGGACATTATTTCTGTTATAGTATATTTACATTTTAAAGTAAAATAAACATCATTGATTTAAGTGTAAACAGTGAAATCTTACTACTGTTACTGACTTGATATTCAGCATTGAGCCATTTAAAAATACAAGCATGAATTTTTATTTTTATCCATAAGTTAACATTGTTCCCAGCTCCTCTTGAGTTGGAATTTCCAGTCTACATCCTTCACAAAATATTATCTTAGTGTAATATATTTTAATTTTTATGTATTATATGTTTCTAAAATTTAAAAAATGCAAATAAATTTTGTGTATATTTTTCCTGTGATTAAAAATTACACTGAATTGAGTTATTCTTATAAATATTTTAGTATTAAATATTTTGAGACTATCATAAATATATTACAAATTACAAAATATAATTATTTCATATAAAAATAATTTATTAGAAATGCCAACTTTTTATAAGATGGATGAAGCTTTTCTTCCTCTATTGTCAAGAACCTATGGCTAAATATTATTTAATACTAAAATTGAGACTTACATTAGCAAAAATTTACATATCACTTTTTTCCTGTTTTTCAATTTTGTAAATGTAAGGGCTGTGAAATACTATAGACATAAATAAAGAGCTATGCTAGAAGTTCTGTTTTTCAACTGACACTAAATTCATTAAAATCAGTCTGGATCATTTGCCAAAAATCACATGTGAAACATAAGAAAGTAATTTTAATGACCAGCTGACCACTGATGAATTCTCCTTTAATTTTAATTAAAACAAAAAATTGTAATTCATTTGACTTGCAAAAATATTGGTTATCCAATACTAACACCAAGATTTTGAAATTACACTTTCCTTTCTCCAAATATTTTACACCATGAATAAATATACCATGGTCAATTTAGGGGGGAAAAATGCTATAAATCTTGCATTGCAAGAATACAAAGGAAACTAAAAACTAACATTGCTGATTAATATAAGGATCTAGCTCAGGTTCAAATTTAATTTGAACCCTTTGATCACAATCTCCCCTGAGCACTTTACCTGCTTGACCTCATTTAACCTTCATATCCATCTGTCATATAAGAAATTATCCTAATTCTACAGATGAAAGAAGTGAGGCCTGGAGAAGGTTACTGCCTATCAAAATTAAGGGCAGAGCTGGGGTTTGCACTTGAGTTCATCGTTCTTTGTACTTTAACATGTTGCAACTCACCACTTTCATTTCTATAATCTTAAAATAAAAATCTGATATGTATATGGTGAGATAGTGGCTTGAGAAAGTATTTGGTTCTGCATACCATTTGAGAATGATAGATGTCTGGATCATCTAGAATGAATGATTGTGTCTCCTTGATTTGTAGTTTAGATAGCAATCCTTTGATAATTCATTCCAGTGTTATATCTATAAATTGTAAAAGAAAATGCTACTAATGAGAATAATCTTTCATTTGAAATATATACCATTTAAAAAAATCAACTTTAAGGTATACTAGTTCATTACTATTTCAAGAAAGACAGTTTAAGTCTAGGATTTAAAGTCATATGGACTTGTGGACTTCTGGTCAAGATGGAGGCATAGGTAAACACGGCTCACCTCATTGTACAACCACATCAAAATTACAACTAAACTATAGAACAACCATCACTCAGAAGTGTCAGAAATGGAGTTTAATGGCAGTCTGACAACTATGGAATTAAAGAAATCACATCCATCCAGACTGGTAGGAGGGGTGTAGACATGGAAATGCAGAACAGGCTGTTTTCATTCCTACATGTGGTAGATAAAAATTCACGAGGGCTATCTTGGGAGCAAGGAGTCTCAGTCCCACACCAGTCCCCTAGACATGGGTTCCAGTGCCTGGAAGATAAGTTCCCATAAGTTCTGACTGCAAAAACCAGTGGGGATTGAGTCAGTGGGAGAAACTTCTAGTGTCCCAAGCAGTTCCTTTTAAAGAACCCCCACATGGACTTATTCAGACTCACTCCCTCTGAGCTGCAGCACTGGGGTAGCAGCTTGAAAGAAAACAGTGACATATGGGGAAGAACTGAAGTGTTTGGCATCAAGACAAGAGCTGGGGGACAGCTTTCTCCCAGACAGAAACCCTATCCCAACAGAGCCACAGAGCCTGCAGGTGGGGGCTATATCTGGCTAAAACTATTTGCCCCACCTTGGAGATCCCCTGAGGCTCAGCCCTACCCAACTTATGGGCCCACCCATTTGAATGGCTGGTCTTGGCTCATGCTTTACCACTTCCTAAATTCTCTCAAACAAGCAACAGCAGGCCTTAGTGAGCCCCCAGCACTCATACCTTTTGCTAATGACCCCAGGCCCAGCACTAGCAGCAGCCAGCCTAGGTTCATAGCTCAACTTCGCCTGGGAAACTCCAAGCATAGCACAAGTAGTAGCCATCTGCAGATTACTTTGAAACTCATGCCGGGTGGCCACAGGTCGAACACAGGTGGGGGCTGACCTTGGTCTGCACCACCCAGGAAACACCAGAGCCTACACATCCAGTGGACAGCTACAGACCACATCAAAGCATCACCACCCTACCCCTACATAGTGATCCTCCACAGAGAATGGAGGTTGATGGTCAGTGGTCACAGACTGCAGCTGACTGGCCTAGGTAAATCCCTCTCATTGTCCTGCCAACAGCAATCAAGTCTCAACTACAACAGCAGGGTGTACTCAGCCCACACAGAGGGTGCATCTTGAATACCCAGCTTGGGTGTTAGAGGAGGCTGTGCCACTGGACCCTATAGGACACATACTACATTAGACCATACTATCAAGACATGGAGTCAAAGCTGCTCTCCCTAATACATAGAAACAAACACAAGGAGACTGCCAAAATGAGAAGATGAAGAAAAGTGTCCCAAATGAAAGAAAAGAACAAAACTCCAGAAAAGGACTAAACAAAATGGAGATATGTAATCAGATGCAGTGTTCAAAACACTGGTTATAAGGATTCTCAAGGAACTTAGAGAGGACCTCAAGAGCATAAAAAGATCCAGCCAGAATCAAAGGATTCACTAATTGGAATAAAGAAAAATGTACAGGGAAACAACAGGAGAGCGGGTGAAGCCCAAAATCAAGTCAATGGTTTGGAAAACATGGAAACAGAAAACAACCAATCAGAACAAGAAGAAAAAATAATCCAAAAAAATTAGGATAGTATAAGCAACCTGTAGGACAACTTCAAGAGGTCCAACATTTGCATCATAGAGGTGTCAGAAGGAGAAGAACAACAGCAAGAAATTGGAAATCTATCTGAAAAAATAATGAAAGAAAACTCCCCTAATTTGACAAAGGAAATAGACATGCAAGTCTAAGAAGCACAGAGAGTACCAAACAAGATGGCTGCAAAGAGGCCCACTCTAAGACACATCATAATTAAATCACCAAAGGTTAAAATAAAGAGAGAATCTTAAGAACATCAAGAGAAAAGCAGAGAGTTATCTACAAAGGAGTTCCCATAAGACTGTCAGCTGATTTCTCAAGAGAAACTTTGTAGGCTAGAAGGGCTTGACAAGACATATTCAAAGTCATGAAAAACAGGGATCTACAGCCAAGATTGCTCTGCCCAACAAAGATATCATTTAGAATTAAAGGGTAGATAAAGTACTTCTCAGACAAGGAAAAACTAAAAGGGTACAACATCACCAAATCACTATTATATGAAATGTTAAAGTGATATATTTAAGAAAAAGAAGATCAAAACTAGGAACAATAAAATGGCAACAAATATATATCTATGAACAATTCAATCTAAAGAACAAACTAAGCAAACAAGAATAGAGACAGAATCATGGATATGGAGAGTATTTTGATGGTTACCAGATGGGAGGGGAGTATGGGGGGAATGGGTGAAGAGGTGAATTGGTAGAAGTACAAATTGGTAGTTACAGAATCGCCATAGGGAGGTAAAGTACAGTATAGGAAATGGAGTAGCCAAAGAACTTACACACATGAACAATGGACATGAAAGACAGTATGGGAATCGCCTGAGGGAGTGAGGGGTTCTGGGTAGAGGGGAGCAAAGAGAGAAAATTGGGACAACGATAGTAGCATAATCAATAAAATATAATTAAAAATGAAGTCATATAGACTTGTACACCTTGATGTTTTATTAAATATATGACACATTGGATGAATTACCTAATCTCTCTGAGCCTTACTATCGTCACCTGTAAAATGCAGCTAATAATAAGGTAAATATAAAACATTATTACAAAGTGTTAACAAAGCGAATGACCCAGAATAAATACAAGGAATCAAGGGCAGTGGGTACTGGAAGGAGGTATAGTTGAAAAGGCTTAGGAACTAGATCACAGAGTACCTTATAAACCTAGATAAAAGGTGTAATCTTTGAGAAAGAATATGGTTAAGGAATGGTTCCTACTCATATATTTTTTTAAATAATTTTTTTATTTGGTAATAATTTTACATTTACGGAAAAGTTGCAAAGATAGTACATACAATACCTATATACCCTTCACCCCTTTTCCCCAACAGTAACATCTTACTTTTGTCAGATAATAAAAGAACACAGTACAATGCTATCAACAAACTGCTAGTCATATTGTTTTTATAATGTAAGAACTATTAGGAAAGACAAGAATCTTTTTATTTTATCAACATAACTCTATTGGGTTTTTTTTTTTTTTTAGGTCTTCACTTTTCACCAAAATCAGGTAGCCATTGAAGCAAGTATATCAGGACTTTTCTGCCCTGCTAAAAACCCAGAAAGCAAAATCAATAAGGGTCCTCTTATTACATTTAAGAATTGGCTAAATATAGTTTATATCTTGTTAATTAATCAGAACATATTTACCTAAATTTAAATCCTTATTTCTAATGAAGAGTGGGTTGTTATGGAAAAATGAAACGACCAGACACCAAGGAGTTTAGGAGCATGATCTTTATTTACCTGCACGGGCCCAGAGGAGACAAACTCCAAATTCTGAGCCCAGAACAATAGCCCTGCATTCCTTTTATGCTGGGCCAAGTGGGGGAGGGTATTGGGAGGCATAGTATAGATTTGGCGCAAAAAGGGCTTACAGAGGTGGGAGAGAAGCATTTGCATCATAAGTCAGGGCAATTAGCATTTCATCTTTGGTATCAGCCTTGATTCCCTCTACAGGTGACTGAGGTATTATATTTGTCACTAATATTTCCAATGGTTTCAGTTACTTTTTTTCAAATATAAAACTCAGAGATAATTATTAAAGTGTGCAATGAAGTTTCAAGCAGTGGAGAGAATAACAGGTGTGCAGGATTCCAATGTCTGCACATGAAAAGTCTCTATTCACCTCACAATGATCATATCTCCAGAATCTCCCAATTCTCTTTACCCTACATTTAAAATTTCACAGGTCTTTATCAACTGAATGACCCAGGCAATAGGGTGCTTTTGATTTCTGAGCTTTTTGCTGTGGTTAAGCCAATGTGGGCTCCACAGGAAGAGGCTGATAATTAGAAAAGACTACTGACAGACCCTCATCAGCATTAGAAAATATGTCCATGCCTCTTACAGGCCTCCATGTGTTTGTTCAGTAACCCATTGATTTTGGCACAATCCCCCATTAGGAAATGATAAAAAGAGTCTATTTTCCCATACAAAGGAGTTTAAAGCACTCCTTTCGACTGCAATTCAGGACAGTAAGAGACAGAAATACACAGAAGCATCAGATCTGAGCACAGAGAAAGGCAGAACCAGTGTATTAAGCAGATGAACTAAAAGAAAACTTTGAGCAAAGCTGGAGGCTTTTCTGCCAATTGTAGGAAATACGCTGAGACAATACAAATGATGTGCAGCCCTCCAAAGGTGGCCAGCAATAATAGGACATATATAAGAAAGAATGTAGACTCACATAAATTCTCCTAGCAAGGGTCATAATTCTTTTCAAATGCTTTAGAAAATTTATAACAGACTTGCATAATATTTATACTTGATATGTGAATTTATATGTAAGTTAGAGAATAAAGTTTAGTTCATTATTCTAGTAAACAAATGATTGGCTCCGGTGTTTCAAAACCTATTTTGTTTACTTTTTGGAATTAAAAGTTAAATCCTCCATGTGCTCTGAAAACACGGTGGTGAGATGAGCTTGACCCTCCATTACCTGAAAGGCTTCTGGTCCTGTAACAGACTGGTTGCTGTCAAGGTCAGCTAAGCATTCCTCACAAAATTCAGGGCTCTCACTCCCCTTTCCCTCTGCCCTCCTCCTTGCCACCACTCATTAGGTTTGTATTATTTAAGAGTTACTAGAGCATCAGAAAGAAAGCTGCATTGCTCTACAAGAAAATGGATTCTAGATCTCTGTGAAATGGATTTTTAGTGGAACTGGGACTGCTTTTGAGAAAGTGGGACGTAAATTAAGGAACTTGATGACACCCTATTGTGGTTATGTCTTCGCTAACACAGGAATGAATTTGCAACCTTAAAGCATGGAACCTGAAGTTAGGAATCATACAGCGAATGTCAGCTCTTCTATTCACTGGGTTGATGTTTCTGACAAGTTGCTTACCCTTTCTGAGCCTCTGTTTCTTCATCAGTGAAATGGAGTTTATGCGTATCTAATAGAGAATGTGAGGCTTATACAACATAACTGATATGAAGCTCCTTGTTTAGTAACTGTCACCGGAAAGGGGCTGGGCCTGGAGCAGGAACGCTTTGCGCTGGCCTGTCATGTGTGGGTTCTCGACTTTGCATAGGGGAGATTCCACAACAGGAGTCCAGGTGATTTTGAGAGTATGTTTACTAAAGCTGGGGACAGTGAAACAAAGGAAGGGCTTAGGAAAGAAGAAGCAACAGGAGAGAACTTAGGCAGGTTTCTTTGGCTCTCTAGAAACATTATAGGAAAGAAGTTAGCCAAGCTGGGGTTGTGTGGACTCACTGAAAAGTGAAAATCACAATGACAGAATTGGGCCACGTAGGAGCTGCTGTTAGCTCACTGAAAAGTCAGTGGAGAGGGGGTCTTGAGACAGGTTAAGAGGGTAAGCCCAGTATGAGCTGCTGCTGCCCACTGCAAGTCTCGTGGGGACTCTTAGAGTTTAGGAGAAAGAGAGTAAAAGTACATGCCCAGGAAAAAGAGGGACATGGGTGTGATCCAAGGAAAGTACGTGCTGGGTTCTTTGTCTTGAGTGTTTTTATGTGTTTTCTAAAGCTGGAAATTTTAGGGGAGGTCTCAGTGGAGTATCTCAATAGAATATTCATAACCTTTCCAGGTATGTCCTTTAATATGTTAATTCATCAAAATGGGCATATAGTGGGGTCAGGGTCATTCTCTGGTCAGTCTTACTTCCAAAGAATGTCACCAAAGAGGGACCCAGATGCAGGTGGGTCTGCCCCTGCAAGGTCTAGAATGTGTCAATCATTTGCTCCTAAGTGTCCATGGTTAGGGACAGTAAGACCTTGTGATTTATTATCTGACTGAACTGCTCGGCCATTTTGTTTAGCTATCTGTCTCGTTTCCCCAGTCCGCTTGCTAAGGAATTTTCTTAGCTTCTTACTACCCTGCTTCAATAGGACGCACTCAGAGCATTCACTGCTGTCTTCCTTCTCTCCAACATCAACAGTATGAATGCCTTATGTGCTGTTTAGTCTTCTCTTACTCCTGTCTACCCTTTGAATGAGTGATGCCCACAATATCCTGGCTACAAAGCCTTGCTCAGCTCCTATAGACTCAGCCTTCTACGTCAACCTTTTAGAGCAAGCTAATTATGAGGAAGATTGATACGCTACAGCTAAAAGAAAAACTTAACTACTACAAATGAAAATGCACAGACTTTTCTATAGAGTGTCAAGTAAAGCAGGTGACATGCCTAAGGATTTATAAACAGAAATGATAAATGGCAGGGAAATGAAAAATCCTATGCGAGATTTATATAAGATCAAATGCCTTGGTGATGGAGTTATGTTGGCGTGCAAGAGAAAGTAATTCTTCCCTCTGCCTATCTTTACCAGGGTATTTTGAATTCAAATGGCGTTCTTTTTTAATTGCCAATAGAGAGCCAGAGAGTTTCTAGGGAATTCTGTACACATTGTACCTGTCTTCCTATACAAGATTTCCTTCCAGAGTAAATGACCTCACCTTCAACACTGAAGGCAATACAATATGGTAGCTTAAATTAAAACTTCAATCTTTTAACTGCAGGAAGTGTGACTGTCACCTCCTAGGGTCATTTACTCAGAGCAAATCTCAGCCTCTTGCACATGATACACTTCAGATATTCCAAACTTTCATATGTGATAGCAAGTATGTAAGTCCCTTAAAATTTAAACTTATGCATTTTGAGTGAACTTTAATTTTTAAATTAAGCTCAGTTTTTAAAAAGATTTTAGTTATTAATGCTAATCAGATTTTAAGTATACCCAAAGCTGAAATCATCTAGGATGAATTTCTCTAATTTATTTAGAATTGGAGAAATTCTTTCATTTAGACAAAGGGTCTCCTTTAATATTTTCAAATGACTCTATTATGTGAAAGCACAATTTTGCTGGAATCTCACTCCCTGCACACCAGAAATGGTATTTCATTTAATCTATGAGAAAATTAGAACAAACTTTAAGTTTCTACCCCAATATTGACTGGTGTGTTAGGGGTGGAATTATTAATTTTCTCTTTTCCCAAGCAAAATTATTTAAGGGAAATATGCTAAGCCTAGAGAAAAAACATCAGCATACCTAAGTATTTTTATTGTATTTATATGAAAACATTCATTGGAATAAGTCTTCACTGGCAGTCTAAAAAAACTTCTATTTTATCTCCAAAAAAAATGTTTTATGTGTTGAATTTACTTCTAAATTGCAGTGGTACAATGTAAAAAACTTACTCTGGATTCTTAATTCAGGGAACAATTATTGAATGTTGCTTCTGTGTATAATGGAGAGCTACTAATCATAAAGAACACAATGTTGAAAAACAGCCTCATCAGATTCCTCACAAATCTATTGTGGGTGAAATTTACATAATAACAGCTATTATTGGTTTGTTTTTTGCCAAGCCTCATGCTCAGCACTTAGACTGTTAAATGTATTCCTTACAACAACCTCCTGTAGTAGATATTATTATCTCCATTTATTAGATAAAGACACAAAATCTTTGGAACATAAGACTTGAGCTACCAAATTCCTCTTTTAAAAAACTAGAGTTAAAGAAAGGAGAGCAAAAGACTCATAGGACTGAAGTATGTTTCAATAAGAGTTTAGAGCTTATTACTCAAGACATTTTTGAGAACTCTGAAAAGGAACAGAATAAAACATAATAACAAAGTTTAAATAAACTTCATACTCTTTTAAATAGAAAATTTAGAAATATAAAGTTATGAGAACCTGTAGGCACAATGTATCTGGCTAATGGCAATACATTTAACAAGGTTTCTTACAATATTCTTACATCTAAGATGTCAAAATGTGAGATGGAAGATTCAGGTAGATTCATAATTTGCTTGCTAATGATAAGAAATATGGAGATTCTGTAGTGGTTAAACATTTGGGGTCTGTATTTGGAATCATAATTGCCTTCCTTATGCCTCACTTTCTTTGTTTGTAAAATTGTAGTAGTGCCTCCCTTATTGAATACTTATAAAATACTTGTCCTGGTTATTACTAGGAATCAAACCTGTGAGATATTGTTTAAGATTAAGTACTCTAGGACAACATGAAATTGTTGTTCAGTGGTATACTATGAACTCTGATCTCAACCACATCTTGCTGGACATTTGGGTTACTGATCTGGATACTGGCAGAGATAAGCTACATTCAAATCTTTGAGATTTATGTTAAAAATATTAGACATAATAATAATAAAAATGAAAGTATAATGTACATTTGCCAAGCCCTATTATGTCAAACATTTCTTATATATTATCACAATAACCCAAAACAGTAAACATTATTGCCCACACTTTACTTATTAAGTACTTGAGGCATAGAGAGGTCAAAGGATGACCGCCAGTCACAGAGCCAATTGTAGATGTCTTGGGGATCAAAGGCAGGCCTATGTCATGCCAAAGCTGAAGATGTTTTTGTTACATTGTGCTGTCTCTAATGAGATTATACTTCATAGAGAGAGATTAAAACTTTTATTTTAAGTTAAAACATACTGTGCTAAAATATAAATATAAAAGATATTTGTGGCTTTCTAAAGCTCTCACTTAAAAAATCAAAAAGTCTTTTTAATTTACTCCAAATTTAGTCAATCAATAATCTGGTAGTATTTTTAAGGTAAACACTGTAGGTTCTGTGAGTGCTAATAAATGTATTCTGCAAAGATTCTGTCTACTTTAGGGCTGGGTGCATGGGAAACAATTAATAGAGGTAATTATTTTTGTTATTCTTATTATTATCTATGCCCACGTCTATAGAATTTTATGTGTTTTTAGGTTCAGGGGCACTCATTTAAGAGGACCCAAACACTGGCAAATGTCTCAGAAAATAGTCACTAGATAGATTTCTACACTATGCCATTAAAGCAGGGTTGAATAGACTACATATATTTGACTTAAAATATTTATTAGTGGTGTCATGATACTGTCTACAGAGCTGCTAAAGAGACTGACTCCCAAACATCAGTAGGTTGACTTCAGCTTAAGATTGGAAAGAAAATTTGGAGAAGTAAGATAAACTGTCTTATGAGATTCTGAGCTTCTCATTACTGGAAGCAGTAAAGCAAATATCAGAAAATATAAGAAAAATATAAGAAAAGGTTGAGAGTAAGTAAGTATTGTAGAGATGGCCCTACTTCATGTTACTTTCTCTCTTGGAAATGTATATGCAATATTTATATTATATACAAACTCATACACTTACATACACATACCAGAAATATGTATAGAATTGAGTTATTTATATTATTTGACCAGGTTAAGAGTATGGGGAAAAGCAATGAATTACTAAAATGTAAATTTTGTATAGCAACCTCTTCTTCATCTTTAATACTAAAAGATACTCTCTTTGATTTCCTGGTAAACATCTTACATCATTTCAAAATCTCAGCTAGCACAACAATAACCTAATACTGCAAAATTTACATGAGTTATTTTAAAATATGGATGCATTTATCATTGGAACAACATGGAGAATGCATACTTTAGGCAGTGACTATGACTCTGCATCTTGTAAAACACAGAAACAATTTTAGGAAAAGTGCTAGATTTCATTTGATGGGTTTAATACCCTTGAGTCCAATAGCATTGACTCAATATTTTGTTCTTCAAAGAGACAGATCATCATGAGTAAACTTGTCATCTGCCCCTGCTTTATATATCAGGTCTTTGAGAATTTTCCTAATATTTTCTATAGCAATAGTGTCTCCAAGCAATATAAAAGCCTTTGGGGAGCAGGCAAGTGAGGAAAACAGCTACTGACTTAGGATCAGCTGTGTCTTACTTACCCTTCAGCACTGTTACTAACTCCCCCACTTCATGGTATTCAAACCTACTGACACATGAGATTGAGAATGAGCTAGACTCTCCAGGATTCGGTGCCTTGTCTGATATGATCCCTTGAAAGCTCACGTGAGATCTTTGTGAAAACCTCATTCCTTAGCTGGCCCTCCATCCTGGCTCCTCCTGCATGGTCCCCTAGACCATCATGGCAAAATCTCTATACTAGACACTGTCCTTATGCTATCTTTAACTCAACCTGTGGTCATCTTTTGTGTTTTTTACCCAATTGTGGGGACTGGAGAGGAGCAGTATTTAGATGTAAAATAGCAGGATCTTTGAGGAGGTAAGGATGATGAACATGAAATAATGAAATGTCTTTAATGATTAATACTAGGAGTATTTAAGCAGAATCTGAATGATTATCTGACAAGAATAAAGTAGAAAATGAGCTAAACTAAAAATTACCTTTCAACTTTAAAAGAGCAAAATTGCATGATCTTGCCAACGTTTTTATTCTTGCTAAGCCCAGTTCAACTGTTCTCCCCTATGACTGTTCCTTGTTAGACACCAGGAAGTCAAGTGGGAGGCTCACAATGCAGTTCTCTCCTCAATACCCTGGTAATGTGCTCATTTATCCTGGTAATGTATTCAGTGCCATAGATGTGTTAATTAATGTATCAGAGAGTTGTTTCACTTTTGCAGGGTGTTTTGCATAATGGGTAGCTTTGCTTTGATGATAGTATTGGACAAAAGGCTTATAACCTTATTTGGCTGATTATTCATAAATAAGAGGTTCAAAACACACTTTTAGTCAACTAGGGCTAAGAGTGAGATGTTATTGCAACAATTTTTCACTGTGTATATCAAAGGCTCATTTCACTCGAATCGAATAGTATGTTAGAGTAGCGTGAGACTATGGAGTTCATCACAGCCCAGTGCTTTTATTTGGCCTATGAAACTGATACACAGAGAAGCTCAACGTCACACTAAAGAAGTGAAATTGAAGAGTATATTTTCCATTTAAATATTAAATTTACAGTTCTGGTGTTCTGAATTAACTGAATACTTGTATTACCTATTTCATGAAATCCATTTTAACTGGTGAAATCCCGTCTCTCAAGTCTTGGCAGGACTTGAACATTTATTGAGAAGTAAATGTGTTACTTGGGATTGGGCTGACCTAAGTAATTTTTTAAAGTATATTTTATTGATTATGCTGTTGCAGTTGTCCCAATATTTCCCCTTTGTCCCCCTCCACCTGGTACCCCCTATCATTCCAGCTATACCCTCCCTTAGCTCATGTCCATGGGTCGGGGTCATCCACATAAGTTCTTTGGCTTCTCCATTTCCTGTACTATTCTTAACCTCCCCCTGTCTCTTTTGTACCTACCATTTATACTTCTTATTCCTTGTATCTTTTCCCTCATTCTTCCCCTTCCCCCTCCCTGCTGATAACCCTCCAAGTGACCTCCATTCCTGTGATTCTGTTCCTGTTCTAGTTGTTTGCTTAGTTTGTTTCTGTTTTTGCTTTTTAGATTCAGTTGTTGATAGTTGTATGTTTGTTGTCATTTTAATGTTCAGAATTTTGACCTTTTTATTTTTTTTAAGTAAGTTCCTTTAACATGTCATACAATAAGGGCTTGGTGATGATGAACTCCTTTAGCTGTATGTTGTTAGGGAAGCATTTACTTGACCTTCCATTCTAAATGATAGCTTTGCTGGTTAGAATAATCTTGGTTGTAAGTCCTTGCTTTTCATCACTTTGAATAATTCCTGCCAGTCCCTTCTAGCCTGCAATGTTCCATTTAAAAAATTAATTGATAGTCTTATGTTAACTCCTTTGTAGGTCACTCTGCTTTTCTCTCACTGCTTTTAAGATCTTTAACATTTGGGATTTTAATTATGATGTGTCTTGGTGTGGTCCTCTTTGTGTCCAACTTACTTGGGACTCTCTGTGCTTCCTGGATTTGTATGTCTATTTCCTTCACCAAATTAAGGAAGCTTTCTTTCTTTACTTTTTCAAATAAGTTCTCAGTTTCTTGCCCTTCCTTTTCTCTTTCTGGAATCCCTATGATTTGGATGTTGGCACTTTGGAGATGTCACTGCATCTTCTTATTCTCTCCTTTTTTTTTTTTGTTTTGTTTTGTTTTGTTTTTGAATTCTTGTTTCTTCATTCTATTCTGGTTGATTATTTATTTCTTCCTTATGTTCTAAATCATTGATATGAAACCCTGGCTTCCTTCCCTTCACAGTTGGTTCCCTGCGGATTTTTCTTTGTTTCACTCAGTGTAGCCTTCATTTATACCCTTATGTTTTTGCCATACTCCATGAGTTCTCTGAGCATCCTTATGACCAGTGTTTTGGACTCTGCATCTGATAGGTTGGCTGTCTCCATTTCACTTAGTTGTTTTTCTGAGGTTTTGTTCTGTTCTTTCATTTGGAGCATATTTCTTTGTCTCCTCTATTTGGCAACCTCCCTGTTTTTTTCTGTTTATTAGGTAGAGTTTCTTTGACTCTCTGTCTTAGTGCACCTGTTAGGTTGCATGGGGTATTTGCCAGGGTGGGGCAACCTGCTTCACCATTTCTTGGCTCTGTACATGGGGGAGGGGATGGAGAGGCGTCAGAGAGGGGATCGTGCTGCTCTCTCTGCTGCTTGAGGCTTGCTCTGAACTCACCTGTTTCCAGTCACTTCACCCCCTTCCGGTATGTGAGTGGCACCCCTCTACCTGCTGCCCCAGTGGTCGTTCCCAGAGTGGATGGGTTTATGTATGTTCTAGGACTGTGTGGTCCCTTTACACAGACTCTCCCAGGAGACCAGCAGTTTCTTCCATCACCCCAACATCCACTGGTTTTTACAGCCAGAAATTATGAGGCTTTCTTTTCTCAGCACTGGAAACTTGGGCTGCTCAGTCTGGCCTGGGGCTGGGATTGCTCAGTCCCAAGTTGTCCCTCACAATTTTTATCTACCACAGGTAAATTTGGGACCACTCATTCCACCGGCCATGACTGCCTCACTCCTACCCTCACTTCTCCGCCCCTACTACTTGTCTGGATGTATATTGCTTCTTTAAATCCTTGGTTGTTGGATGTCCATACACAGTTGATTTTCTGGCAGTTCTGGGTGTTTTTTGTTTTTTGTTTTTTGTTTTTTTGAGGTTAGTTGTGATCCTTCTTATGGTTGTGCAAGGAGGTGAAGAGTGTCTATCTACGCCTCCATCTTGACTGGAAGTTGACCTAAGTAATTTTTAAAATAGTGATTAATTCATTTACTCCATGATTCAGTAAGCCACAACATTTCTTATATTCTCAATATTTCTTATATTGAGAATGTCAAGTTTAGTAGTATTATTTCCAGACATAAGTTACTCTTAAAATATGGTCATTTTTTGAGGCAATTGATGTAGAAAACTGAAGAGTAAAAGCAGCAGAAGGGGTAATATCATATAGATTTCTTCTCCAAGAAACAGTCAAAATGCAGAAAGTTTTAAGAGGTATCCTGGTCCCTTCATATGAAATCAATTGCTAAGAGACTATTAGTTTTCTATTGCTGTGTAACAGATAACCCAGATCTCATCAATTTAAAAGAACAATTTATTATCTTACAGTTTCTCAAGGTCAGATATCTGGAAACAACTTACTAGGCGATTCTGGCCCAAGGGTCTCTCCTGAGTTTCACCTGAAGGCTTGGCTGGGGTAGGAATCTCTCCCAGGCTCTCTCATTGTGTTTGTTGGCAGGATTCAATTCCTCAGTGATGATAGGAGATTTCAGTTCTCCACCAACCACAGGGGTCTCTCTGCAGGCCACCTGAATGTTCTAACAATACGTCAGCTGGTTTTAGGTAGACTTAACATGCCCAAGATAGAGGCCTATCTTTTTATATTTTAATCATGGAAGTAATAGATTATCACTTCTATTCATTACAGATGAGTCAGTCAACCCAGCCAGTATTCAAGCAGGGAGTAACTAAGCACCATTTATTAAAGGAGGAGTATCAAAGAATTTGTTGACATTATTTTAAAACCATCAGTTGGTATCTTCAGGGAGAAACATTTACAGACCAATATGGCTTAGTGCAGTTAATTCCAGCTTTGAAGGAAACAGTCTGGTGTACAGGAAAGAGCGCTTATCAGGAGAGAGAAAAGATAATTTCTTGTTCTGATACTAATTCCATATGTGATCAGTTAATTTGTCTGAAATTTTAATGTGAATACAAGTTACCTTGAAGGACTGGTAAAACATGGGTTTCCAGGTATTGTGCTCAGATATTCTAATTCAGTGGGTCTCAAGTAAGACCAGAGAGATTGAATTTCTAAGGGCTCAGATCATGCTGTGCTGCCAGTCTAGGGCCATCTTGAAATCTCAAGCTCAAAAATGTGGCCTGTGGCCAGCAAATCAGCATCACCTGGGAGCTTGTTAGAAATGTAAAAATCTTAGGCTCCACCTAGATCTACAGAATTAGAAGCAGCAGTTTAACATTATCCCCAGGTGGTTTATATGAGCATCCAAGTTTGACAAGCACTGCAGTCTTGGAAGTATTGCTTACCAGATCAAGGCCTCAGTTTTCACCTTTGTTCCAATAGCACCATTGATCTCTGTTTGATTCCAGCATACTGTGGATTAAAAATTAAGATTTGAAGCCAAACTTGTAGGAATGAATTGTGCTTCTACAAACCTTAATTTCTGCATGGACATAAGGGGTGTCACATAGCGTCCTCCCTTGGTTGAGGTAAGAATGAAGTAATGTTATGAATATAACATTCCCAGCTTCCATTTGAACAGAGAACTACATCCTGACATTGGCTTTATACTTTTTCATGAATATTCAGGTTGCAGCTAGCACAGAGCTGTTTGTGAAATTGCTTGTTTGTTATGTTGGTTCCACCTATTTGATTAGTTAATTTGGTAAATTTAATGATGCTTTAACTGAAATGATTCCAGTTAATGATTATTGATTTGAACCTCAAGAAGAGGGAACTAAAATTGATTCCCAGGTAATTATAACTTAAAATACATACATGGAGTGTGTGCAGATGCTGACTGATTAAAGATAATGAATATTTAAAAAAATGATATAAAACTGAGACCAAATTGGAGGGAGGCAGATTGTGACTCAGAAAGTAATTAAAACAAAAATGAGATATGGCTGACTAGCAATTAAATGGGTTGGCCTGTCAAGTGGGGGTGTTCTTCCCTACTGGAAGCATTCGAGCTGAAGTTAGATGCCTGGTTTTTAAACCTCCTTGCCCTCTGTGTTTTTTCATAACACCATCTCTCATACCCTCCATTGCAGCTATACGATCCTAATTGTAACATTCTGTATTAATATAGACTAATTACTAGGTCAGACATTCAAAACTAACAGTGACTTTAACAAGACATATGTGTGCTTTATTTTCACATAAAAGGCTGAGCTGAGCCTTTTCACATAAAAGCCTCCATTAAATTGTCAGGAGCCCAGGTTCTATTTTTCTATTTTGCTCCTCTACCACAACAGATGGCTTCTCATCACATCCAAATGGTAACTTTAAAAAAAAAAAAAAAGACAAGGCCAACCATCTCTTTCATTTATATAGTTGTTGGTTATTCATTTAATGCTTTAAGATGCATACCTCACTTTTCGCTGTTTTGCTGTGTAATCGGGTAGATGACCTTGGCAGGTAGGGTACCTGTCTCCCTTGAGTGGCATCCATAGCAGCTGCATTTCCTCTGTGCCCCCGACCTCACACAGATGTCCAAGGCCCTGTAACTCGGTTCTTGCTCTCAGTTCTCAAGCAGCCATCAGCAGAGAGCTTTGGCACTGAATTTCTCCTGGTATTCCTTTATTTCTATGAGTTGACGTGCTGGCATCTTTTTGTTGTTAATCTCTAATAGATAAAGGTCTATTCACAATATTAATATAAATATACATATACATAGACATATAAATAATCTTATGTAGTGAGTTTGGATAGTGTGTAACTTTGGCTTCTCAGGTCTTCTGTCACTCTGTAACAGAGTCATTCCATGAAATACCTTCTGATTGAAACACTAGTCTCTGTTTTCATAGCTGAACTATGCCTGATAAAGTACATGATATTGAATTCCATACATTAGTTTGACACTTCTGTTGGCCTAGTGGTGTGGCCACAGCTAGCTTTAAAAAATGGCGGGTAGGACTTCCAGTGCTTTGTTGAATAACAGAGGCGAAAGTGGACGTTCCTGTCTTGTTCCTGATCTTAAGTGGAACGCTTTTAGTTTTTACTGAGTGTACATAATGAGGCTACTTATTTTATTTGTGATAGGAATATTTATGTCCTTTTTCATTTTATTTACAATTTAAATTTTTTTTCAAATATACAGCTTTTGGCTAAATTGATTGATATCTATTACTTTTCTGTTTTTGGTTGCAGTGACTTATGCTCATAACTTTATTGTTTCTGCTTAGTTTAAATTTGTCTCTTCTTTCTCTAATTTCTCACATTGAAATTTAATTATTGATTTAAGATCTTATTTTATAAGGTAAGCATTTAATGCTATAACTTTCAAAAGTTTATTTAACCACATATTACACATTTTGATGTTATTTACATTTTCATTTAGTTTAATTTGTTTTTTTCCTGAGACTTTCTCTTTGACCTTTATATTATTTAGAAGTCTGTCATATAGTTTTCAAACATTTGGGGATTTTCCAGCTATCTTTCGTTATTTACTCCCAGGTAAATTTTACTGTGGTCCAAGAATAGTCTTTGTATCATTTTTACTTCTATAAAATTTAAAGTTTATTGAATTTCTCAGTATATATTGTTTATGTTGTGAAGCTACATGGGTACATGAGAACAATGTATACTCTGCTGTTTTGGGGTAGAATGTTCTATGTTATGTTAATTAGACCACATTGGTTACTTTTTGAGGTTTTAGATGTTTGAGGTTGCCTATAAATATCCTAATTTTTTTGCCTCCTTGTTCTATAATTTATTGAGAAGTCTCAAACCATAGTTGTGGAGTTATATATTTCTCATTTCCTTACTAATGGTTTTTGATTTATGTATCTTGAGGCTAGTTTTTCATTTCATATACAATTAAGATTCTTTTATGTCTTGGAGAAATGATCCCATTATGCAACTTTTTATGCCTGATAATATTTTTGTTCTGAATTCTACTTATTCTCGTATTAACATTGCTGCTCCAACTTTCCTTTGATTAATGTCTGTTTACTACATCTCTTTCCATATTTTATTTTACCAAATATAAGACTTCATATTTTAAGTGAATTATAGATGGCATATAACAAAATGCCTTAGATTTTTATCAAATATGACTATCTTTTAACTGTTGTGTTTAGAACATTCACACTTAATGTTATTACTATGGTTGTATTATAACCTACAGATCTGCTAGGTATGTTGTATTTGTTCCATCTGATTTTCGTTTCATTTTTAAAAAATTTTCTGACTACTCCGGCGCAACTACATTTTTAAAGGAATTTTTCAGGGCCTTTTTTTTCTTCTTTGACACTTTAAAGATGTCACTTTATTGTAGATTTCTGAAAAGGGCTCTATTATAATTCTTATTCCATTGTATATAATTTAACTTTATTCTTTGGCTAACTGGAAGAAATTGTATTTGTCTTTGGTGCTCAGCAGCTTGTATATGATGTGACTAAATATGGTATTTTGGGTATTCTGCTTGTTGTTCTGAGCTTCTTGGATACGTGACTTATTTTCTATCATTAATATTGGAAAAACATTATGTTTTACTTCTTTCTGTAGGTATATCTCCATTTGTTGATTTTGGCAAATTAATTACGCTGTAAACCACAGCACTTTGATGGGCGCAACAACATTTGTGAACTTCATGTTCTCCTGGCTTATTTTTGTTGTATTGGAAGTGGTGCACATTCTAACTCCCTACACCCCTGAGAAGAATATGAATGATAGTATAATTTTAAGTCTGGAAAGTCTTATATCTTTTTTTTTCTTTTTTTGTTATTAGGCTTTGCTTTTATTTTATTTTTAAGTATATTTTATTGATTAAACTTACAGGTGTCCCACTTTTTTCTTCCCTTCATCCCCCTCTGTCTTGCACCTCCTCTTCCTCCAGCATCTACCTCCCTTAGTTCATGTCCACTGGTCATACATATAAGTTTTTTGGCTTCTCCTTTTCCTAAACTGTTCTGAATCTCCTCCTGTCTATTTTGTACCTACTAATTATGCTTCTTATTCTCTGTAGCTTTTCCTTCATTCTCTCTTTTCCCCTTCCCCACTGATAACCCTCCTGTTGATCTCCATATCTATGATTCTGTTAATGTTCTAGGTGTTTGCTTAGGTTGTTTTGTTTTGTTTTGCTTTGTTTTAGGTTCAGTTGTTGACAGTTGAGAGTTTGTTGTCATTTTACTGTTCATAGTTTTTATCATCTTCTTTTCCTTAACTACGTCCCTTTAACATTTCATGTAATAAGGGCTTGGTGATGATGAACTCCTTTAGCTATACCTTGTTTGGGAAGCCCTTTATCTGCCCTTCCAATCTAAATGATAGCTTTGCCAGATAGAGTATTCTTGGATATAGATCCTTGTCATTCATGACTTTGAATATTTTTTACAGCCCCTTCTTGCCTATAAGTTTTTTGTTTTTTTTTTGAGAAATCACCTGATAGTCTTATGGGAACTCCTTTGTAGGTAACTCTCTGCTTTTCTCTTGCTGCTTTTAAGATTCTTTATCTTTTATCTCTGGTATTTTAATTTTGATGTGTCTTGGTGTGTTCCTCTTTGGGTCCAACTTGTTTGGGACTCTCTGAGCTTCCTGGACTTGTGTGTCTATTTCCTTTGCCAGATTTGGGAAATTTTCCTTCATTGTTTATTTAAATAGGTTTTCAATTTCTTTCTCTTCCTCTTCTCCTCCTAGCACCCCCATGATTTGGATGTTGGAATGTATAATGTTGTTGAAGAGGTTCCTAAGCCTCTACTCATTTGTTGAATTCTTGTATTTTCATTCTGCTCTGGTTGAATGTTTATTTCTTCCTTCTGTTCCAAATCGTTCTTTTGAGTCCTAGTTTCCTCCCTTTCACTGTTGGTTCCCTGTATATTTTCCTTTATTTCACTTTGTATAGCCTTCAGTTCTTTCTTTATTTTGCATCCATATTCACTTACTTTTGTAACCATCCTGATTACCTGTGTTTTGAACTCTGCATCTGATAGGTTGTCCATCTCTTCGTCACCTAGTTCTTTTTCTGGAGTTTTGATCTGTTCTTTCATTTGGACCATTCTTTTTCTTGGCACACCTGATACATTGTAAGAGATGGTGCCTTAGTATTCGTCAGGGTTGGGTAACATAGTTTGCTGCATTGTGGTGCTACATGTAGGGGTGGGGCCATAGAAGGAACTATGTTGCTTGCTTGGGTCTTGCCCCACTTTCAGTCACTTCCCCTGCTACCCCAAAGCAAATTGAGCCCTTCTGGTACTGATTCCCAGATGGGTGAGTTTGTGTACATTATAGGACCCCGCAGGTCCCTCCAACGGACTCTCCTGTGAGAGTGGCAGTTTCTCCTGCTGCCACAACCCCCACAGGTTTTACAGCCAGAGGTTTTGAGGTTTTATTCCTTTGCGCTGGGAACCCTGGGTTGCACAGCCTGTCTCTCTCCCAAGTTGTTCCTCTCAGTTTATCTGCACGCGAATATGGGACCACTCTGTCTGCCACCCACCACCTTGCTTGTGTCCTCTCCACCCCGGCTGCCCATCTTCACCCCTCCTACCAGTCTGGATGAATGTTTCTTTTTTAATTCCTTGGTTGTCAGACTTCCATACAGTTTGATTTCCTGGCAGTTCTGGTTGTTTTTTTGTTTTTAAATTGGTTGTTCTTCTTTTGGTTGTGCAAGGCAGCAAAGAATATCTATGTATGCCTCCATTTTGGCCAGAGGTCCTGGAAAGTCTTATTTTTTAAAATCCTCTATAAATCCCATCTATTTTACTGTCTCTCAAAATAATGACAGTTATAGTGGAGTCATCTGAAACAACAGGTTTGAATGGGAAGATGACACCCTTAATTTAATTTTTGCTACTATCGTGGCACCAATGTCTCACTAACATTTTTTAATTAAAAAATTTTGGTGCCATCTTCTTTTCTCCAGCTAAGTACTTTTTTGAAGCTTCCTAATATTACTGTTTCAATCTAAGATAAAACAAATCAATTCACTTTTCTAATAAGACTACAAATTACCAGAATCTCTATCATTTAACTTACAAGCTACATATAAAGATGTCTCAACTGAGCATATCTATATAGCCCTCAGTCTGTACAAACTGTTTAACCTGAGCCCAATGTTATCCCTCTCTCCTGGGACCTTACTAAAATATTAAGGAAGAACCTGATATAATATCCTGAATGTATCTCATCATTTCCTCTTGAGTGTAGACTCTCTCAGGAAGTGATCTTCTTTCTTAATACTGAGGAAGGTTTTACCAAATATTTGTCAAAACATACTAAGAGTCATTTCAGGATGTATTATCTTTGTCTTCACAGCCCACTCCACTGCCTCAAAGACAGTGCCACATGTTTTATATTCTGTAAGAGAAAAATTCCATTTTTAGGAAATAAAGCCTAAATTGTTTAGAATATAGGTTCACATACCATTAAAAAAATCTAAATTAAAATTAAAAGTACTTAAATAAAATAACAGGTGAAAGCCTAAGCTAGATAATGTTTAAAAGCACAGACAGCCAGGCCTTTCATTTTCCTATCCTATTACTCTGCTGTCTCTATCAGGTTGCTTTTATCTACACAGTCCAAGATGGCTCAACAAAGTAATGATTGTATTTTTTGATTACATATATTCCAATAAAAAAATGCAGGATAAAAGAGGATACAATTTTTTTCATTTAAAACATAATAAGAGTGCTTTATTCATCATACCTGCTCATATTCAATTATCAAAACTTATAGAAATGGTAATAGAGGCTGAAAAATGTAAATTTAATTTTGGGTAACTATTTGCCTAGCTATTAATCAGTGGATTTATTACTGGTAAAGAGAATGAAATGGTGTAATGAAATTAGGGAAGAATTAACAACAATCTGCCACATATATGCTGTTACTTAATGCGAATTTACAATTGCTTTGCTCTTTTCCATTGCCTGAAATGACTGTTTCCCAACTTGTCAACTCATGTTTCTTTTGAAACTGCATCTGTCATCTAATCTGAGAACTTTTTATTGAACTACATTCACTCTCCATACTACAAAGTTGGGTTCTCTGATTCTTAAAACCAAATGTTAAGAAAGTCTAGGGCATGTCTTTCTCATTTTAGTAGTCTATGTGTCTAGCCTAGAGTAAATTAATTAATGAATAAATAGGTGACTGAATAAATGGACATATCTGCAAGGTGTTCAACATACAGATGAGTGAGGAAATTAGTAAATGATTTAGAGTATAACTGGATGGATGAGTAGATCAATAAATGGATTGTTTAATGGGCATGAATGGTTAAATGGCTGGATGGGTGAGTGAAGGGATGGATTGATTGAAGCGCAGATGCATGAGTATATGAATGGATGAATGGATGAGTGTATAAAGGTGGTTGAATAGATGAATCATATATAATGTGATTGGTGCAAAACATACACTCTATTAAGGGTAATTGTTATTACAATCATGATAATCAAATACTCAGCAAAATCTCACTTTATTTATTCATTTATTTGCACAACATTTGACTGATCCATGGATGTATGTGGAAATATATATGTAATCTTGGCTTCTAGGATCTCTGGGTAGATAAGACATAGGCATTAAAGGATAACCACTATTAAAGTGAAGGGGATGCTCAGTGCCAAATGATAAATTCATGAGGAACTGAAGAAAGAGAAAGGTCATTAACAGTCAATCAAGTCTTGGAATGTTATGTTAGAGTTTGAGAAGTAAAGAGGAGGATTAAATTAGGAGAGAGAGGATGATAACATAATTCTCATTAAATAGCAAATCAACTTAAGAATATCAAAGTAAAAATGAATAAGTTGCAAGAGTTTTATTTAACTGCAAAAGAAAATGAGGTCTCAGAACAGTGGAATGAATGGCCCAAGGACAGACGTTGACTTTGACCCTGGCACAGTTACAAATGGCAGCCTCAATTCTTGGCCAGTGTATCTCTGGATTTGCCAGGATTCTTAAAATAAGCAAAATATTTTTTTAAATGCTGTAACATTTCTCTGAGGACAACTTGGCTGAGTTGTTTTGACTTAAACAAAAAAGTAAATCACTGAGAACAGCCGAGGTGCTGGTCCATTGTACCCACTTGTTTACCTTCCTGTCTAGGTGCTGAAAACAGCATTCTGAAACAGTGAATTCATGTATGCTGCCTAATCACATGTTCCTCTTTTACCCCACTTGTCTCCAGTCCAGCCCCCTAGATTTACTTGATTTATACATATGTTTAAGTTATTCCTGAACAATTTATCACCCAGAGATCCAGAGACTCCTGAGCAACT
Source organism: Mormoops blainvillei (assembly GCA_004026545.1). Classification (NCBI taxonomy): domain Eukaryota; kingdom Metazoa; phylum Chordata; class Mammalia; order Chiroptera; family Mormoopidae; genus Mormoops; species Mormoops blainvillei. The sequence continues at coordinate 260,875 of PVJD01001087.1, read as the reverse complement.
TCAAGGGGTTAGTGGTATGATTTAGAGTTATTTTAGACCTTGAAGTTTAACACAAATTGAGTTCTAATAGAAACTCTACCAGTTGTTAGCTAAGTGTCCTTGGGTATATGGCCTAATCTCTCTCAGCCTTATCAGTATCTTCATCAATATCATGGAAATGCCAGTATCTGTTGACTCACTTGGATAGCTCTAGGATATATTTTTCATGCAATAGTGGAATCAGAAATAACAGGTGACTTCACCTGAATTTACTTTGAGGTTACCATTTGTGCTAACTGTAATCCCATAGGCTCATTTGGTTTTAGATCTCTGCTCTCATTCTGCTGGACTCCTTAGCTGCTGTTTGTTTGTTTTTTTTCCCCATGTTATCAAAAGCAGCCAACTCTATTAGGTCTCTAGCAGTGATGAAGAATCCAGGATAAATCAGTCAAAACAACTTCATATCTCACGTTTTCCTGAGTATCCTGAAATTCTTGAATTTATGAGTTTACCAAAGCTCCCTGATTCCACATTTACTCTGCTATTGTTCTCAAAATGCAGAGGGATTTTTTTTACATTAGAAATTAGTTCTGTTATGTGAAACATGAGCCAGAAACCAACTTTCAGTTAGTAGTGGATGTTCCTTTCTAGAAAGCTTTGTCTTTGGCTAAAGGTGGTTGATAAAGTCAATTTTAAGAATTCCATAAAGCCCTTTAAAGAGGTAGCAACATTATTTTTAAAATAAAAATTATATATATTTAAGTACAATGTAATGATTTAATATACAGAGTGAAAAGATCACTGTAGTCAAGCTAATTAGCATTTTATTTCCTCACAAAGAGTTACCTTTTGTGTCTGATGAGAGCATATGAAATCTACTCTTAGCCAACAAAATTGTTGTTATTTAATAATATTCTTATAAAGAGCCTACTTCATAGGGTTGGTGGCAATTAGATAATCTTATATAAAGTACTTAGAATACCACCTGACACACACTTATTGTTATTGTCTGTATTAATTATTGGATAATATTTTGCTCTTTTTATGACCTTTCAGTAGTCCTGGAACTCATTTACAGTAAATGTAAACTGACCTATACATTCTGATCCCTACTACTTCTCTGACCTCATGACTTCTTTCTTCCCATTCTTGCATTTTACTCTAGGTAAATGGTCTACTAGCCCTTCTCCCAAAACTCCAAGGGCAAGGCATCTCATGTCCTTTGCACAAGATGTTCCCTCTGCCTATAGAACATGCTTCACTCCTATAGTCTGCATGGTTTGCTCCTTTCCTCTTCTAGATGCCATCAGTGAAGGCTTCATTGAACACTATATATATATATATATATATATATTTTTAATATCAGGTAACTAAGTTTTTTAGAAACTCAAAAGATACAATTTCCCATTTTTTCCACAATACTTAAACATTTTCTCAGGTTGGTCAGAGCTTACTTTTGAAATCTGAGTTTTAAATATCAATTTAGTAACTGATGGGCTGCCCACACTCCTGGAAAGATTCAGCAAGGCATGAACACTAGTTTATGGCTGGTTGCAAAAAGACAGCCATCTAGATCCCTGAGCAATGCTTCAGAAGCTTTAGAACTGGGCTCCTCTTTAACATTGAGGGACAAGGCACAGGGCTTCCTAAGCTTTGTTTATTTATTTTTCTTTCTCCAGCACTTAACTGAACTGGTTTACAAGCTATTCTGCTCAACCTCTATGGAGAGTATATGTCATACCACCTTAGGTCCAAGTCCTAAATAAGCCCTATCTTTCGTAAAAGTGGAAAAAAAAATGGGAAGGAAAAGAAAAGTAGCACTATATAGGCAGCGAAAATTTTAACTTAGTAATCTTTTCCATACTACTTCTGTTATGCTACTTTGCTATGCTTTGAATACCATATTCTAAATTGCATTGAAAATGTTCTATGGAAAATAAGAGAAGAAAAACCTTCCAAGTTATAGCTGTATTATTTTTTCCTGTCAGGAAAACTTGGTTTGCTTTTATGACTTATTCTGCCCAATCTCATCTAAACATAGAAGTCAGTAGTATGATTGATAGCAATACACTGGCCTCTTATCACATTTCCTCCTCCTTGGCTGAGCAGTCATTCTAACTTGAGAGTTCTGTGCCTCTGACTGACTCAGCTAAGGTCAAGGCATCAACACCATCCCGAATGAGGGGTGAAACAGTGTGTACATGTCTCTGTGTGTGCATGTATGGGGGGAGTATAGTATCTTGATTTGTTCCCAAACTGGAGTATTTCAAAGCTGCTTTAAAGGAACTCCAATTTCAATATGAATAGTGCATATTTATCAGTTCATACCAGTATAACTGTATTGACTCTGGGACTTAACATCCTATAATTTAAATTTCAAAATTTTATATGCACATGACACAAAATTATTTTAAAAAATAACATTTGTATATATTGGAGCTAATTTTAAAACTTTTTTATATTAAGTATCTAAACATTAAAAATTACATTGGCTAAATATTTTTATTTGGTGAAATTTTACATAAATTTATCAGTTTCTTAGATATGTCTCTAATAGAGTCCCTGATACAATTCTGAATACATTTAAATATGATGTCACTATTTTATTTTTTTTCAGTAAACTTTCTGCAATAATTTTAAAATTTGAATTTAAGGTTACTGAAATTTCAACTGTTGATACCTTCAGTTATTTTTTGTTTAAGTTTTTCTTAATTTTTCTCTAGAATGTTTTACAGTTTTCAGCTAAGAAATCTTACATATATTTTTCAATTTACCCTTAAATATTACATGATTTGTGATGCTATATTAAATGGTACTTAAAAATTCAATTTTAATATTTCATTACTAGTACACAGAAATGCAACTGAGTTTTGAATATTAACCTTGTTTACTGCAGCCCTTAGTTCTAGTGCCTTTTTGTAACTTCTTTGGGATTTCCTTTATTTATTTTTAATTTTTTCTTTTTATTGAATTTATTGGGGTGACACTGATTAATAGAATATACAAGTTTCAGGAGTTGACACCTTCAACTGATTTTTCCCTGAAGAACAGTAATTACCAAAATGTGGTTCCAAGACTTCTGAGGGACTGAAAAATCTTTTCGCAAGGTTCATGAGATCAAAACCACATTTATATAATACTAGACTGTTTTTTACACTTTTTGCTCTTAGTCTCACATAAATGTGTGATTTTCCATATGCCTCTTAACATGGTATCATACCAGATGTTGCATAGAAGTAAACATGAAGATCCAGCTGTCTTCAGATTCTTTATAAATACTGAAAAAAAATTTTTTTAAAGATCATTTTTATTACTAAAAAGATTTTCTATAGAAATATACTAATTTTAATCAAAATATTTATGGTAACATATAATGGGTTTATTATTATTTTAAATAAATTAGATATTTTAATTTGCCTTCTAATATAGTAAATATCAGTATATATCATCACATAATAAAAGCCATTCTGAGGACCCAACAATATACCTAGTAGGCATCAGAACAAATTCTGTTAAATAAGGGATATATTCAGTTACATTTTTATGTTGAAATTGTAAATATATAAGCTCAAATAGTCTTACAGATATGGTCATGTTTTTCTCCCTTGAAATTTTTTCTTTGATATATATTTTTATAAGATAAAATTCATCAAACAGTTATTTCTATGATTCTTTTAATTATTTTAACAATTTTAGATGCTGAAAACTTCTATATCTTCTCAATTTCAATCTTTGATGTTATAAATTATAAATTTTCCTGATTGAAAATAGGAGTCCTTAAAATATTCTCTCCCCAATTCCAGGGAGAACAAAACACAATTCAAAAATTTATAAATTAGAGCCCTATACACATCTTTCTAATATACCCTTTTTGCTTTGGTAGGATAAATTTAAATATTTTTTGCTAAGATTTGTTGTCATTATTTGAAATTTTACTGAATTTTTTTAAATAACATTTTTTTGGTACTTCAATAATTGAGTAATATGATCACAAATTCTAAACTGACTTTAAACTAAATTTCAACCAAAATTTATACAACTCACTAATAAAATTCATTTAATATTAGGAAATAAACTTGAGATTTAGATAAAATTAGTTCTTCAAATGCTAAAATATTTTTTTAAGTTTTGATTAATGAGACAGAGGACATATGAAACATTTTTAAGTTTTTTTAAAAATTCAGTATCATTTACATTACAAATACTTTGAAGTTCAGGTACCCTTTGAATATATATTTGTGCTTTTGACATCTAATGGTTCTACTTGAATTGGTAGAATATTGCAGCTTGTTTTGATGCACTTACTAATTATGTGTATACTACCCCAAATTTCAAGTATATTTTGTTCCTTACTACTTTTTTATAGTAAGAATATTGTTTTCTAAGGCACTAAGCTCCATCAAAATGTGTACTTTTATTAGCATCACAAAAGCACATTATTTTATCTTTAATGTTTATCTTTTAACTGAATTTATAATAACATTCACAGTATTGCCAGATATTTTATTTCCAGTGGAAAGAACTTCCAAAAGTTTACTCCATGAAATAGAAGAAAAAAAAAAGCATCTGATAAGTCTGTGATAAACTGCATCATGTAACTACTGTACTTAACCTATTTAGCTCCATATTTTGTTTTTGTCATTGACACAAGACAACTTGAAATGGAAATGACAAAAATTAAATGCAGAAAGTTAGTCGTGCACCTTCTGCATCTATATGTAGATTGCATTATTGTCCCAGGAACAGCGTTCTTAAAATAATGACTAACTTTTGAACCAGATGCTAACTTGAAAAAAATTTGTGTCATCAAGTGTTCAAGTTTTGAAATAGTCAGTGATATGACTGTGATTGTCATGTGGAATGGTAAATGTCAAAAAAAAAGTTTGTGTAAGTTTATAATTATACACCAACGTCTACAGGCATGGAAAGTAACTTTTCATTAAACACGCACCTCTATTTTTTTTCAGGTTGCTGCTGCTGAAACAGTTTATTTACAAAATAACAAAAAGCATTATTACATAATTATATGCCCGCATAGCTGTACCCCATCCACAAATGACCAAACCACTGCAATAAAAGAGTTCAAATTACTCTTATACTTATTGGCAATACTGCATGTCCTCTGTTTCATGAACATACTCTACTTGCACCTAACTTCTTCATTTTACACTTTTTCTCTTGATGCAGCAAACTGGTACAACAAAACCAGACAGCTTTCAATTGCTTCCCTTACAACTGCACAAGATCAGAACGGGTTACCTCTCCTCAGCCATTCAAAACATGTTGCGTTTGGTCAGCACAAATCCTGCATACTACCCTTGAAAGGAAGATGACTAGTTATAGCGTGTTTGAAAAGAGTCAGCAAAAGAGAGAGGAACTATTGTCTTTCATAGTTAACCACATGTTGAAGTGAAAACCTTGCTAACTGCACATTTGTTTTATACTTTATTAAATGAGATTGTAGAGGAATGTGAAATAAAAAAACGAACATTATTAAACCATCCCAAGTCCCTTAATGCAGGTATTTTTGAACAGGAAAGATATTTTGTTCTCATGTGGGTGAGAAAGATGTTCAGAGGTGAACAGGTGGCCCCAAGCAAGTAGATGGTTTTGCTCTGTAAGATCACTGGGGATATACGTGGTATCTGTCTTACTGCCCATCAGTCCCTTAGGACCTTGCCTTCATCCCATGGTTGAAGCTGGCTGATGCCCACCGTCTACATCTGAGCCTCAGGAGGAAAGGGAAAGAAAGTGCAAGACAAGCAATTTCCTTTAAGGAGGTAATACCAAAGCTCTGCACGTCATTTCTTTTCATAAGTCCCTTGAAAGTATATGGTTACAGTCATGGAAACCTTAGCTGCAAGTAAGATTAAGGAATAGAGGCTGGAAAGTGTTGTGGGGAAACAATCACAAAGTCAGAACTTAAAACCAAGACTGTGCCAATTATAGGAACTACATTATCAAGAGAAAGGAAGGAGAATCCGCAACAGCCAGGCCTCAGAACTACTTTAGATTAAATATTTTATTGGGCATATGCATAAATATGCCCAAGACCCCCTACAATATTTTCTTGAGATTTGATGCAATAATTAAAAAATAAAACATTATTTAAAAATGAAACAATCAAGAGAAATAGTAAACCAGGACACCATGACAACAAGGATAAACTGGGACAGTTTTGGGAAAACTTGAATATGTGGTTTCCCTAACTATTATGATTGTTAGTAGAAAAACTTTACATTATTTGGCACCTAATACACAGCTGGACTGTGCTAATTACTTTAAATCTGCAGTTTTACATTTATTTTCAATCATCCAAACCTTAGTATTATCAGCCTCAATTTCCATGTGAGTAGAGTGAAAGGGTTGGTAGCCTTCTCAAAGGCCATGTAATCCATAGAATAGTTGTCTCCAAATCACGCTCTTTCCACCAGACCAAACTCTCTCAGTTAAGGAAGAGATTCTTAATAGGGGCTTATCAGAAGATTGAAGTATATTATAGAATTATTTCATGCTTTAAAATAATTTTCTCCATAGAGACAATATTGCTTTTTATTTTTCCTTTAAGTAACTTTAGTTAATGTTTTATTCCTTTTAATATTAAAGTCCCAGTGATCCAGAAAATTTTTTTTTTTTGGTGTATGCTGAGAAAATTCTCATGCAGCAACATACATAGAAACATATCAGGATAGTACGCATCTTATTGAACTAAATTCTCCCCACTGTTTCTAATATGATCCACTTAGATCTCAAACAATGATTAAAATCTAATATTATTAGTAATGGTAATTCAGGTATCATATGTCCATTTTCATTATGGCAAAAGGATAAAAAATAGTTCATTTAAGGAACATTTTCTTAGTACGATAGCAGGGTGATACATGAACAAAACACCTATTACTAATCATTACATCATTTTGATTGTTCTCATCCTTCCCTCATCTCCATCCATGTAGCCCATAGCTAAGTTTAAAGTCTTCTCCTCTATGCCAGCCTGTTTTCTCATTTAAAACTTCAGCTCTCTAAAATGTGTTTTATAAACTGTAGCCATACTGCTCTTTATAAAATGGAAATCCATTCACAGCCCTCCTCCTCTGAGTGTTTCTTGGATACATTTACCAAGCTTCATAGGCTCTTCTCCACATGCCTTCTGCCCCAGCCATGCTGTGCTGCTCGCACACATTCCTCCAAGCGTGTGTCCTTAATCTGGAACACCCATCTCCTCTCAGATATGTCTCCTGGAAAATTCCTTCTCATCCTTTGGGTCTGGCTTTCAACATTACTCCTTCTGAGAAGGCCTCTCCCCTTCTTTAACTGCTTAGACAGAATGAGGTCCTTATCCATTCACATTTGCCTGGCAGACTCAGTGTTCCTTGGTCATAGGACCATTCACCTTGAATTGTAATTATTATCACTGACAATTACAAGGCGTTCATTAAATTCCAAACACCGTACTAAGTATTGTATGTAATGACATATATTGGGTTATTTAATTCTCACACTACCCCAATGATGTGTGTTCTTTTAGTGTCCCCCATCTTACAGATGAAGAATGGGCCCAAAGGAAGCTAAGGATCTGCCCAGAGTTAAATGATTAATTGAGCCAGGGAAGAAATGAAAGTCAGTGTCCTTAATGTTATGTTTTAAACTGTTATGTAATTCTGCCTCCTTTATCAGACTTCTTGAGTTCTTGAGAATGACAATGTAACATTTATAATCAGTCTCTAGGCTAGCAGAGTGCATATCATACAATGCTTCCTTAATGAATACTTGCTTAATAAATAAATAAAATGCTTATCAAATCATGGCAAAATATGTTTTTGGAATAATAACGGGGAAACAAAATAATTCACTTAATTCAAATAAGTTTTATTATGATCAATGTCACATAACTTAGATTTATTTGATCCTCTGACTGTTTTATTTAAAAATTCTATTAAGGGAGTTGTAGTCTGAAAACTCTAGTTTTTATGTGCAAAGCTGGTGAAGGCAAAGTGTTAGGTGATTATTTATTCTGACAGAATTATCAAGGTGAGGCGGTCCTGTGCCAGCCTGCTACTCCGTGCTTCCCACTTTCACATTCTCACTTATGAGTAGCATCAGGGATAATTGACTAGAGGACTGAGTTTCCTTCTAATGCTGTTTTGTGAAACTGATGGCCTTGACCAGCAATTTTCAACCTTTTTCATCCCATGGCACACATAAACTAATTACTAAAATTCTGTGACATACCAAAAAATATATTCTGTTTTTGCCAGTCCAACAAAAAAATGGGTATCATTTTGATTTATTCACACCAGGCAGCTATTTTGTATTGGTTGTTGTCATATTTTTTAATTGATAATCTAAGGGCAAAGAGGTCAGTGCCAGACTAAACAGTCAGGTGTTACATGTTTTAAATTCCTTGCGGCAGACCAACGTGTCATAATACACCAGCCGGAAACTGCTGGTCTAGGAACAGCAAGAAAAAACAACTGAGCACAAATGCTGCTTTCACATCTTGATTTTTTAAAAAATTCCTTTCAACTGTATTTTTCATTTTTAAATTATTTTTTTCTTTTAAAACAGCACATTTTAGTATCTCTGAAGTCACATGTCTTATTTATATAATAAGAAGAGTTAGTATTTAGTAATTATATCCACAGCTGAAAAGTTTTCCAAATCCCATTTGTTACAAATTGAACTTGAGTGTGTTCAAACACGGGTTTTTAGTGTTCTAGAAACCTACTTTATAAGCAGGCACTTTAGAGAGATTCAAATTGTCCTCACCTCAAGGAGCTTTTCAACTACTGACTAGTAACAAGTGTTTTTAGAGATATATTTATTGTGCAAAACAGAATGTTAATGTCAGAATTGCTGAAAAATACTGAGGAGGAAGTAATAAATTCTGATAAGAGAAAAATCTCTGTACTGGGAGGCATCTGATCTAGGGACTGAAAATGTAAGATTTAGTAGGTGGGAGACAGGTGGGAAGAGCACGCTAAATGAACTCCACCCATAATGGCAGAAAAGGGAGAAAGTTTGGGGTAAATTTGGGACATGGAGAGAAACAAAGGTGCGATTAGAGTGTAGGTGAAATGTCAAGAAATTTGATAGAAAAAGTACAGGCATTTAAGCTAATGAAGAAGTTGAGTGTGGGGGAAGAAATTTGACAAACTAGTTTTATATGCTGGGGAAATGCAGATTTTAAAAAATTTTTTATAATAATATATATATATATGCACATAGAGTTATTGAGAGGTAACATACATGTATACATAATTTATTTTCAAATTAGTATAATTAAACAAATACTCATCATTAAGCATTATTGTTAAATTTGAATATTTGGCATAAGACTTCGGTGTTATCATTTAAGCATAGCAGTGATCAATGTACAAGTAGAAAACATAAGCTGCACTGTTCAGAATATCTTGTGCAGCAGTTTTTCAAAGTTTGTCTTTATCTTTTCTATTCTTACAGAATCATAACATTGCACCCCTTGTGGTTGTGTAACTGAATGTTACTTTAGTTTATGTTTGTATAAAAACAATACAAAATAACTTGCTGGTTGACTTTTTGTTCTTGTTATTATAATTACACGTTCGAAGTGTTAGAAAGGCCAAACATAAATCATTATAAAAATTGGTCCATATAATATTTTGAAACTTAGTAAATGTGAAACTATCTTCATAAATTGTGCTGTTTTGGAAGACAGAATAGATTTAAGAACAATACTCACTCCACCCTGTTAAATTTTGATCCTTCAGCCTTTGCCATTGCAACCTTCCTCCATGAACCTGTCCCCAGCGCCATCCACCCATGCACACCACTAGGCTGTAAGCTCGCAGAGCCATTGTTGCAAGTAGACTGAGCTCCTGATGGAGGTAACAGAATCAACCAGGTGATTACAAGATCGAGCAAAGAGGGATTGACCAGCATGGTGTTGTCCAATATGGTAGCTACTGGTCCCACTTGGCTATTTAAATTTAAATAGTTTAAAATTAAACAAAGGAAAAAGTCAGTTCCTTAGTTGCACTAGTCACATTTTAAGTGCCCAGTAGCCAGAGTTATCAGACAGCTCAGATTTATAGAACATTTCCATCATTGTAGAAAGTTCTATTGGCCTATGTTAGACTTTAATGTTAGACCTGATCTGACTATTGTACTAAGTTGTTACTCTTTCATCAATTATTTATTCTCTGTGGGCCTCATTTATGTTTATATAACATTATGGTAAAAATAATAACACTGACCTTACTTACCTAAAAGACTATGATATGTCAGCTAAAACTTTTTTTAAACATTGTGTTAAAAATCACTCTGAAGTGTCACGTGTCATTGTGTCATTTGTGGGGACTCATGAGCTTGACAGGAGGTTTTGAATGCTGCACCAATTTCTTTTTAGGTCTGTATCATCACTCCCTGAATGGAACATTTTTGATGCTGTTACATTCAGGGGACCAACATTATTTGATATTGCGCTTTTTTTCATTCTTCCATTGGGAAGGGAAAGTATTTTAGCTAAATTGTGGATGCATATGTAACATTAAATGAATCTGCTGAGAAATGGCCCGAATGTGAATCTAACTCTATCAATAGTTGAACAGCATGTTGATAACCGTTCTTTGAATAGTAACTTAGTATACACCAGCTATGATCCAAAAGACTGAATTAACATAAAACCTAATGTGTTCCTTTCAGTGGTGTTTACAGAAGCCTTTGCTTCATGACATGTACATTTAGGTGAAATACTTCTCTTGAAAGCTTGTTAGGCAGAATGCCACAAACAAAGGTCATATGCAAATGGCTGCTGAAATATCTTTAGCAGCACAAAACGTTCAATTATATAATTTTCTGTCCTGCTTTGAATTCATACCTTTTTCTCCATAAAACGATGTTTTCTGTTTTTTCCATAACATATGTGGTTAAGCAGCACCGACACAGGGATCAAAGTGCCAAGTTAGGCATTGCCGATATTGTGGATAGGGGGGATTCTGTGGTTCTTGTGCTTGGCTGAAGGAGGCTGGTCAGGTAGTATTTATTCAGTGGCCAGAACACCTCACAGAGACCAGCAGTAATGTCCACGACAAGGCACAAGGAAGCAAATGAGGGTGCAGGCTCACATGGTCTCATGACTTATAAGGGGTCAGGATATGTGAATTTAAGGGGCCATCAGAGTATATATATTCAGGTTATATTTCTGCTCAACATAACCTCATGTACTCCTTCCAAGACAGCCTTAATGAAGGAAAATGTAATAAAACGGACTTTTGCAATTAAAAAAAAACCATTTAGACTTTCTTAAGATCTCATTCTGAAAACCTATCTTCTGCCCAATTTTATGCTAGGAGCTTTTGATCTATTGTACTTGCAGATGCAAAACTACTGAACTTTGAAATTGCTTTGAAGTTTGAGTTTAATTGATTTTTAAAATATGGCATGTACTCTTTTAGTACCTCAAAAGATAGGCTTCAACATCCTTGTTATCAGAGTTGTCTTGTTCTTTTGTTCTAATAAACTGCAGGATGCAAACTAGAAGCCCAAGTCAAAAATTTTAGAGCAATTCATGTATCAGGCAAACAACTCTAATTGCTCTGTTAACATGGCGCCTTTTCTTAAATCCTTACAATCCCCTGGGATGCAAGGGGTGAGTGATCCCCTATGAGTATATTATTGCTGTTGTTATTAGTAACTGTCATCACTCTGAGGTTTAGAGAGATTAACTGATATACTCTAACACAACTTCTCATGGGCGTTGTTAGTAAAGAACTCCTGCATTTTGTGGTCAATCACACATATCTCTCCTCTCACACATTAGGCAATACATTTTGATGTTCATACAGTTTTTAAATTTATAGCAGCCATTTAATCAAATCTACCTTTCACTTTGAAAATGACATGCTGTTAACATTTCTCCAGACAACTAGAAATCATTATGAAAGGGATGTGAGTCTATCTTCTACATATTAGCTTCAGAGTTAGCAGCAACTGGATAATTTCATCCATTTCCTCATTTCTTCTACCACATAAATGCTAATAATTCTGAAATTTGAAAGTCTTGGTCATACTCAGTATAACCAATTTCTATTGTGCAGAGCCCTCTTAGTGTATTGCTGTTACTCACTGATAACAATGATCAGTGTGGCTCACTTGGTTGGGCATTGTCCCCAAAGTGGAAGGCTGCCAGTTGGATTCCTGGTCAGGGCACATACCTGGGTTGGGGGTTGGTCCCCAGTCAGGGTGCATATAAGAGGCAACAAATCAATGTTTCTCTCTCACATCGATGCTTCTCTCCCTCCCTTTGTCCCTCCCTTCCCCTCTCTCTAAAATAAATAAATAAAATCTTTAAAACAGAGTATAACTTCTTTTCTTTCTCCTGTGATCTTCTCATCAATTAATGGTGTTCCACCAGGCTTCCAGTTGAGAGCTCTTGGCGCCCCGTGGGACTTCCTCTCCCTCACTCACCATGAAAAGTAGCATACTGTAGTGAAAATTGCAATACAACAGGCATTAATAGATATGGACTTTGTGTCAATAGATATGGATTCAAATTCTGAGTGTATCTTTAATTAAGTGCATACTCTTGTTTTGGGCCTGATATCCCTTTTGAAGATGGAGATGACAAACCTTACATGAAGAATTTGTTGTAAATAATAACTATGAATAATCAGTGTCAAATGCTTGGCACTTTAGTAGCGTTGGGCAGAGAATAAATGTTCTTAAAATTCTGTGTGACCTAAAGCAAGACACATTTGAGCTGCGTCTTGGAGATTAAATTGGTTGGTCACTGCTATGACCTCATGAAAAATCATTTTATGAAAAAGATTTTTCATTCTTATGGGGTTGTCTTATGATCGGGTAGGTAAGAGGTTTACTTTGGTAAGTGCAAAGAATGGTGAGTAAGTGCACAGATGCTAAACTTTAAACTGGAAAGATAGGGAGAGGTCAGATTATAAATTTTCTTCTATGGCAACTCAGGATTGTGGATTATAGAGAAGCAGTGATGGTATATAAGCAGGAAAGAAACATACTAAAGCTATGTGTATGTGTGTATGTGTGTGTGTGTGTGTGTGTGTGTGTGTGTGTGTGTGTGTTTGGTTCAGAGTGAACTATTTTGACTCAAATTTCAGATAGAAAATGCACTGGATTACCAAGAGCTGAAAACAAAGACTGAAATTCAGTAGGATGTCTAGAATTTGCAAACAAATTAATCAATTATTTTAAGGACCAAACTGTTATGACCTTTCAAAAATTATTGTTATTGTTGTTTTAGGTTTAGTAATTTAATCTAGCCTCTTTAAAAGGTTCTGAGAGAAAATGAGAACAGGATGGCACTCCCATTACTGATGGAATCCCAGTCAAAGGAATGTTATCACCTGGAGCATTCTTAACTAAATTTCTTTATTATTTTTTGTGCTTCAGTTGGATTGAGAATATTTACATCCAGGGAATTCTTTGCACAGGTAGAGTCACTGAGGAATGTAACAATGTTATCTGTAAAGCAGTCTTTGGCTTTAAAAATGAGTTGAACATACTGAGTTTTTTAAACAGTGGAATAGGAAACACATGAGTGAGAAAGCAATAGGATGACTAAATGAGAGATTGTATGTACAATTATGAAAAAATGATTCCCTTTTATTATACCACTTGTGTAGCCTTTTCCCATTTTATCCTACCTCCTGCATTAATTAATATTTCAATGTTCTTGCATGTTAAAGTTGATAGAAATTCCTGTGTTGAGCATGTTTGGTCATTCTGTTGAAAATGTTTGTTGAATTAACACTGATTAAACAAACTTTATCAAAAACCTTATTTACTTGCATGCGAGTGCCTTCTATACAGAGGTAAATGCAAACTCCTCATTGGGACAGTCAAGTGACTAACACCTTACCCCCTGACACAACTCCACTACCTACCAATGCACGCCACAGAGGTTTAGCCACACATCATGTGGATTTTTAACCTGTGTGTCCTTGCAACTGTTATTTCCTTTTCCTAGTGTTCCTTCTATACTCTTTGCCTGGTGAACTCATCATTCAAGGCTCTGCTTTAACTCTCAAACATGATTTCTGGTTTTTAAGTTTTTGTAACTACTGACTCTGCTTTGGTGTAGTTTTGGTTGATTAATAGATTAATATGATCCATCTATAATGCAGGAAAAGACCTTTTACTGGTTAGAGGTAGTGATCACCAGGGCTGCCCTCCTCTTACTGAAAAAAACTTATTCAGAGCAAAGAAAATGTAGTGAATAAATATTCTACTATATATAAAACACCTCACTCCTGTCTACTTTCCCCCAACTACCAATAATAATATCAGTAATTTGCATGGATGAAGATTATTTTGGAAACAATTGTAATTTTAAGGTCTAAGCTCTGGAGCTAGAACCAGAAGATTAAATCATGCAACCCTTGATTTGCAAGTGTGATCAGCAGAAATCTTGACCCTGGAAATGCCTCAGAGGTGACTGGGAGAGCGAAAGGAGGAGGGAGACCAAAAGGATAGGTAGAGGAGAAAGGAGGGGGCTTTGGACAACCCAACGCCATCTCAGCCAGAGCAGTACCACTATTATCTCTTTTATATATTGACCTTCTGTATCAGATTCCCTTTCAAAAAAGGAAAGAACCTGTGTGCTTTTATTGTTAAAGAAAGATGGAAAATTACTGTTATGAACATTCTGACTTACCATATTAGTGGTTCAAAGCATTAGGAACTTTACTCCCTGATTCTTGAATCAGGTATTGGTATTCAACACAGTTTGAGTCATGTGCAGGTTTCTTTAATTAACCCGCAGGGCGGTTCACTAAAGACAGATGGCTACAGTCTCAGTGCTGTGGTTAAGGCTGGCATGCTGATTCCAGTTCATACAATTCGAACAATGATGAGAAACAAAATTTTACCCATGACGGTAAAAAAAGGAAACCTCATTAAGTTTGTTATTCTTTTGCACATTCAGGGAAAGCATGTTGTTTCTCTGTTAACTTAGGTATTACCCGGGTGGGCACAGAGTCCAAGTCTAGAAGAAATCAGAAAGTTCCGAGAGGTTTCGACTACTACATGGAGCAAACATATTTTTTTCTTGACCATTCTGTCCCCTATGCCTTGTCCAACTGATATGCACACACCTTAAAGTTGTTTCAAAAAAATTTTTTTTTGATTATCACTGTTAGAAATAGGCTTACATCCAAAAGAAAATATAAAGTCAAGATAGTTACCAGTTTCTGATTTCATGCAAAATATTAGGTCTCAAAGGAATAAAGTTAATCATAAAAATCATTCAAAGAGCAGAATAAAAGGGGAAATAAAATTTGGAACTGAGGAATATAATACCAAAAAAAAAAAAAAAAGATCAACAAAGACAAGTGCAAGTAAAGTGTAAAGGGAATAAAAAGAAAGAACAATCGCTTGCAGTCGGGGCAAACCAGGGGGGAAAAAACATGGCCACCTTCCCATTTTATTTCTGGAATGACATTACTCTGTGCCCAACTAAACATCAAGCCCAGGATCAGCTTGCTTTGCTCCTTTCCTTACTGCCTGGATGGATGACTGTTGTTCAGGTCTCTGTGAGAGGGGCGAGCAATCTGGTTAGGGTTTTATTATAACAACACAGTGGGTGAGGCATCAGATCGCAATTTAAATCTGAGTGCTTTCCAGAGGGAACTTCCCTTCTTGCATCCATGAACTCACATTCTTCCCACTGTTTTCTCACGGTTGTAATATTCTAGCTTTGTGTTCCTTCAGTTCTGAGTTTCTTTTATCAATCTAATCATCACACTGTATTATAACCACTGCTTCACTACATCTCCTCCATTACTGTAAATACTATGAGGGAAGTACTTTGTCTGCTTGGTTTCCATTACATCCCCAGTGTGTATCCCAGTTTTGGAAATACAGTAGGTATACTAAACAAATATTTATTAAATAAACAAATTTTTCCATGCAAAGTATAATCATGAATATTATTATCCTCTATTCCCACCTTTCTGAATGTTTTTGTCATAAATGGGTGCTGGATTTTACCAAATGCTTTTTCAGTATCTATTGATATGATCATGTGATTTTTGTCCTTCATTTTGTTTATGTGGTATATTATGTTTATTGATTTGCAAATATTGTACCTTCCCTGCATCCCTGGGATGAATCCCACTTGATCGTGGTGGATGATCTTTTTTAATGTATTGTTAAATCCGGATTGCCAATATTTTGTTGAGGATTTTAGCTTCTATGTTCATCAGAGATATTGACCTGTAGTTTTCTTTCTTTGTTGTGTCTTTACCTGGTTTCGGAATTAGGATGATACTGGCCTCGTAAAAAGAGCTTTGTAGTCTTCCTCTTCTTGAATTTTCTGGAATAGATTGAGAAGGATAGGAGTCAGTTCTTCTTTAAATGTTTGGTAAAACTCCTAGTTAAAGAAATATTTTAAGTAATTGAACAGACCAATGGCTGCGCCTGAGTCACTTGTAACATGGACAGTTTATGAAGTACAAGTTAGTTATTATAAGGTACCAAATATAAAATTATAAGAAGGCACCAACTTTTAGTTTAAAGACATTTAAGCCTGAATTTAAGAATACCTTTAAAATACTGTATACTATTTTTAATAAAAAGTTTAATACAGTTTTTAATAAAAGTTTAAATGTTAATTACTTATTGGTGACCTTTCCGAATTGCCCATTTGTAAGGCTTGTCTCTGAGGCAACTTAAAAGAATCTCAAAGAATATGTTTTTCCAAATAAAACAGATTTGTAAAAAGGTCATCTACATGATTTACAGACATGTGGGTCAGGCAAGCAGATAAGTAATGGCAAATTAAATGTTAACAGTTTGGTAGTCTTTAATGAAAGCCTTTTCGGCATTTTGGCAGCATCAGGTTTTAAAGACTTTTTATCTACTAAATCAACAGGGCACTGACACTTCCATATAACACTGTTTTTACTAGAGTGAATTTCAATTTGAAGTAAGCCAATGTGATTTAAAAATATTGGTAACCTCAGAAACTATCTGGAGAGTACCAGGTATTTATAAACAAAGGATCTTATTTATTTTTTATCATTGACAGTGTTAGAGATGCCCCAATTCCCCCCACCTATGTCACCATCCACCCCACCACCAATCCCTGGCCTTCACCACACTGGTTTCTGTGACTGTGGGCTATGCATGTATGTATATATGTTCTTTGGTTAATTTCTTCCAGTCCCCACCACACCCTCCCCTCTGAGATTGGTCAGTCTGTTCCATGTATCCGTAACTTTGGTTTTATTTTGTTTGTCAGTATATTTTGCTCATTAGATTCCACATACAAGTGAGATCATATGGTGCTTGCCTTCCTCTGACTGGCTTTTTTCGCTTAGCGTAATCTTCTCCAGGTATGTCCATGCTGTTGCAAAGGGTAAGAGTTCCTTCTTTGTTATAGCCATGTAGTATTCCATTGTGTATATGTACCACATCTTCTTTATCTGCTTATCTACTGATATGCACTTGGGCTATTTCCAGATCTTGGCTATCATAAATAATGCTACCATGAACACAGGGGTGTATATATTCAACAAAGAATCATTTTAAAATGACTATGATGTCATGACCTAAATATAACACTACTTAACATGTTGTTACATATATACCTATTTCTCTCTCTTTTTATAATCCTCTTAGATATACAGATACAAAATCTGCTTATTATTTATATGTTGATATTAATTTTCATTACTAATAGATAAGAACAATAATAATAGTTAAGCAGGATCAAGTGCTGACTGTATGCAAAGAACTATGCTAAGCATCGCTTACACATATCATGAGCATTTCCATGTCACTAAGTATATGTGTAAATAGTATAATTTTTAACTTCTGCATAGTATGTCACTATGGTATTATATGACTGTATCATAATTATTGCTAGGCATTTATGCTATTTCCAAGTATTATGTGCTATATATATAAATATTAGATGATTTTTGCATAGTCACTCCTTTATGCATCTTAAAACATTACTTTGAGATAAATTATTAGAAGTATCATTCCTGAAACAAAATATTTGTATATTCCATTGAAACATCATTATTTTGCTGTTGTATCAGAAAGGTAGAGAAAAACAGTGAAGTTTTGATATGGATAGATGAATTATCATCCAGTACTATCCTCCCAGTTTACTCTCCCATTAATAGTTCATATTTGTTTCCCTACATCCTTGCTAACAATGGTATGTATCATCGCGTATCAGTCATTGAAAGCTGATACAGGTGGATTTATTTGATCTGGGAGACACTGAATGATTACTCTTTCTCGATAGGTGGGTTAATATCTTCGAACATCTTAATAGATGGCCCAACTAGTGTGCCCTCACAGTATACCTAATGTTGTACTGTGAACCATAAAAGGGTAAAAAAATTTCAGCATTCTTTCCACATATACAGACATAACATGTGACAATATATAAAGATATAAGGGCATTTATTCTCCAAGTATTATATAATATCATACACAATATAATTCTTGGGTTATAATATAGAGCCAGTTCAGGGGATAAAAACAACAGTAACAACTGCATTTAATCTCCTCTTGAGCACAGGATGGCTAAGAATTTACACATTTTTGCCTTTGCTCCTGCTTTTTCCTCAACTGGTATTCCAGGCCTATTCTAGGTTTTTTCTTTACCTATTTACATTCTGCAAATCATAGGGCCCTACATCAAATGCCAGGTCTGCTTTACAGCTTTCTTTATCTTCCTAATTAGAATTGACTTCTTTTTCCTTTTGGTTTCCCAATATATTGTTTCTCTATGTTTGTTTAATTTTTAATTTGGTATAGTTCATTATTAATAAGGTTATTTCTCCTATTTTGATGCATATCCCTGAAGGTGGGCTATATCTTATTCACCTGTGTGGTATAACAATAACTCAATATCACAGTGCCTGTCAAAGTGCATACTTTAAAATATTTGTTGAATGAATAAGTACAGTGTTTATTTTCTCAGTGCTCATGCTTGTAGCCTATAGTATTCTAAAATCTTTAGAGAATTATTTTTTTCTTTTATTGAATTTATTGGGGTGAGACCGGTTAACAAAATTATACAGGTTTCAGGTGCACAACTCCATAACACATCAGCTATATCCCTAAAAGAAACAATTATTTTCTGGTAAAGATTTTATTTTGTTCTTCAAAAGTACTCAAGATATCTTTAGCATGTTTTACAGCATTTTTCTCAATTCTATCATAAGAATAAAATCTCCCATTTTGACACACTTGACATAAATCTTCACAGCTGAAATTGATGAAATCATAAACCACATTCCATCACCTTTTTTTAAAAAAAAATCTACAACCATTTCACTTTATTTATAATTGAAATGGTCCTTACATCTACTTCCTTTTGCTCTCTACTTTCAAAGACTTAGGAATATTATATGACATCGTATTTGAGGCTCAACTAATCCAAGTTGTATTTTTTCTTTGATAATATGCCAAATTATTTATTAATCCCTCATATCTTTTTAACTGAGTTAAAACAGGCAGTCATTCTTAGGTATATCTTATTTTCCATGGGCTTAAAAAACACAGACAGTAGTAAAGTTTGGGGAGATGACAGTTTCTTCTCTGTGTCTAACAACTTTATTCAGTTGTTTATATTTTAATTTATTTCATTAAAATATCACTCTGACCTAAACTGATATTCTTGATGTCTTTAAACATAACAGATGTAGATGAGAATAATGCATATATCACTTATACACATAGATTCAGTCTAGATGAAGAAGAGAAATTTGTTCTCATTTTTTATTCTTTTTGAGGCTTCTCTTGGTCAGATTATTTATCTTTAATTGGAAGACATTTATAGTGCATGCTAGCAAGTGGTTAATACATTTAATTTCTTATAATTTTGTAATATATTTAAAAATAATTTTTGTGATCTCATTGACAAATATAGGTTAACTTTCTATCAGGTCATAAATATTGATAGAAAGAGGAGATGTCAAATCACAAAAAAGAATGTTAATGAACCCAAATGATGTTACCAGACTCATTATTAGCTTTAAGTAGACCGCTAGCTGAAGTAAAAACTTTTCATGATAAATTAGAATGATCTCAGAATTTTGATCTTGTTTTGATTATATGTAGGACAATTGGAATCGGAATAAATGAATATTCTAATTGCATTTGTATAATACCAATATTTAGTTCACGTTAAATAACAGTTAAATATCAGTGGTACAGTAAATTGTATTTGATTACTTGCTTTCTTTAAATCTTGCTTTAAATCATCATGTAAATTTCACATGATGAAATTGAAATTACAACTGTTTATTTACTTAATCCCCAACCCCCTTTTTTTTGTCTAGGGAAAGAGCTAGGGTATGAACTTAAGTTTGTCTGACGCCAGATCTTAAATTCAGCAGTAAATGTTCATTTCTAAGAAATAAACTCTTGAATGAATATAGCATAGGTACACACCTCTAGTTAACATTTAGGGAAAGAATTTCTCCATCCACAACTCTTAGTATCCTTTCACTGCAATCTATGCATCTACAAAGGCACATGCTCGCAAATGGTCTGAATTTTAAAATTATATTGATGTATGTTAAACAGAAACTCTAAAACAAAGTTACAGACCTGCACTTGGGATATTTAATGAAATGTTTGAACTTTGTGTTTATTGAGCCTCACGCTCAATAAACACAAAGATGAGTTTCGTGGTCATCTGGGGGAGCCCTTCCTGTATGTTTTGGCAGAGCCCACACGAAGATGTCCTTCTTTCACTATTGGTGATTCAGAAAACACGTAGTGACCAAACACTTGACTGAACTGATGGATGCTTTTAAATGCTTTGGATTTTACTGTGCGTCACATGCCACTGAGTCACCTCTGAGTCCTGGCAACCCTGTGAGTGAGTGATGTCCTCACTGTCCTCTCCTCAGCAGCCCTGCTTGGCTCCTGTAGACCCATGCCTACGGCTTCTTCTATGGAGTCAGTCCATCTCATATCGGGTCTTCCTCTTTTCCTGCTGCCTTTTTTTTCTCTCTCTCTGTAGTATTGTCTTTTCCAAAGACCCTTCTTTCTTACGATGTGTTTGAAGTAGGACAGCTCCAGTTTTGTCATTTTTGCCTCTCGCAGTGTTTCAGGGACCAACCTGTTCATCTTTCTGGTGGTTTAGGGTATCCACAGACCTCTCCTCTAACACTGCCCAACTTTAATCACAGTAGGGTCGCCTTTCTTTAGAAACATAATGTGTGAAATACATTGTGAATACATAGATGGAGCTTGGTGCACTTCTGGATTCAAAGCCTGCTCACAACTATTCTTTTTTGGTGCTATAGTTGATTGTGACCCACAGTATGAAGTTACTAGTATAGCCTATTCTCATTTCGGAGATGAAGTAACCATGGCCAAGGAGGAAAGTTAGTTGTTTGCCATTATATGACTTGTAAATACCCTACTATAATTAGAATCCAAAATTGCTTAGTTTTGGTCTTCCATGCTTTCCCCCCACACTAAAATTTCTTATCATGTTTGCTCATGGTCCCTTTGAAAATTGGGTGAACTGTGAGCCCAGAAGAATGTGCATGTGTCCATTTATATAATCCTAATAGAGTTCACAGACTTGTTAGAGGCTACTCACAAGTCCCAGATAATAACACTTGTCAAAATGATCATCTTCATTTCTATGTTTAAATCAAACAGTCCAAGGGGTAGAGTCATAGTGGGCTTCCAGAAGCTGGTTCTGAAATCCCAATGATTGACAGAAGTTTTTGGATCATTTAAAAATTTTTGTGCTCTATTTTTAACAGGAAATACTTGATTTAAAGTAAATTTATTAGAGGCTTTATTTGAGCTATAAACAATGTCTTTGGAGAATGTTTTTAGGCCCTAAGCCTCTAAAAATTTTCTTAAAAGGAAAAAACCTAAATCTCACGCTTATTTCACACATACACACACCAACAAAACAAGAGAAAATGGAAAGTGGAAATCCTTGCTGCTTAACTTTGTGGTGTTTTAAAAAGTAAGGCCAACCGTTAGCTAGGGAAACGGCAGGAAGCGAATAGTGCAGCTCATAAATATGGAGGAGCCGAGACTCTGGAGACAGCGGCTACCAATCCGTGTGGAGTCTGGTTGCCAGGAGACAAAGTTTGGCCCATTTAAATTATGTTCAGCTGCCTAACAAATGCCAAATTTATGATAAAATGCTAAATCTTTTGTGGTAGAAAAATTCCTATTTAAAATATGTAGGCTTTTTAAAATGTAATCTTCTTTCTAAATAATGATAAATATGTGCAGCTTTCAAATGGAGATTCTTTCTTTCTTTTGGGGGGTTAGAATTCACATTGCAAATTCTAAATAATGATGCCTTCTCCCAGATAGTCAAAACAATCTAACATTGAGGTCTTATTCTACAATGCATTCTTGCTGCCAAGAATTCTGAAGCCTTTAATTTTCAATCCTGGGATATTTGGCTGTGTGCAAATAACTGCTAGTAGAACTGGGGTAGGGCCAACAGGAGGACAGAGCTTCCTGGGCAACTACTGACTTCCTTCCTTTTGGTACATCTTCGGTCCTCATGCATTCAGATAAGTTCTTCCAAACCACTAAGGGAGAAAGAGAGCTTCATCCATCATGAGGCTGACAGTGAATTAGTACAGTGTGTATTAAAGCTTTAGCCTTCTGAAAAGAAAGGCTAAAAGTAAGACTACAAGAAATGGAGCATATCATTTTAGCGTAAATGGCTTAAATGTGTAAATATGAATAGTTAACGGTTAATTAAATATTAAGTAGTGGAAATATAATTACTAAATATTGAATTAATTTTTCTATTTGATAAATTAATAGAATTTATAGAATTAATAGAATTCTAAATAGAAGAGCTAGATTCATTAGTACATTGGAAATGTTTTGCTGAGTGACCACAACGGCAAAAGAACCATTCTAGGCAGGGGATCAACAATGAACAGATTATGGAACTGCCCCTCATGGGACATATATTTTGGTGGGTTCTAGATTGAGGTCCTTAAAGGAATTGATTGCTTTATGATTTATGTGTTTACCCACAGTTTTATGTTACTTTTTTTTTTTTATTGCTGTTCAAGTACAGTTTTGTTCATTTTTCCCCCACCACTCCCTCTGCCCCTCCCATCCCTACCTCCCACCCTCGACCCCACCCCCTTTTGGCTTTGTCTATGTGTCCTTTATACATGTTCTTTAATTATCCTTCCCCTGCTTCCCTCTGTTACCCACTCCCCCCTCTCCTCTGGTTACTGTCAGTTTGTTCTTTATTTCAATGTCTCTGGTTATATTTTGTTTGCTTGTTTGTTCTGTTGATTAGTCTCCACTTATAGGTGAGATCATATGTCACTTTAGAAAAGCTATACAAGACAGAATGTAAAACTACTTCAGAGGATAACCATTGATATTTCCTCTTCTTCCTTCTCTCCTGCCTCTTCTTTCTATTACTACTATATTGCTTTTGATCTTAATAAAATTAGAGATTTAGAATTTTTATCCTGTCAAGAGTAGGTGGTGGTAGCCATAACTAGTACTCTAAGTATTATAATTATCAATTATTCTATATTTTGGAAAATGTGGACATTCTCCTTTCCATAAAAGTTAATTTTTTAAAAGCCATTATAAATCTTATTGAGGAAAACTTGATTATCTGAATATTTTCTTACCCTTACCCAAATGTCAAGACTAATTAAAGGTAATCATCACCTCCTTTTTTGTTTTACACAATTTTCAATGAAAAATTCATTGAAAGGCTTTTTAAATTAAATTTATTGAGGTGGCATTGGTTAATAAAATTATATAGGTTTCAAGTCAGTAATTCTATGATACATCATCTGCACATTGCATTGTGTGTTTGCCACCCAGAGTCAAATCTCCTTTTGTCACCATATATTTGATGCCCTTTACCCGTTAGTACTCTCTGCCCCTTTGCCTCTGGTAATCGCCATACTGTTGTCTGTGACTGGGAGTGAATGGATCTTGAGAATATCATGCTAGGTGAAGTAAGTCAGACAGAAAAAGCCTCAAAAAAGGTTCTTCATTTGTCTTTTATTTTTAATTTTGTCATGGGCACCAAGCAGCTTGTTATAATATTATTTTTTTAACATTTCAGAAAATAAAAAGTAAATATTTCTAAGAAAAAGGAAAATTATTTCTCTTGTCCTTCTGAGGTGGGTATTATTGACCTGTTAAAATTCACTATGCAGTTTTTCATACCACGTTTGAAGTAAACCAGTAAAGTGCCAGTTGGGTGTGAGTCCTACCTTGGGATTTGGTGAAATAGGACAACAAGCTATGTGCTGAGGCCCAGAATTAGCCTTAGCATTCCCACTGCCACTACTTTGGTCTACACCGCCATGACCTTCCACCTCAATTATTCTAATCCTTCTTCCTGCTTCTGTCTCTAGCTTCTGGCACTATATTCTCTCAATGCAGCTGCCAGAGTGATCCTTCCAAATTGTCAGCCATGTCATTTAGCTGTCCAAAGTGCTTGGGTTTATTATCTGTCACTCCACACAAGAATACAGGCTCCATTAAGGTAGCAAATTTTATGTGTTTGATTACTATGTTCCCGGCACTTAGAATAATACTTGATTCATGAAGAGGGCTGCTCAGAAAAGGCCTAGCCATGGCTAACATAAGAATGGTTTGTGTGGCACATCGATGTAATGTGGCAGCCAAGAAGAGTGGACTGCAATGAGCATGTGTGAACAATGATGACATCGCTGTACTAGTCAATCAGGGTAGTAGACACCCTTGAGCGAGCAAGTGTACTGTGTGGCTGTTCCATTCAAAATGACTGAGTGAGTAGAGCAAACAAATCTGCATCAAATTTTGCATTAGGCTTGAATATTCCTCCACGGAAACTATTCAGATAATTCCAAAGGCTTTCGGAGACAATGCAATGGGTGCAGTGCAAATAAAAGTGTGGCACAAACACTTTAAAAATGGCTGAGAATCTATTGGAAGTGATCTACGTTCTGGAAGACCTGCAAAAAGTGGAACACCTGAGAATGTTGAACATGTATGGCTGCAATCAACGAAGATCGGCAACTGACAGTGCGAGAACTAGAAGCTGCTGATCTGGGGATTCCAAAAACTACTATGAGATTTTGACACAGGATCTTGGCACGAAACATGTCATGGCAAAATTTGCTCCACAGCTTCTGTTACCAGATCAGAAGGAACATTGTGCTGCAATTGCTAATGATTTGATTCAAACCACTGCCAGTGAAGCAGATTTCCTCAGGAAGGTCATAACCAGAGATGACTTGTAGGTCTATGGCTATGATCCTGAAACAAAGGCCCAGTTGTCCCAACAGAAGTCACCTGGTTCTCCATGCTCAAAGAAGGCACAGCAAGGTCACAGCAAGATCAAGGCCATGTTAACTTTGTTTTTTGATGGGAAAGTTGTTGTCCATCATGAGTATACCCCTCTAGGTCAAACAATAAGGAGTACGATGTTAATGTTCTTGGTCAGTTCAGAGATGCAATATGATGAAAACAGCCTCTGCTTTGGGCAACTGGTAATTGGCATCTTCATCAAAACAGGGCTTTTGCCCATGTATCACATCTCACGCAGAATTTTTTTGTGAAACGTCAAATCACAGAGATGACTCAGCCCCCATGAAGGCCAGATTTGACACCCTGCAACTTGTAGCTTTTCCAAAACTAAAATCACCTTTGAAAGGAAAGAGGTTTTAGACTGTCAATGAGATTCAGGAAAATACGATGGGGTAGCTGATGGTGATTCCAACAAAGGATTTTACAGAGTGTTTTTAACAGTGGAAGAGACACTGGGAGAACCATGCGAGGTCCCAAGGTGCCTACTTTGAAGGGGACTGAGGCATCATTGTCCTGTGTACAATGTTTATTGTATTGTGAATCTTCTTCAATAAATGTCTCTATTTTTCATATTACATGGCTGGATACCTTCTGGACAGACCTCGTATAGAGCTGATGGAACAAAGAAAGAAATCGTATTCTGAACCCAGTGAGATATGGAATTATGGAAGAGGGGCCAGACACTGGGAACTTTAGTCAGGGATGGATGATGTAGATTCTATTAGAGGTATAGGTCTGAGATGGGAATGGAAGAGAAAAAACATCCTGAGCTCTCTCTTTTATACTCCTCATCCCTATTGAAAACCATTAACCAAACCCATCTGGAAGTCAGACAAGAAGGGGTCCCAACTGCTGTCCTCCGCAGTGTTGGCTTTCTTGGGCATGGAGTAGGGCAGAGAATTATGGAGACTGGGTCTGGATGGGATGGAGACAGGGAGACACAGGAGGTAATCATCATAGGACGTAATTATGCCTCTGATTTCCTCATTGATCGGACCACACCTAGGCAGCTATGCTTAACTCTGGGCACCACTTCCTAACAGGGCCATTGACAGACAAAAGAACACAAAGCTATTTAAATACAAATGTGAGCATAAGAACTAGAATTTTTAAGCTTGAAAATGTGTGATTTAAGAGAATATACAGAACTGACTATGTAATTTGCAAGGCCCACTGCAAAATGAAGATATGGGAGCATCGTTCAAAAGTTATTAAAACTAACATGTCAGTGGCAGTGGAAGAGTAAACCAAGGGAGCCGCCATTGTAGGTCACACTCCCAGGTTGTGTGCCCATAAGGCCGACCTCCATCAGACATTTAAAGGACTGACATATGAATGACAGGATCAATGGATAAAGCTTAGCCTGTACCTTAAAATACTAAAAACCACATCTAGGGAAGGGCAATTAATCAAGTGTTCTTTGCTTTTTTTTTTTAAACAAGTTTAAATCTCTGTTTCATAACATAGTATCTTTCCTATAGCTGGAATTGTTTGTGCTGAATTTAGCTATAATACGTCAGATATACTATGGAAAGGATTTCATGTTAAATAAGATATTGGGGAAAATAAACAGTGTGGATGTTTTCAACTCTAAGGATTATATGACAGTGTACAGAAATACAGGACAAATGCTTAGAGGGCAAATGCCAGTCTTTGACAGTAGTAGAGTTAACTTAAGAACCCATGATCAGAATCAGAGCATATTGATTTGCAGCCTAAAGTTATTTATATGACATAAGATGCAGTAAAGAAGTTTCCTAGGATAACTCAGATCCTTTATGGAAATAATAAACTTGAATTTGTTCGATGACAGTAAATTGTCAATAAAGCATCATTATTATTTTATTTATACATAAGAAATTTATAGTTTAATATGTATTAATCCAAAAGAATCTATTGAAGAACATAACTGTGACTTGTACTTCACAGTCTCAACTTTGGGATGCTCTACCCTTCTTTATTCTGGTCCCTTTAGGAAGTTGACACATGTCCTCTGCATCTCACCACCACTTACAGTTTCGCACCCCAACTGGTAGATGCTGTCATTTTTAGCTGGTTTATATTAAGAAAACAGATGCAGTTTAAACTTAGATAACAAGGAAGTTATTGTTGCTAAATAATCCATATTTGTAGGTTCCCTGCCACTATCTCCAATAAGAGAAGTTTTTCTTCTCCCAAAACAAAATTGTGCACAGACTCCAAGATCATGAAAAAATATAGGTAAAATCATTGTGTTTGACATGAGTATAAGGAACCCAGAGCCCCACAAATTTACCAGTTCCTCAGATCTAATTTTAACCTCTAAGATGACACAATGTGTAAACCAATAATCTAGTTCAACCTCCTCAATGTACAAATAAGGAAACACAGCCCAGGTAGATTAGGGAGCTCACTTAACATCACGCAGATAATGAGAAGTAGAACCAGAAAAACTAAGGTCTGAAACTCATTCTTTTTATAGTACGTTATGCTACCTGGACTAAATAAAGTCCTGTTGATACATGAGTGAACTACTTGCTCTGCCAATCACATGGATAGAAAACTTGAGAGGACTCCAACAGTGAAAGAAAACTTTGCCTTTGAGCCCAAAAAATCTACATGCTTCCAAATTTGTTTTAATTTCACCTGGCTTATTTCATTATTATATTTTTCAGTAGGCAATGAACAGGAAACACTAAATAGATAGATAAATAAAGATAAGGATGCAGACACCCACGCAAGCTTTGTAGTTACAGTGCTGTGTAGGCAAAGGACTTGTTAATTTCTTTTTCCCTTAGGACTCCTCAGAGCCCAGTCACTTATCTCTGTTCCTGGAGCTGAACTGTGCACACCATGGGGGCCAGATTATTTTTATTATTATCAGTCTCTATATAGTGGATTTTAATCTTTTTTATCTTTTTGAGGGCAGGTGAGTCATATGGAAAATTCAAGAAGTAGCTAGGAAAAAAGCATTTCTATTTACAAAGAAACCATTTTGTTCCAAATATGAGATGAGGTGTTTACTTGTTATTTTAGTATGGTGTTTCATTCCAGTATAAGATTTAATCCTTAGGACCCAGGAGGACTTTGGGTTTCTCTTTCTCTCCCCGTTCCCTAGCTACCAAAAGGGACAGAGATCAGGAATCCTAAATCTTTCATATATTTCAGGTTACATGGGAGTTTAGGACTTTTATTAGAAATGGAAATAAAATATGTTCTGCATTTTATGTTTTAAAGTGTAGATCCCATTTATGTGGTTATATATTTACATACATACGTCTAGCTGTTTCAGTTACTGCATTTTTGCTTGAAATGGCCTCTGAGGGTTTGTCATGTTTTTGCTTTAACTGCTATACTGATTCAAATGGCATAGGTGGTAATGTTTCTCTTTTTCTAACTGTTTCACAATTTTAGACATGTTTATGAGGAATTGGTTTAAGCTTTTGTTTAATTCATCCCCTCCTCACAATCTCAGTTGAAGGAAAAGCCAATCTCAACTACACCCACCAGAATGTAAAACAGTGTAGCTGCCATGGAAACAGTTTGGCGGTAGCTCAAAAAGTTAAACATAGAGTTACCATATGACTCTAAAATTGCACCTCTAGGTCTATACCCAAAAGTATTGAAAACAGGGACTGAAAAGGGCTATTTATAAAAGTGTTATTTTTTCATGGCTAAACAAGTGTCCATCAACAAATGGATAAACCAAATGTGGTGCATCTCTACAGTGGAATATCATTCAGCCATAAAAGGTGAAACTCTGATCCATGCTACGTATGGCATGGGTGAATCTTGAAAACATTCTGCTAAGATAAATAAGCTAGACACAGAATGTCAACTCTCTTATGATTCTGCTTATATGAAATACCTACAATAGCAATACTAATAGAGACAAAATAGATTAGATGGTACCAGGGCCTAAGGAAATGGGGAATGGGGAGTTATTATTTAACGGGTAAAGTGTTTCTGTTTGGAGTAAAAAGGTTTTGGAGATAGTGATGGTGGTCGTACAACCTTGTGAATGTAATTAATACCACTAAACTGTTCACTTTAATTAAAATGGTAAATTTTATGTTATATTATACCACAGTTTAAAAAAGAATGCAGTACCCTCACCTTTTCTAGAAGAAAAAGAAAGACAAAGAGCAGAAAAAATCTTTTTTGACCCCAAAATAACTATTATTGAATAGCTTGGGCTGCCCACTCCGGGGTGCTGGGCACCTGATATTAGGTGAGAATGTATTTGTTGTTATTTTCTCATTATCCACGTGAGGCGCCGCTTGGGAGCTGCGGATACAGAGGTGATTAAAATAAACACACCCTCTGCCTTAGCCTGTGTCCAGTGAGGAAGGCTGAGAAACAAACAGACAAGCAAAAAGAAAGATGTAGGTTATACTGTCTGCCTTGGAGGGAAGAAGCTAGAGACTGAAATAGAGCTTGTGTGTTTTTACATGCACATAAGGTGGGGATGGGCGTGGTGGAGGACCCTCTTTCTAAAGTAATATATGATGTAGCATGAAGAGAAAAATCAAAGTGTATACAAAGTCAGAGGGAGTAAGGACGGTAGGTCAATCTAGCCATTATGCCACATGGTAGTGGGAGGTGAAAAAGAAAGAATAATATGAGCAGGCCTTGGGACCAGTTTACCTCACACACCAGCCCCACTGGGGAAGGAAATAAATGAGCAAGAACAAGATGCCAACTTTGCTAATATGTTAAGTATAAATGTCAAGGGATTTTTAAATTGTTATTAAATAGCATTTGGCCAGAGGAACCCAGGATTGCTAGAACCATGACTTATAAATTATCTATTTTTCTTGAGGCTTCCAAGCAATTATATGCTCAATGAAAAATGACAAATGAGAAATCAAAGTTCCACTTTCATTTTAGTCAGACTAGTGCCTATAATTGCCAGTGAAACATTTTGGAAAAGCTGGATTGGAGTATGTGAGTTGGATTCAATATTCTTACTCAAAGCTTTCTACCTCAAAGTCCAAATCTTATCAATAGCTGGCTGCCAGGTTCAAAGTGATGAGAGTTCATGTGTACCACAGAAAGCAACCAAGAAAGCAAGGCTGATGGGCTTCCCTGGAGAATGGAAAGAAGAGGTAGCACATGCATTTTGGTGACTTCACTTTTTGTTATATGACCCATTAAGTGGACATCCTGACATCTGACCAATCAGTTTAAAACCTACTCTTTGGTGACTTCAGGTTAATCTGAGATATGAAAAGGATTTTCATGGACAAATAATGAAAGAATAAGTTCTGCATGCCAGTCAGAGGGAGAGAATGACCAAAACGTTTGAGGACTATTTTCCAATATACCTAGAATATAGAATATAATAATAAAAGAAGGTGTAATAAGATAAGAAGCTGAAAATGGAATTTAAGGCCATACTACTTTTGAAGATAGACCAAAAATTAGCTGCTGCTGCTTCTTTTTTGGGGGGTGGGGAGGGTAATCATTTTTAAGTTCACAGGAAGCTAGTTACCTGACCTGGGTTGAGGGTCGTATGTGAACGATGACTTGCAGAAGGAAGAGACTACAACAGGAACGGTAGGAAGGATGCAGTCGCTATTGGCCAGACCTGAGATGACGTTTATTCATGTTACTAGAAAACAGTCCAATAATTTGTTTTCTCTATTATCACCTAATAGGAGGTGATGAATTAGGATTATTATTTTCAAAAAGCTATCATGCAATCCTAGGTTTTTCAGGAGGAGCATTCCCTATTGCCTGTCAGATGATGGAGCTGCGGGCTTACTCTCTTCTGAGCACCCCACACCAGGCAGGGTTCACATGGTGCTCTGCTCACAGTTATTTCTATTTGCTCATGTTATTTGTTCAAATATTAAATATAATATTTTCAGAAAATTCTAAAAGATGGAAATGGATAGATAAGAAACATTACCCTGAGTTTTATCTCATTTGGATAACCACAATGAAAAACGTTAGTATTTTAGTGCATATTTTCTGTATAGTATTTGGTGACATTGTTTTATACTGAACTTTCACTATTATTGTCTCTGGTTTTTAGTCAGATAATATCATTTGTAGTCATGGTAGAATCATGGGCAAATGCTATGGATCACGTACAACGGAGATAGCACTCAAGGTATTTTTAAAGCTGGTATTTATGAGCACCCCCCCTGCCCAGTTTTCTGCAATGAGCTACTGTAACTATGTCAATGTGCTTATAAATTTTTATTTGCCTTTAATAATTCTATGAGAAACATGTCTCCATTACTGCTCTTCATTTTAAGAAACCGACACAGAGAAGTTAGGTGAATTTCCCAGATTACAAAGGTAGTAAATGACAGAGCTGGGATTTCATCCATATCTGCTTGATTCCAAAGCTCTAGGTCTTCACTGTCAAGTTATTTTTCTCTTCTCTCCTATAAATCACAAAACCTTGTCAAATGCTCCATGATATTATAATAACATAAAATGTAAGGATGAGTATAAACAGCTGCAAAGAGAGGCTGAGGCAGTTTAAATCATACAAATCATTAGTGATAAGATACAGCACTAACAGGCAGACCTCGAGTTGTGGCCCAGCCCTCTGCCTTCTAAAATCTCTTGTGCCATGATGAATAGCACTGTATTCTATGTCCACCATTCTCTTTCCTAATCTTCTCTCTCAGCCTCTCTCCTGGTCTCTTCTTATGTCAATGCATGGCGCTAGTAACAGGTCTGAATAGAGCCAGAGTGGGAACACAGACGAGGTCCCTCTGGGGCTTTTGTGGGAGGCTGGAATGAGACCAGCTGTGACCTCCTGGCTGTTAGCAGCCTGTCAGCCTAACTCTAGAATGACCCCTATAAGCTAATACTAATGGGGTTAGCACTATACGTCTGACAAGCCTCTAGGTACCTTACATGTAGTTACTTAATTTCCATAAACATCCCATTATACAGATGAGGACAATGTGGCACAGGTAAGCCAAATAACCTGTGAAAACTCCCATAGCTAGAAAAGTGGACCAGCTAGAACTTAAATTCTGGCTTCTGCTTTCAAGCCAGTGTTCTTTACCCATTAACAGAACTACCTCAAATACTCAGAGTAACTCTTAAATTTCAAGAACAACCAAATGAAATAAAGGCTGTTATTGGCCATTGTAGGTGTTCAAAATGGTAATGAACACCTGGAATTACTCACTATATCTTTTTATTAATAATAACAATTGATTTATCTCCTACCTTAGCCTGACTTGGTGTGACCTCCCTATGACTTTCAAACCCGGCACTGTGTTTGAATCTCTCTAACTGCTCCATGCTGAGTCACTCAACTTTTAACTGAGAAAGATGATAATTAAGTGAGATTAAGTGATTTGCACAAGGTCACATAGCTAATATATGACAAAACTCACAGTGTACCATGCCATATTTCCCAACTCCAAGTCAGCTGTTTTCTTCCTTATGCCATGTTTTTGCTTATTTTTCAACACAGGTAGTTTCCAATATTGTGGCATATTTTTATTTTTCTAAAATTTACCCACATCTATTTCTTGTAGGAATATAGGTTTGCTTCTGCCTAGAAAGTAGAAGGAGAACAGACAAAAATAATGTAGGGCTTTAAAAAAATCTTTTTCTCTAAGATGAAAAGCATTACTTCCATAATTCTTCTTATATCCTAGCAAAATATGTAGTGAGATAATCTCTTGAAAATAACTGTTGGACTTATGTATAAATACACTCATAATTTGAAGATAGCTAATAAAGTAATAAAGTATGTCTCACCTCCCGGAAAAGTCACTTGAGACACACTCTTGTTTCAGCTGCCCTGTGTATTGTCTTTCATGAAAATGACCCATTACTGAAAACTGTCCCATGGCAGGGGCAAGAGAAACTAAAATTAACAAGCCGGTAATCATACATGCATTTAATTTTACTTGTAAATGCTTGCTAGTTACTTTATCTGTCTTAGAGAGACGCTTAGAAATTAATTCTTTTTTACCAAACATGGAGGACCAATATAATTCAATTTCTACTCTCATATATAGTAAGTAGATTTAGGGGTACGTCAAGGATTTTAAATATATTTTTTAAGGTCTTAATAGTTTTTAGATCTTGCTCTTTGTCTCTACCATTCCTCCCCACCTTTTTGTGTTTTTCTGAAAAACAAAAAATCAAAAAAAAAACACAAAAAACCCACCAAGATGTGAATGTGTATGTTTCTCCTCTTTTGGAATGAGCTTTTGAGGGATACAGAAAGAGCAGTGAACTTAGAGTCAGATGTCACTAGAGACAATCCTTCAGGAGATCCTGACCTCTTTAACAAATTATACTCTTGGTTCTTGTGGGCATGTCTTCGGCTCTCTGGCAAGCTCTTGCTTTTAGAGCTCTCATAAATAAATATTGCCCTACTTTTGGGAATGTGTACCCAAACTTTATTTTCTCACTCTTCTCTACCTTATAATCTTCCTCTCACTGAGATGATTTATCTGCAAGGATAGCATTTTTCTTTCCCTACAAATTTTTGATCAACAGAAAAAACATATAAGCACAGGAGGCCTGTATCTTCTGATGGGATGCAGATGTATGATACATTCATGACTCAGCTGCATAATTACATACCAGTAAAAAATGATAATGCTCTTTGACTGGATAAAAAGGGCTTTCATTTATAGAATCTTTTATGTAACATAATAATCCTAGATGTTTAACAGATGATACCGACTGATAGCTCCCCATTCCAACTTCATTTTTCATATATATATATATATATATATATATATATATATATATATATATATATATAAAAAATATGTAGTGTGTTGAATGCCGGTCCCTCAAAAGTATACATACTATGATTTAATGTATATATAGTTTATTACCTAAAGCACACTTTATATTTGCAAGTTTACATGAGTATTTAGTCTCGAACTTATGGCCCATGGATTCCTGGGATTCCACCAAAGAAGTAATGAAAGTATGAAAGTTATTTCCAGCATTTAAAATAACCTAAGAGATAGCATATGATGCTTACACAGATTGATGAAAACCAGAGGTTCATTTGCTCTTGGCTGGAATAATGACTCTGGGAGCAGATGACATTGGTTTGCTCTCACCAATCAGAAGTTCAGACTGAGGGTTAATTATGGCTTTAGTGAATAATATATGGCAGCATGAATGCATTATAAATTATTTTTGGTGAATAAAATATCTCAAATTATGGGCTTCAGGAAGAAAATAAATGGCTAAAGAATTTTATAGGTGGTGAAGACTTGGTCATTAGACCCAGGCATGCACAAATACGCTCAAAATCTTGCACGGGTCACAATGCCTTTGTCTTAGTTCTCTTTTAACAAGGTCAGTCTAGTTTACTTTCAAGATCTCATTTTTCAATCCCTCACCCTTTCCCCAACTTTATCTGTTTTTAATGGATTCTTTTCATCAGCTGGCTACTAGATGGTTGTCTATTTGAAGCTGCCTCTCTCCCCAATTATTTATTTTATTTTCAGTTGAAGCATCGTCAATTCATGTCATAACATACTCTCATTCTGAACTTTGAAATGGCTTTCCATCTCACTCAGAATAAAATCCGTAGTTCTTACCTGGCCCACAAGCCCTGAAGGCCTGTCGCACTATCATACTCATTCTCTTCTCCTCACGTTGCCCACCTAAACGTCCCTCCCGTCACTCCCCTTCTACCAATCCAGCTACTTACTTGTTTTTCTCTGAAGATGTCAGAAACCCTCTAGCCTCAGGGCCTTTGCATTTGCTCTTCCCCCAGTTAGAAATGTAGGCGTTTCCCTTTCTTCATTCAGGTATGTAAGTCTGATCATGACCTAGTGGCCATCCCTAAAAATAAATAAATAAATAAATAAATAAATAAATAAATAAATAAATAAATAAATAAAATAACACTTTCTTTGCTATTTTCTATTCTCTTACTATGACTCATTTCCATACATAGCATATTAGATTTAATTTTATGTGTGGGGTCTGCCTCTCTTTAAGAGAATGCAAGCTGTATAACATCAGAGAGTGGTACACGTGTGCTTACTGTTGCTTTCCTATGTCTTAGAAGTGTGCCCACAATACAGTAAACCACAATAAATATTTTCTGAATGAATAAATACATTTATTTTGTTATTCTTCATTCTACATTTGAGGGCATAATACAGAAGTGGACAAAAGTAGGCTTACAGCTGTGAGTACGTGAAACACAGAGTTTGTTCTTATATTATTATTTATTTATTGTTGCATTATTTATTTGCATTACAATGGTAAACCTATAGTTTTCCACACCCATAATAACATTTGTTGAGTTCTCAATATGCTTCAGAAAATGTTCCAAACAATTCACATACACCATTTTCATTTA
Source organism: Mormoops blainvillei (assembly GCA_004026545.1). Taxonomy (NCBI): domain Eukaryota; kingdom Metazoa; phylum Chordata; class Mammalia; order Chiroptera; family Mormoopidae; genus Mormoops; species Mormoops blainvillei. Next base: position 225,270 of record PVJD01001087.1, on the reverse strand, counting down.
ATTCTCACACACAAAAAAAACTTTCTAGGTAAGTCTTTGTATTTCCTGCTCTTTACAGAAGAATAAATGAGGCTGAGAGAAATTAAGAATTTTTTCCAAAGACCACACAGCAATAAGCGGCAGAGGCAAGGTTTAACCATAGACATGCTAACCACAGACCGAAGCTCTTCCACGTTAGCTTGTACCAGAAATACTCCAAATTCAAGAGAAAAACTGATTAATAAAAACTCTGCTTTGCAAGCAAAAGAGAAAAGTGGCACGTAATATAATGGGAGGAGGGCTATAAAAGAGTTAAGACGAGGGATACTTTGTCAGCTTCTCAGAGGACTGTTTAAAGCATAAAAATTAAGGAGAATTTTGCCACTTGAGAAACGAGACACAGGGTAGCACCGCTCCCAGGAGAGGGAACAGCCTGTGGAACACCACAGTTGTACTGATACAAAGTCATGGCTCATCGTGGGACTCATTGCGGCTGTTTGCATAGAAGGTAGAGGAAGAAAACTGAAGCATTTGGCTTACTTAGTCCTAGGTTTGAGATGGCTCCAAAAATGTTAAGTAATTAAAAATAAACACCTAGAAGAGATGAAAAGAAAATATCAGAGGCTATGGGAAGGTCTCTGTTGAGAGCAATCATCACTGTCAAAGCAAATGATCACTGTCAAAGACCAAGGAAAAGTGGACCTCCCTTCTAATTAGTAAACTGGGAAATATTGCAGAAAATTCAGTGTGAAGACTTAATGGCAAAATTCCCTGTCATTTTAGACCTCATTCAAAAGGATGATATTCCTGAAAGGGCATAGCCTGGATCCTTGATTTTCCCTGGCTTTTCAGATAAGGGAACTTTCCAAGATGGCTCAGAAATCAAAGAACATTACGGCTTGGAAGTACCTCAGGAGATGTCTAAGAGATTAGAGTCAGGAAGAGTAAGGTTGGAATTCTACCTCTGGCTCTTCTTAGCTTTGACCTTTTATGCAGCTTACAAATTATCTCAATTTTTTTTAATATAAACAGGGAAAGAAAGGTATCACTTTATAGGTCTGTTGTGAGAATTAAGTGAATTAATGTATGTGAAAAAATCTAACATTGAAACCACACAATAAACAATAGCTGCTATTTTGTTTTTATCCAGCCAAAACCATTTATTTTATTGATAAGAAAGCCAATAAGGGAAAATGATATGACCAAACTCATATATGGAAGTCATTAAGTATGTTGGCTCTCCATCTCACTGTCACCACCAAATGGCTTTAGATTTCATTGAAGATTTTATATCTTTTCTTAAACTTCTAATTTTCAGCCTCTCTTTACCATCCTCTCCAGATCATGGACCTGCTTCACCTTCAAGTTAACTCTTCAGAAATCACTTCAAATATGGGGGTCAGGTGTGGTTGGCAATACTGGAATGGCTCTAAAAGTAACAGAATAGTGTTTCATAAAGTAGCTCTGGCAGCACCAGTTTCCCTGAAAGCCAGCCTGAACCCGACTGGGCTAAACATCCCGTCTCTGTCCTGCAAGACAAGTGCTCTCCTCCATCTTATGATGTGTTCCATTGCCTGCTGCAATTATCTAGTTAGTGGCCCTTTCTAGAATGTGAGGACAGGTGCAGCACTCTACCCATCTTGGAATCTCCTGCTTAGATCATGGTGTCTAATACATAGTAGATATTCTATAATATTTAATATAATTTATCATAGCATGTTGTAATTAATACGAGGCCCATAGAGAAAGTTATTACTGTGTTGTAATAACATCAATATTATGAAGATGACTATGCCGATATACATATTCAAAATAGTATTTTGACCAGTATTCTCTTGGATGTATAGGATTTTCTGTTAGTTAAAAATTCACATAGATTTTTTTAATATTACATCTGGCAAAATAATTCACTCTACAAATTTATACCTAAGTAGTGGTGTGTTCCATTTTGTTCAGACCACCTCCTAAGAGCCTGTTGTGTGTATCTCTTCCCAACTCCATGTTCAGCAACTTCATGTTGGTAGTTTGAAATTGGCCATGGTGGGAATGTTAATGTCATGGAAATCAACAGATGCTTGCATCATGGGGTTTTTATTTCTCAGAGAGCAAGTCGTTGTACGTTTACCAGCATCTCGCTGCATGTGACACTTAGTTGACTCTAATTCATGTGGTTCTTTCTACATTCATGCTTGCATCTGTCTAAGGTGTAAGCTACATCTAATTTTCTGGCTCCACTTCTTTATTTACACCTAGGTACCCATAAATAATTCTTTGCAGAGTCATTTGCATGCATAGGAGATACCCCAAAAATGAACAATTAATAAATTGGGAAAACAGTCTCCATAACTAATTTGTTTCCCCCTCACGTATCTTTTAAAGTCTCCTTAGGTTTATTATATAGCAGTTGGGAGGATCAGCTTTGTTTGTGGATCAAACTCAAAGTTTAGTGAACTGGACAAAAAAATCTTTGTGGAACTAAAAAACAATGATATTGCTTTAAAAAGGCAGATAAATCAAATCAGATGATCAAACCTCTTCTTTGCCTTATTTGTTTGGAAAGATAAATGTGGAGTTAGGGTGGTTTTTTAGATTATTCTTGAAAAAATGAAGCTGAGATTGTTTTAGACCCCTTTACATAGAAAAAGAGTTGATTTTTCACCTCTTAAGATTTGTATTCAGGATAACACAATATTTTTTCAGGCTAATCCAGTATTTTAAATAAATTGTTTTTCCCCATATGAAACCTGGTTATAAAATGCAGATCATTATTATAAAACCATCTTTGGTTATAAATCAGTCCATTTCCTTTGTTGTTATTTGAGGATGGAATTTAAAAATATGAGTATGTTTAAAAACTCTATTAGAATACTGTTCACAGTTTTTTATCTCATAAGTAAATCACTAAAGCTACTAGATTTTTCTTCCAAATATAGTAAATGGGAAAGAAATAACTTTTATTGCAAAAGGTGCATCAGTGCCATATCTCTGCCATCTCAGAGAGTGAGATAACATTTAACTGTGATTGATTGTTGTCTCAGTTTTAACCAACATCTTTACTAGTGAGATTTCTCCTCACACTTCATTCTAGTGCACAATGTTGTGTTTTTGAAGATGAAATAACCTGAGAGAACAATGAATTATTTTGACATATACTCTAAAAGGATGTTGGTAAACTATAGTGGATACCAATGGAATTTTAAAAATCCAAGTTTGTAGAGGGATAAAAAGATCTAAAGCTCACAATTAGATAACTAGGGAACTATCAAGTGACAAGAACAAGAATATAAAAAAATAAATAATAAAGCAAAACGTGTATTTCTTAGATTACTTCTGGTACTACCTGAACTCTGACCCATAATGAGAAATTGAGGCTTAAAGGGAGTATTTTTGGTAAAGTCTAGGCATTTTTAAATCTGTCCATTCATTTGTTCATTCCTCTTTTTTAATCAATAATCCTTAATAAGTAAGCTAACTTATGTATTGGGTATCTGAAAACTACTGCAACAGTCTTTGATCTCAAAAATATTAGGAAACCAGAGAGACAAATAGATATGCAGGTTGAAAATAATGTAATAAATGGAAAGGAAATACAACATGTTTTGTATGAATACCAGGGAGATATAAATATCTGGGAGAAATGTAAATGAAAAGGGAAAAGATATATTTGAACACCTGTGATACGCCAACTGCTAGCTAGTTGGTTTTCCATAGTTTATTTCTTTTACTCTTCTCATTAATACTCCAGACAGTATTACTGCATTTTACAGATGAAAAAACTGAAGCTTAGAGAAATTAAGTTGGAGTTTGGGTTGAATCGTGTCCTTCCCAAAAGATATGTTGAAGTCTTAATTCCAAGTACCTCAGAATGTGATCTTACTTGGAAAAATGTCTTCACCGAGGTGATCAAATATAAAGTGGACTGTCAGGGTGGGCTCTAATTCAGTACAACTTATATCCTTAAAAGAGGGGAAATTTGAACACAGAGACTGATGTGGACAGAGGAAAGACATGCATGGAGAAAACCAAATAAAGATGGAGGAGTGGGGTGATGCATTTATAAGAAGAGGAATGCCAGCGATTGCTGTCAAACCCTTAAAAGCTAGAAGGGGACGAGGGAAGATTTCCCTACAGCCTTCAATGGATCATGGCCCTTCAGTGCATCATGGCCCTGCCATTGTGGACTTCTGGCATCCACAACTGTGAGACAAAAACTTTATTTTGTATGAAGCCGCCCAGTTGGTGATACTTCGTATGTCAGCCTAGGAAACCTAACAACATTTGTCAAAAACATAAGGCTAGTAAGTGGTGACTCACAACCTTCCTTTTCTGGTTCCAAGCCCACATGTTTCCTCCTACACAAAGGAAGTGATTTTTTTACCCAAATCTTTAAGGATGAGTTTAGGGTGGAAAAGTAAGGAAAGTGCCTTCTTTTATTAGAATACTCTGTGAGTTCAGGCTTCTTCTAAAGACCCCAATGAATGACTCACTATTAAATCAGATCTGTCATAAGGATTCCTGAGGATCTCAGTTTAATTTGAACAAGTTGTTAATGTGGCTGTTAGTCCCAGAGTTGTTGTTGTGTTTAAATTCATGAAGATAAGGACTCAGTTTGGAGGTATGTAGAATGCTAAAGCTTAAAAGCATAGTCTCTCTGACCATCCCAGGCTCTCACAGCTAACTGAGACTCAGAATGGAAGCAGTTATTATCTAAATGCCACAATTTTTGACAACTGCATTCTACCTTATAACTGTTTTTGAAAATGGACATATCTGGTTTTCTGTCTACACTTACCTCTCTTCAAATGTTTTCAGACTCTACTTACATTTTTCATTTTCCTATTCAGAGTCCAACATAGTAGAATCTAAAACCCATGTTGACTGTGTGGCAAGTAGTCTAACAAACTCGTATCATCAGTGCAACTGTGTGCAATGTCCTGAAATAGATATAATGTAAATGCATTGTTCTGAAGAAGGAAGAAGAGCCCCTTCTCCTGTATTATGTCGATTATTGGGTAAAGCAAAATGCTTCTACTCAGTTTTAAATTCAAAAACAAACAAAAACAATTGATAATCATGTATTAATAAAGACAAAAAAAAATCTATGGGATCACATGAAGGATATGTTTTAGTAATTATGTATGAAAAGTACATAAGCACAGTCTCAGGGCCCCAAACATTGTACTAATACTATATGTTACATAACAATATGCTTTTGGTATTGTGATTTATTTTTAAGAAAATTTTTTCTTTAAAATGCACATATCCATGCCAAACTAACATAGGAATAAATTTATAAATGAGGAACTTACCACAAACTCTACTCTTACTATCCTTATAGGTATTTCTTTTTTCAAATGCTAATTAAAATATCTTAATATATTAAGCTATTGTACAAAAAAAATCTTAATAATATTGAGTTTTCATTAATATTTGCAGACTTCACTAAAGTTTTATCTTTATATTTTTTCTGTTCTAAAAAAAAGACAGTTCTTTTTTTTTTTGTAATAATCTTCATCACATGTCTGATCTTTTGACAAGATGTAGTGTAGCTTTATGATTTCACCTCAAGGAAGGCTATTTCTTTCATAGTAAAAAAGGAATAATAACCATACTGTCTCTTAGTTATTCCATGAGAATTAAATAAAACAGCACACCGAAGAATTTTGCATGAATAATAATAAATGTTGTCTATCATAATTGGGTTATAAAATATTTTTGAGCTATAAGATATATAAAATGTTACAATTCATTATTATTATTTCTCCACTAGCTTCCCTGCCTATTACTCAAGGCAAAAATGAAGAGATAAGTCTAAGAAGCCAATGTATATTTATTGCTTGCTTTCTTGACATCTCTGCTAATCTTTAAAAGATATGTTCCTATTCATAACCTTGTGAGGGAAACAGCAATAAAATTGAGAAACATTAGTGTAACTTTTGAATTTGACTTGAAGGAGGAATTGGAATTCTCCAAGGTAAAAAAAGGTGCAGAGACATTCCAAAATGTATTATGCATTTACTTGTATTAGACAGAAGCGACAATGTACTGGGAGTGTGGTACATAGTGTATCACTTATATGACAACTACTCCAACTTCAGAGATGAAGAAGTTAGAATTCAGAGAGCTTAAAGAATTTGATCATGTAACTACAACTTATAGATGGTGACCCACAGTTCGAATCCAAGTTTATCTCCAACATTTGTGCATCTAACCACTAGCACACCTAAAGAAATAAAACAATTGTCTAAGAAGTATTTTAAACCTCCCAGAGCTTTATAAAAGAAAAAGACGTCATATAGATATCTGAGCTCCAGTACACCAGACCCTAATCAAGTAAACTAACTAACCAACTAGTGCTACTAAAACCTAGGATGCTACATCAGTTCAATTGTAGTGACTAAAGCTAAACAATTCTTCTCTAATGATTATTTTCATTTCTGGGAAAAAAAAATCTTATCAAAATGACAAAATTGAAAAAGTACAAAAGGAACTTCAAATTTCTCTGAAATACTGAACAGACAGTATAGTTTAAAGAATCAACACTTACCAATGTTAAAATTTTGAAACAAAGATATATAGGCTTCAGTCATTTTCTTCAGTCTGGAACTTCTAGCTGGAGGTCAATACTTACACAAAAAAGCCCATGACTTTTTCTCCAGGGCCCATGGCAGACACAATTAATTAAAAATATTCCTTCTCTAAACTAAAAAGTCTAATAGTCCTTTTTAGTACCATGTTTTAGGTAACTAATCAGGTAATAAATTATGAAATAATTTATTATATGAAATAATCATGAAATGAATTTTGTCTGCAATATTATGGCCAGGTAAACATCAGCAATGCTTTAGGGCAGTGATTCTCAGGAGGGAATCACGTTACTTCTCTAAGGACACTTGGCAATTGGAATGTTTTTGATTGTCATAATTGAAAAGGATGCTACTAACATTAAGTGGGTCAAAGTCAGGGGCAATGTTAACCTACAATGCACAAAATGTCAGTAATGTCAAGGTCGAAAAACTATATTTATGGAGAGTTTATTAGAGAAAAACAATTATGTGAGCCTATTTAGTTAATTCGTTGAAATAAGAAAGACACTTGCTTGTAAAGGGCTCTGAGGAGAATATAGTGGTGACTGAAGTACCTAAAAATGAAGACCCAGATGAGAGTTGAATTTCATGGCATTGTTTTCCTACCAACTGAGAGCAAGAATCTTTCCCAGAGGGACATACCTGTTTTTTTGTAAAAGCAGAGATGTCCAGTTCCTGCCAGCAGCATATGAAAAGGTGACATCCATACAGAGGTTGCAGAGTCAGACCAGTGATTTTTCTTCCACTCACTGCCCACAAAGAATTTGTCTGAATAAATAGCTGACATTTGTTTCTTCACATAGAGTTGACACATAATAAATGGTTTTTTGTACTAATTTTATCAGCTAAATGATTTTTTGTGTGTCCTCTAACAGATAGTAAATTAGCATTTACATATATCATAAATAAGGTACATACTCTAATGTGCTGAATTACACATACTTTCCTGAATTACCCTGGATCCACAAAAGTTTTCTACAACCTGTTCAACCTGTTCTAAGCAAGTAATAGGGGAACATATAGCTTATCTTGACAAATGAAATTAAGTAGATCAATAAGTAATTTGATGAACAATCCTTTTGTGGAGTTTTGCTGAGCCCTGGAAGCTCACATTTAAAAAAAAAAATCATACCAATCTCAACTGCATTAATAAAGTAAAAGTTTGGGTAACTGTCCTTTTTTTTTTTTAATGTATGTATTCCCAGTTGTTCCAAGAATCACTTGTTAAAAAAAGAAAAAGAAAAAGAAAACACTGTCCTTTCTCCTTTAAATTGCCTTGAATGCTAACCATAGAAGCTTTGGGGCCATTGAGACCACGTAAGAAACCCAATAAATGTAAAATAGACCAAGAAATGCAACTAAAGCCCTCTTCTCTGAATGATCCTGATAAAAATAAATGCCAGGTGGCTGGCTATGAGGGCAAAAGATTCTCACACCAACTGATTTTAGGCTACTTTACTCAATACACATTCAATATACTCTATAACTTGCCTTTAAGTGGTGTTTTTAGCTCAATGACTGTCTCTTATACTATGGGATTATTCTACTCTTAGCCCGACTAGATTTTACATCAATGACTAAAACTGACCTTACACTCGTATCTCTGTGTCTTTCTCCCTTCACTTAAAATGCCTTCCTTCTTGAACTTCAAGTCTTACAAAGTAACATCCAAATTTTAGTCTGCTGTCTTTTATTATATATATGTGTGTGTTTGTGCATGTGTGTGTATGTGTATATATATATATAGAGAGAGAGATCTCAAGCTATTTTCATTTTTTAGTGAACATTGTTTTTACTACAATACAGACTTCTCAAAGATATGTCCTGTCTCAACCTTCTGTGTTTGCTTGCCAATACCCTGAGCCTCCCAATGTAAATGCTCAGTAAATGTTTACTGTTTAATTTTTTATCTTTTCATCCTTCAGTTTGTTGTCATTTAAAGGAAGTCTTTAGGATTAAACATTGTAATAGCATTTTTTTCCTATAAAGATAGATCTAATTAGCTTAAAATATTTTACATTGTCTATTTGGGTTTCATTAATATTCATAATATAATTAATTTATAAAATATGATCTATTATACAAGGTTACCCCATTTAAAATACAGAGGTCTTGAAGGAGGAAACATTGAATTGTTATGAATTTTTCTTTTATAAGGCTCATTTCTGTAAAATGTAAATTTTAAATTATCCCCGATTTCCATAATTTATCTTGTATTATAATTCTTGGGTGATTGAATTTATGTCACCATATTGTGTGTGTGTCCTGTTTCATATTATCTTGGCATTTTTTCCCTTGGATATTAATTTTATTTCTCATTATTCTTGGCATATATGATAATATAACATCTTCTAGAACATGTAGCTTTCATTAGTCTCACAGAGATTTCCAGGAATACCCTGACAATGCTAAATAACATTAACTTCTGTCCTTATTTTTCTTCTAAATGAAAATTTAGGTATTCTTAAAAGCAAGATGATACTTGAATTTATAAGTTTCTGTGCGATATAATAGAAAGAGCACTTGATAAATTCCACAAGCTTGCTTCCTATTCCTAATACTTATTAGTTTTTGATCTTCAGCAAGTTACTGAATTCTTCTGAACTTTAGTTTTTTTTATATGTAAGTTGGATATAATCATCTCTAACTCTCCTATGGTTATTATGGAGTCATAATATAGTTAACCAATAAAATGTGGTTGAAGTCATTACTTTAAACTATAACCATTAATTTAATGTCTGCTAATTCCTTTTCAGAAATAGCATTTTATATTTCTCTGAAAAGTGAAAATTTGCATGAATGAAAGCTTTTCTAATATGCCAGTGCCTTTCTTGCTAACGTTGGTTAACCTGACTTAGGTTGGTCACCTCCTTCCTATCACATCCATATACTGAATTTGAAGTCTATGAATTCTCCCCGTATCTCCTATTCTTCATCTGACCTTTGCACTTTGAAGTATGATCTATACTCAACTACTACATATAATGCCGATCACTCTTTTGTTCTTATAAGTGCCTTTATCGTTAAATCTTTTTTTCTCTATTTCTGCTACCTGTGTCCTATTTCAAGCTCTATCATTTCACAATCAGATTCCTTTTGTAGCTTTTCATGAGATCTCTCACTGTTCTCGACTCCAATCATCACAACAAATCACTTCCAGAAAAATATTTTTAAAATACTATTCTCATTCTGTAACTTTCCTGCTTGAAACACAAAATGGTTTTATTGTGTATTATATTAGGTTGACACTCTTTGCCTGCTCTTAAAAGTTCTTTATATTTTAGTGCTTTCTTCATTGCTAACCCATGTGAACCCTGTGATTCAGAAAAATATGATAACCACAAGCATAATTCATATTCAGTATACCCTCCCTCAACCCCCTGTAAGTTTTTATCCCATATCTGGAATTCTCTCTCATTTACTAAAGTATTTATTATTTCTACTCTGCCATTGTAGCTTAATTAAAGTTCTAACATCTCTATGGACTAATTTCTTTCTCTATCTTACACCTGTTCCTTACTTTAATTAGAATAACAGTCAGGACACTAATTTTAAGTAATAGAACTTGAAATCAAGCTAGGCTAAGCAAAAAAGGGGGGGAGGATTTATTTATTTATGTAATCATGAAAGTCAGGAATGCAGTAGGAGAAACTTACAAATAAAACCAGGAGCCCAATACCGACAAATCCATGCTTACCACATCTTTATTCCTCTCCTTTTTATGGGAGCATCATTCTCTTTTTTCACGTCTTCATGAGTCTACAACCGTGCTGCTGACTATACTTGGCTCACATTTTTGTAAAAAACAAAGAGATTTGCAGAGAATAAAGAGATTCCCTATATTAACTTGAGTTTTAAAAAATCCAAGCAAAAGCTCTGATGACCAGTTTAGGTAATAACTCACCCATTTAGGCCAATCACCAAGGCCAGTGGCCTGAAGAACTGTAAGTGTAAAGTGGATAATTTCCTTTTTTCATAGCTGATATACAGGCTCATGGCCTAACATAGTCCTGAATTGTAGGATTATTTTAAAAACTGAATCACTTTTTTTTTTTTGCAATGTTAGAAATAGATAGGGCTCCCTTATCAGGGATTTCTCTCTGCCAGAAGTGCCCCTTGGAGGCCTGGGAAGGATCAAAGATGTCTTGAGGGACAGGGAGGAAGTAAGCCATGTTGGCAGCCTCCATATGCTTCAGAGAATAACTTGCTATTCTTGTGTGTTAGGTAATCCCAAATGGTTTATTACACTCTAGTATCCCAAAGGTATGATCAAAAGATTAGAGTGTGAAGAAAACAGCAGACATTAGTGCAACAGAGTGAAAAAAGCCAACACTTTGGTATTATCCTGGGATTTCATCAGCAGCAAAATGAGGACAGAAGAATTGGACCATGAGCAATTTTATTAAAACACTGGGTGAATCCAATCAAGATGCTTTAGCTTTCAAGTTCCCTAATGACAGAGGTTATATCTGTTCTAATTTGCTTTGCGAGGTGTCTACATAGGCAATAGGGATAGGGATCAGGTTTTTAAGAAATACTAAAATGTTTGCAGCAACATTACTGAACACTCAGTGCACCACCATATCTAATGAGCAGCTTCAGTTTTAAATTCCTCAGAAGAAAGCTCAGTGATAGTGAAATTAACAGGAGATATAAATTAGGAGCTGTTGTTGTTAGCTGAAGCATTGAAAATAGAGGCAACAACGTAGGGAGAATTTCTATTAAGAGGAGCTGGTTGCAGTCAGTGATGGCAAATACCAGCATCTAAGAAAATGAACTTATAGGAAAAAAACTTCTAAAACTGTGTATGATTAAGAATAGCAATGATCGTTGAGCTATTTTTATGTGTCAGGTTTTGTTCTGAACATTTCACATGCAAAACATCACATTTAATCTTCATAACTTCTTTATGAGAATTTTAAAGATGAGGAAACAAAGGCTTAGAGAGATAAGTAACTTGCTCAAACACCAAAATTAGTGAGAGAGCCAGGATTATAATTGAGGTTTGATTAAAGTGAGATTTAAACTTAGTCTAACTTTAGAACCATTTTCTTAAGGCCTATTTTGTGACTTGCTTATCCGGAAGAAAAATCTATGAGAGAGCTAAGACAGGGACTAATGTTTATTGAGAATCTATTTGGTGCCAGACATTGAACTGGTGGTTGTTCTACCATGTCTGATGTTATTTGAGAAACTGAAGCTTAGAGACATTTAAATAACTTGTCTAGGCCCATGTATTTAGAAAATTGCATATGCAAGAATTAAACTTAGCGTGTGTGTGTGTGTATTGCAAGACCCAATGTCCTTTCCAAATATGATCTTAATGCCTCTGACAACATTATTACATTAATTTTTATCTTGCCCAAGGACTTGGACACCTTTTGTGGCAAGAAGTTTTGGTCAGTTGCAGAAGTATGTTTTAGTTTGCTAGGGTAGCCATAACATAGAACCAGAAACTGGGTGGCTTAAGCAACAATTTATTTCCTCACAGTTCTGGAGTCTAGAAATCTAAAATCAGTGTATAACAGGGTTGACTTCTCCTTACAGCCTTATTCCTTGGCTTGCAGATGGTCACCTTCTCCCTGTGTCCTCATATGGTCTTTCCTTAGAGCATATCCATGTTCTAATCTCCTCTATTTATAAGGACACCAGTCATACTCAATTTGGGACCCATATGACCTCTTTTTACCTTAATTGACCCTTCAAAAATCCTATCTCCAAATACAATAACATGTTAAGGTAGTAGGGGCTAGCATTTCAATACATGAATTTTGAGGATACAAAAGTTAGCTCATAACAAGAACAAACAGTGCTCAGGAAAATGACAAAAACTGAACAGCCCAAGTAGGCTATAGTGTCCACTACCAGCACTTTCAAGTTACCACTATTTCTTACCTGGACTACTCCATCAACCTCCTAACTAAGCTCCTTGCTTTCTCTCTTATCTAATCTCACGTGAAGTAATAATTTGTCAGTGTTGTTCCTGAAAAGACTATATAGCACAATTCCAAAAATCATCCTTTACTTTGTAGTCCATGTGAATGCCAGCCTTCTCCAAGTTTGATTGCGAAATGACACTGCATATCCCCCTGTCTTTGTTTCCTTTATTCTAAACTTCTGTAATTACAATACTGTTTTTCTCCCAGGACCACAGCTCCACTCTCTTATCTCATTATTACTAGTATGTTCTTCCTTAAGTGCCGCTCAGATAATGTCATCTGCCCTCTCACACCCCTTGCATTGTGCCTCTTTATCAAGGCAGCGCCTCCTCATTGTGGCCCTAGCTTGCTCCCGCCCCCACTTCTTGCAGCCTCCGCGGTGGGGAGACTGGGTCTTCACCGCACATGCACCCACCTCAGCCTGCCTGCGCTTATTCCGCTTGCTCCTTCTGCGGTGCCGTCAGCTTATTGCCTAAATCCGCCCCTTCTGCAAGACACAACTGAAATTCCACTTCACAAGCAGGCACTTTCCTGAAATAGCCAGTCAGAAGCAATATAATCTCTTTTTCTCCACCATTAAACCTTTACTATACCGAATCTTTTTTACAAAGGGAGTCTTTATTGCAGCCACGGTCACCTCAGTGGCCCTTTCAAAGTCTGGGAGTAACTGAAAATAGGATAGAGACCACTGGCCAGTGAATCTTAGGAGATTTCATTGGAATAGTCCAGCATTACACTGGCAACAGCTCACAGAGGTACGCCCAAGAAAATTGTTAGATATTCAACAGCCTAGTCTTAAGCAAAACTATTACTAAAAATTAAATGATGTAAATTAATAAATTGTTTTTAAAAAGTGAAATATCAGTAAATTCTCATTAAAAATAAATTGCTGCTAATTATTTTACCACATTTTACTGTTGTTTTACTCTTTAGGTTACTTATAGTTATATGGTCAATATAGTATATACTGGTATACTACTATGCATCCCCTTCCAATGCCCTGTTCAATGATCTCACATTGGTAGCTTAAAATTTCTTGTGCTGAGAATATTTACACCATGGAAATTAACACACTAAAAATCAGGGCTTGATTTTTATTGTCTAGATTTAAGAAAGTGATGAAGAAAATGTTAACAGTTTAGATTAGACTTAAAAATGTGTCATGTCTATAGCCATTATATTGTGACTAGCACAATATATAAAGAAATATACTTCCAGTATTTGAACCTATTTTCTGACTCAGAAAAGTTACTTGTATCACTGATTGATGAGCAAAGTTGTGACATACACCTTATTTGGTTTCACTTTCATCAAAGACCTTAACACATATAAAAATTTCAGTCTATATTCATGTCAGAAATACACTGATTAATCAATGGCAATCATACAAGGCTGTGGATACAAGATTTTGGCATTGGATACAAGATTTTGGCATTTTGTGAAAGTTATTGAGCTATATGAAATTTATAATAAAGAGGATCGTGCATTTTGTTATTTCTAAATTATGTGCTACATTTATTTTATAATAAGTAAAATTTGTAGCACACGCACAGTACACACACATCTTCCTCTAGAAAGGTAGCAGTTAAACATTTGCCACCAGACACCCCCGATACGATGGGAGTCTGATGAACTCCTTGTCAAAATCTAAAAAAACAAATGCATTTGCAAATAGTTAAAATAGGCTCAATATTTTACCTCTCCTATATCAGATATCACCTAAGATACCACTTTAAATCTCCTTGACTTCACCTGTGTCCGGGTCTTTGTTCTTTGTTTCACTCCCAGGCAGCAAAGCTAGACTCGAAATAACCACACATGAATGCCTGTCCTCATGTCTGCTCTACATACCTCTGAGTTCCTACTTAGGACCTCTCTTGCAATGCTCAGGTAGACTGCTTGCAGACAGTTCGTGAAAAGAAAGAACAGACAAAATAATGCCCTGCGGAGGTAATCTTTGACAATTAGCAATGAGAGCCTGTGGACATGTTTTCCTCCCTTCTTTTTCAATACGGCCTTGAGAAGCAGTCTTCATATGGCCTCTTGATAAATCATCCCATGAAATGAGCAATCAAATAGCCTCAGTAATTCACTCCTGTGTTGGCTTCCTCGCTTTCCCTGTCTCAGTCTTAGTTTCCCTCAGCCCTGTGTTATGGAAACCAAGGCTAAGATACTTCCCATGATCATGTGGGGAAAATGGAGAAAAGTTTGATAACATCTACTTCATGTGGCTAAACTAGTCCTTGGAAAAGACTATTTACCATGTCAAATACAAAAATTAAAATTATCCAGTAATAATTGAAGGGGGAAAAATAGCAAAAGGGTGTAATATATGTCTTGTTACCTAATATGTCCAATTATAAGTAATCTGTTCTTCCTTTGAACTCTACCACCTACATCAAACTCAGTACTTTGTACCTCTATTATGGTATGCACATATATATTTATACATATAAATGTATGTATGTCATATATTTATATGTCTAGCATAGATATGTTTGTATGTACTGGTCTGTCCAGAAAGGATCCAGCCATGTAATAAGAACAATAGAGACATTTATTGAAAAATATAAAAGATACATGTTACATTGTACATAGGATAATGATGCCTCAGTCCGATTCCAAGTAGGTACCTTGGGACCTCATTCAGTTCTCCCAATCATCATCAGCTGCCCCATGATATTTTCCTGAATCTCATCAACAGCCTGAAATCTCTTCCCTTTAAAAGGTGATTTTAGTTTTGGGAAAAGCCAGAAGTGGCAGAGTGCCAAATCTGGCCTATAGTGGGGCTGAATTACCTGTGTGATTTGATGTTTCACTAAAAAGCTCTGCATGAGACGTGACGCATGAGCAGGTGCATTGTCAGTGATGAAGCTGCCAATCACCAGTTGCCCACAGCTGCAGCCTTCTGAATCATAGGAATAGTTTCCACAGAGGAATGTCCAAGATTAATATGAAATTTGATGCAGATTCATTGCTTTACTCACTCAGTCATTTTGAATGTGACAGCCACACAGTACACATGCTCACTCAACAGCATCTTACCATCCCCACTGAGTAGTACAGAGAAGTTATTATTATTCCTACAGGTGCTTTCCAGTCCACTCTCCTTGGCTACCAGGTTACATAGATGTTGCACAAACTGTTCTCATTATATTAACAGTGGTTGGATTTTTTCTGGACCAACTATACACACACACACACACACACACACACACACAGAGTATATATACACATATATATGATCTTAATTTGACCCTCCATGTGCTTATCAATATATTAAGTAACAAATATTTATTTATGTAACCAGCTCCACTTCAACCTTATATGGCATGTAGTTTTTAAAATTTTTATTCAACGAATGCTTGGATATTGAATGGGATGGATCCTATACTCTTAAAAATATTAAATCTGGGATTTGTGGAAACTACCCAATATTAAAAAAGAACTAGTAAACTGGGTCAACCTTCCTCCACCAACCCCCATCTTTTCCCCAGACTAAGCAAGAGTTTTAGTGGCTTCTGTAAGTATATAAAACCTGAAGTGAGCACAGTAACACTTCAAATTGGACTTCCTTCTAGAGGAAAACCAAATCTCAACTTTTGTGGTCCAGCCCAGAAGGTTTTGCCCCTGCTTTACAGCAGATACTCCTGGGGACTTTTTAGTATTAAAAAAAACCAACAAACTGGTAAATCTGATTGACAAGGAAATGTACATTTCTTCCCTACAGGTTCCCAGTTATTATCAACAAACAATTTTTTTTCTTTAGAAATATATTAGTGAGTTTTGTTCCCTCTTGGTTTGGTACATATTGAAAAAATGCATTTCTTGTGTCTGGTGGAAAGTTACAGCAGTTGTTGGCATCTTTTTACAAATTGAAATGAGTACATTGAGGAAAAAAGAAAGCCTTAATGCACTAAGCAGCTCTCAAAAGGGTGGCTATCTCAAAGGGCCAAATAATATTTGATATACTGTCTGGGACATACAGGTAGAACAAATGATTTAATATAGATTAGTTACATAAATTGCTAATTTCCCCACTTCAGTGAAGACTATTTTCCATGTGTTACCAGAGACGTGTTACCAGACACCTTTTCAATAACTCTGCATTGAACAGAATTTCTGACTCTTGAAACATACTTAAATATATACAAAGCAAACCTAGCTTAGAGATTATCCATAAGGATAGAACGTGTAATTCAGAGCAAGCTTGTGTAAGAGGAATGGAGAAAATGACTAAAATCATTTTCATAATTATTACAATATAACAAACCAATGTAGGAGGCAGACCTAAAATCCAACTCTCTATGGATCCTTAGAGTGATCATTTTATGGTTAAGGAGACAAGTTCACAACAAAAGCTACATGGTTTCTCAAGACCGTGCAGGTGATCAGTTAAAGAGCAAGATCTCAAACACCATCATTGCTCCATCTAAGGCACAGGTTACTGAGCTCCGTCTGCTGCCCTTCATCATAGACCCTGTCTTAGCTTAGCTCAGTCCTTTTGGACCACAGTGAACACAGAGCAGCCTCAACACCACAGCTGCTTTGCACAGCTGTTCACAGTAGATGCTTAATAATTCATTAAAGTTGATGAAACTTGAGGGCGTTATGCTAAGTAAGTCAAGCAGAGAAACATAAACACTGCATGATCTTTCTTATATGTGGAATCTAAAAAAGCAGAACTCATAGAAACAAAGAGTAAAATGGTGGTTGCCAGGGGCTACAGGTTGGGTGAGGGGTGGAGGAAAGGGGGAGATGTCAGCCAAAGGGTGCAAACTTTTAAGATGAATAATTCTCAGGATCAAATATGCAACATAAAGACTGTAGTTAACGATACTGTATTGCAAACTTGAAAGTTGCTAAAGAGAGTGTATCTTAAGTATCCTTATCAAAAAAAAAAAAAAAAAGAAAGAGAACTATGACCAGAGATGATAAGATTATGAACATGTTATTATGGTAACTATTTCATAATACATATGTATATCAAGCCATCACATTCACACATTAAATTTACACAATGTTATATTTCATTTACATCTCAACAATCTGGGGGAAAAGTTAATACTTATTTTTTTCAAATGTACTGATTCAACAAATATTTAGGCAGCACAGGCTGTAGAGGTAAAAAAGGGAATTAAAATGTAACACCTTTTGCTGAGTAACTCACAGTCTCTTTAGGAGTCATAAAAGCAAATAATTACAATAAACTTGAAAAAAAACCTGTGATGTTGGAGTGGATGGGCAGTGAGAGCACAGTAGTAATGCAATGCTCTCTAATAAAGATACACTGCTGGCCAGATGTGTAATTTTCAAAAAAGGTAAAAAGAAATGAATTAAAAAGGTAAAATTAATTTTAAAAGTACATTTTTATTTTACTCGATACAGCCAAAATTTTATCATTTCCACATGTAATCAATTTATAAAGTATTAATGGGATATTTTACATTTTTTGTCATACTGATTCTTTATTTTATGCCAACAAAATATCTCAGTTTGTATTAACCACATGTCAAGTAGCCACATACATGCTCAGTAACCACATGTGGCCAGTAGCGCCCGCATTGGACAGCACAGGTCTAAAATACAGACAACAGTCACCAAAACTGTAAGGCTGCAACACAGCATGTTTGACCCATTCCTTAACGAAGCTTAGAGTTTCGAAGCAACAACAGCATAGCCATTGCACTACACTTTAATTTCTTCTACTTATTTCTCAGTCCTAAAGTAAAGGATGGTCGAGAGAGAGATTTCCAAACTGAGTCCTTCCATTCACTACTGTGGGAGTCACAGTCCCTCCAGAGGGGATCTAGCAGCCACAGAGCCTAGACAGTGCCGATCCAAACCAGACAAGGTGGCAGTGGGCCAAGCAGCTGCTGTCAAAGAAGTTAATTCTTTTCAGAAAAGGCTGTCAAGCTTGAACAGGTTTGGCAGTGCTGCGGAGAATTTTGTGCCTTCAGCTGGTGGTGATGGGAGAATTTCTGGGTTGTCATTAGACCCAGTTAGAATAGAGGATCAGGGGTGACTAGCAAGCTAAAACAGAGACACAATGAATAACTCACCAACCCCACAAACCCACTGGCACTGAGATCCATATAGAGGTTTGTTCTTTCTATGGAAATGGAATCACTCTTAATGAGACATGCACGGCAGGCTTCGGCTGTGAGGTTGACAGCTTATAAAGAAAAGAGAAGGAAGTTGAATTCTGGAGGGTTAGAGTGGGAATCTGGGTCAAAGCTTCTGTCTCAACTTTATTATTTTCCTCTAGGAGGAATAGTCAAGAAATGAAACAAGTCAAAACTACATTATTTTTGAGATCAATATAAAGTGAATTTAAAAAAAATTGTAAATCTCAATTTAAATTATAGTAGCAAGTAATAATTAAAATATTGCAAACATTTTAATACAAAAATTAATTTTTCCTTTTCCTTTGTCCCTCTGAAGTCCTTTCTTTCTCCTCAGCAAAGGTTTAGTTAAGTAACTAATCACATGACATGGCATGTCCAGTTCCAAAACCACCTGCTAATTTTATAGGCCTTTGTCTGTGGAAAAGCTGTAATTAAGCATCATATGTTTTGCAGGAAGGCTTTGATACTTAAACACCAATTCTTGAAAATGATGTGGATTGGATCATTTAATGCTAAATCATATATGTCTATAATATTTCTAGTAATTAGGGAAAAAGTTACTTGTTAAATACTAGATGTTTGCTGAGATGAATTCAATTCAGGAGTATCTGAGATTTGTTTCAAATAAAACATGTAGTAGTGGGTAAGTGTCTTTGAAAGAACCACAGAACTATTGAGCTATTCTCAGTGATTTGTGGGTAATCATACACAGTAGAAAAAGAGAACAGGCTTTGAAATCTGACAGATGAAGTCTGAAATTCCAGTTTTTCCATAAACCAGTTATGAGTTATTTGGCAAATTCTCTCAGATTAAGTACTTTATTTATAAATATGAGAAATAATAGCTGCCTCATAGGAAGAGTTGGCTTAAATAATAATAACAATTATTATTATTATTTGAAGTGACTAGTACAGTAATTGGTACATATTATTAACCTTTTACCAATTAATTTCATAGGCTCTAGAAAAATGTTAATAGTGATGATGATGAAGGGCACGCAGCCTGCTCTTTTATGACTTCTACTATGATGCCAAAATCAGTGAATTTCTTTTACTGTTCATCTTACTTTAGTATCCACACAGTTAATTGTACAAAGAAAATAAAAACCATTTGTTTTCTCAGTTTCTATAAGAGAATATTCTCTTGATTTCTCTTCTTTTTTAAAATTTTTATTTTTATTGATTTTTGAGAGCAAGAGAAACATCAGTTTGTTGTTCCACTTATTTACGCATTCATTAGGTGGCTGTTGTATGTGCCCTGACTGGAGATAAATCTGCAGTGTTGGTGTGTGGAGATGACCCTCTAACCAACTGAGTACTGAGCCAGGTCTTTGATTTCTCTCCTTTTTCATTGTTTTTGTGAGCTTTGACTTCTCAAATCATGCGTACATGTTTGAATTATTTAGGGTATAATCAGAACTCTCTTACCTTTACATCCTACACTTTTTCCTATTACTGTTGCTCTCCATGTCAGTGACTCCCAAACAGTTCCAGCTTAGAGTTCTGTTCTCTGAGCCAGGGTCCTTACTCAGTTTCCATCATGAGATTTCTAATTGGCTATTTCACAGAAATTTAAAAATAAATTCTGAAACTTTTTTTTTCTACATTAGGCTCTCTCAGTTTTCTCTCTCTCTCGGTTAGTTCAACCCATTACAAGAACTAAAGTTACTATAGGGCGTAAATATTACAACTTCATTCCAAGGCTCAGAAACCTGCAGAACAGAGCCAAAGGTGGAACTCAAACTTGTATAAGTACTTCACATGTGTGACAGTTATGACTGCCATGTATACTTCTTTCATTGATTCCATTTCATGTCCTCTGTCATATATGACTTAGTGTGTTTAACTTGTACCTTTTCTCTTAAGTTCAAACTTCTTTTTCTAGTTTCATTCCTGGTAGCCAGAAGAAAAATTTATGAACTTAGTATAGCATTCATTAAACCATTTGACATATACTTTTTCTGACAATATCCTGTAGCCATAGTTAGTATTCCCATAAATAATATTTTATACATATAGTTCAAAATCCAAGTTACTAAGTTATGTTATACTAGCATTTTTTTCCTGCTGAACTCACTATTGAAATATTGTTCAAATTTTGCTTACGTAATCCATGCCTAAAGTAATGCCTGAAGTGAATTTGCTAAATGAGATGCTTCTAGGGCTTCCAATATTAAAACAGCCTGGCTGAGAGCCAGTAATGCCCTGCCATTCTGTTGAATGCTAAGCTATACGGTTCATGTCATAGAAAGACTCCAGGGTAGGGTTTGAAATAATTGGACAAACCTTCGAAATCTGTTCATTAGCAAAGGTTTCTTAGCAAAGACATTTGTAATTACTCATGGAATCTTTATGAGGGTACATGATTGATGATTATAACATTTAACAACAATCTTTTAGCTTTAATTTTTTAAATTAATTATACCCCTAGCATCTAAAACACCTAGATGGTAAATTCAATGACCCTATTCAGGAATATTCCTTGGGTCACTTAACTTCCTTTTTCTTTCCATTCAACAAGAATTTTTATATACATTGTTTCTGTTGTGAGGATAGACATCTCTTCCTTGAAGAACGTTATTGTGTAGTAGCAGGAGATAAACATAAACAAATGAGTGCTATAGACTTTGAAATTGCTACACTCATTGCACACGGCTATAATGGGGAAATACATATATTTTAAAAAGAGAGAAACAGAACATTCTTATAAAAGAGATATTAATAAAAATAAGAACAGGTGTTGTCGCTCTGGCTTTTCTCCCTTCTGGCTGTTTTAGTTAGCTGCTGGTTTAACTGAAACACAGCCTACTCAATATGGGCAGGTTTGGCTCATACCCTGAGGCACAGTCACTGCCCATGAAAGGACAGGAAGTAGTGAGTGGGAACGGGTTTATTGATCCTGCCCAAGCATATTTGGGGGAGGATGGTATCATGCCAGGCGGTAACTCCCGTGAGAAATGGAAGCATTTTCCTTCACTAGTAGTTGTTAATAAAATACATTGTTTATAATAGCAACAGGGCATTAGTAGTAAAAGCCATTTGGAATATATTTTTAAATTACTGTTTATACTGAGAATCTTCGTTTCCTTTTTGACAAAAGATAATTTAGTCCAACTAAAAGGATAAAAGTTCTAATATGAAAGGCCAAGTTTAATACTTTTTTAAAAAGTGAATTAATATTTCCTAAAGTGAATACTTTCTGAAAGAAAAAAATTTAAGTTTTTAGCTTCTAACTGATAATTATATTTGAAAAAATAAATTTACTTCCCTAAAATTCTACTCTTTCTTATCTTTCTGTACCACCTTTTCTGTTCAGGAAATCCCTGATTATCTACTATGTGATGATAAATGTAGTTGAACAAGTATATTTACTATCCTCAAGGGGTTTACAGTTTGGAAGTAGAATATATAAATATATTCAAAATATAATAAATAAATATATACAGGATGAAGGAAAAAGGTGGGCCAACTATAAACAGTAAAAAAAAAATACAGAATATATACTTCAAATTAACTCTAATACGGTATAATAATTAGCACCATAACTTGTCATCTGACTCAGGAAAATTTTTTTAGAAACTCCATGATGAAACAAATTATATAAAGTGGGTTATATTTTCCTAAAGAAAATATGTTAATATTGTGGATTGTGTTTTTAACCAAGTTCTAAATATCTAATATATCATCAGTATGATCAGCCTTGTCATAAAGGTAAATGAGCCACAATTATAAACATCACTAGCAATTATAAGTAATAGAAATTATACTCTTCAACATTATAAAATCGATTAATAGGCTAAAATGTGTAAATATGTAGAGTCTACCATGTGCCTCGTATACCTATACTTGATGAGTTAATAACCTGTGAAATGAGTAACTAGACTGCACGATCCCTGTAGGAGAGATCCTTGAAAAGCATGGTGCAGCAGGTCAGTTTAGTTCCCCAAGCATTTGCTGGGTGGCACTATGGAGATATGGTCTGTGTTCTAAATAAATTTACAGTCTGGACATTAGAGCTGGACCAGGAAGAATGGGTCAAGATGGAGAATGGGGGAAAGGGTATCCCAGGTGGCAAGAACATCGTGAATAAAAGTAATAGGTGGGAACACGTGGGGTATCTAAGGTATGTATGGAAGAGTCTGGTAAAAAATAAGAACCCCCCCACCCAGGTGCAAGATCCCAACCCTAGTCCTCCATGTGGCCTCATTTTCTCTCTGACAAGATAAAAGGAAGTATCACGAACCAAGAGAAGCTCACTGAACCATAGGCACAAGTGCACATTGGTGGGAAAGGAAATGCTCACAGAAAGAAGGTAGTTCACAGAACAGCTACAACACATAATAAAAAAACTTCAGCTCCCCTTTAAGAAGCTAGGGGTAAACAATATCTCTGGTATTTAAGAGGTAAATATGTTCACAAACCAAGGAACACTATCCACTTTAACAACCCTAAAGCCAGGTATCTCTGGCAGCGAACCCTTTCACCATACAGGCCATGCTGAGACAAAGCAGCTGGGAGAAATACTGCCCAGCATTTTAAATTAGCATGGTACAGACAGTCTGACTCGCTTAAGGAGACTGACTGAAGCTCTGCTCAAATAGCCTGTGGATGGAAAAGCACCACTTGCTGTAGGAGAGGAAGATGAAGATGCAGTTCCAGATCACATGGAGAATTTTGATGATGTTTCCAAGAATGAAGCAAACTGAATTGAGTCAACTTCTGAAGAAGATAAACTTGAAGAAATTACTGAGAGTTGCTATTTTATATTATGACTGCTTTTTAAAATTTTGTTTATGGATTTGATAAAATCTAGATCTCAAATATTTTTAAGTCCTAGCCCTTTGGACACTGCAGCTCTTTTTGGTTTTTGCTTATACAGAAATCATTGTTAGCAGCTAATTAAGCTGAAGAAGGGACTAAAGTTTGAAATAACAGTTAATAAAGTTCTTTGCCTAGTTAAAAAAAGAAAAAGAAATAAGACCCCCCCCCCAAATAATGGCAGTTAAAGGTGTGAAAAATGAAGGATAGGAGTTGATTATGTTACCATGTAAGCTCCTATGCAAGGAATAATGAGGGCTGGTTATGGTGAGAGAAGTGGAAGTACAATGGAAAAAAGGGAACTAATGTCAGAGAAAATTATTTGTATGGTTTTTATTTTTGTTTGTTTTCTTCTTCTTCTTCTTTTTTTAAGAGGGAGAGAAACAGCAATGTGTGGTTGCCTCTTGCACGGCCTCTACTGAGGACCTGGCCCGCAACCCAGGCATGTGTCCTGACTGGGAATCAAACTGGCGACCCTTTACTTTGCAGTCTGGCACTCAATCCACTGAGCCACACCAGCCAGAGCTATTTGTATGTTTTTTATTATGATTCTGTTAATTTTTATTCTTATGACCATTTTCTATAACACAGATAAGATTTATAAATTTGAACCATATCTTCAATGAATATTTTGCTAGAAAAATATCTCAACTACTAACCATATTCTATTTATGTTACCATTCTTTGTTACCTTTATCTGAAAGTGTGTTTAACCACAGAAGCACAGCAGTTACCAACAGTGAATTGGTACCACCAGAAATAACAGTTATCTATGGTTACACAGTACACAATAAAGAATTGTTTCGTTTCTTTACAAACACCATATGATCTCACCTATAAGTGGAACCTAACCAACAAAACAAACAAGCAAGCAAAATATAACCAGAGACCCCGAAATAAAGAACAAACTGACAGTAACCAGAGAGGAGGGGATAATGGGGGAAAGAAGGGGAAGGTTGTCAAGGAACATGTATAAAAGACCCATGGACAAAGCCAAAGCGGGGAAAGATTGAGGGTGAAAGGTAGGGGCGGGTGGGGTGGGGGAAAGTGATGGTAGGAAAACGGAGACAACTGTACTTGAACAACAATAAGAAAAAAAAAGAATTGTTTAGTGTCTTTAAACATAATGGTCAGATAAATAATCTCTCTAAGTCAGAAGAGAGATTTATTCTTTAGCAAGTCTCACTTTCAATGTACACTTTTAGGCTCAAGTAGAGGCAGACACTTCCAGATCCCAGCTGACATAATATGGGTCAGTTAGTACTAGTGAGAACAACTTCCTTTAAATAATACTTGAGGTTGCAATATTAGAATCTTTCTGTCCAGGGAAACGCTGAGGTCCTAAGGAAAACATTCAGGTGAGTTAACTATCGCACAACACTGTTCTTTAAGTTGTAAGTGAAATACTATGTAATCACTCATTAGGGTGGTACATTCTAGACACAAATGCTGAAATTCTGATTGTAGGTCAAACAATCAATTTGCCAATTATTTTTATCTGGAAAATTCCCAGTAGGTATTGCTTACTTTGTACTGTTCATACATTCATTTACTTTTTTTGTTTAAACTTATGATTGTTCCTTTTTTTAAATTGTTCAGTTATAGTTGACCCACCTGTTCCCCCATTGCTTTCCCCTGCCCCACAACCCCTCCCCTGCTACTGTCAATCCCCACCCCATTGTCCATGCCCATGAGTCCTCTATTCATGTTTCTTGACTTGCCCCCTCCCTATCTTTCCCCCATTATTTCCCTCCCCTCTCCCCTCTGATCACTGTCAGTTTGTTCTTTATTTCCATGTCTTTTGTTCTATTTGCTGCTGTTGGTTCATTTGTTCATTTTGCTGATTAGGTTCCACTTATAGGTGAGATCATATGGTATTTGTCTTTCACCACCTTGCTTTTTTCACTTAGCATAATACTGTCCAGATCCATCCATGCTGTTGCAAAGGGTAGAAATTCTTTCTTTCTTTCTGCTGCATAGTATTCCATTGTGTCAATGAACCTCAGTTTTTTGATCCACTCATTTACTGATGGACACTTAGGCTGTTTCCAGCACTTGACTATTGTAAATTGTACTGCTATAAACACTAGGGTGCATAGGTTCTTTTGAATTGGTTTTTCAGGGTTCTTAGGGTATAATCTCAGCAGCAGAATTGCTGGGTCAAAAGGCAGTTCCATTTTTAGTTTTGTGAGGAAATTCTATACTGTTTTCCACAGTGGCTGCACCAGTCTGCATTCCCACCAACAGTGTACTAGGATTTGCTTTTCTCTACAATCTCGCCAAAACTTGTTGTCTGTTGACTTGTTAATCATGGTCATTCTTACTAGTATAAAGTGATATCTCAGGAAATTACTGAACTGAAGAAATAAATTAAGGAAGACACAAATAAATGGAAGCATATACCATGTTCATGGATTGGAAGAATTAACATCATTAAAATGTCCATACTACCCAAAGCAATTTATAGAATCAACACAATCCCTACCGAAATACCAATGACATATTTCACCAATGTAGAGCAAATATTTCAAAAACTTATATGGAACCATAAATGACCCTGAATAGTCTCAGCAATTTTGAGAAAGAATAACAAAGTAGGAGGCATCACAATACCTCATATCAAACTGTATTATAAGGCCACTCTAATCAAAACAGTCTGGCATCAGCATAAGAACAGACACATAGACCAATGGAACAGAACAGAGAGCCCAGAAATAAACCCATGTCATTATGGTCAAATATTTGACAAAGGAGGCAGGAGCATTAAATGGAGTAAAAAGAGCCTCTTCGATAAATGGTGTTGGAAGATCTGGACAAGTCCATGCAAAAAAATGAAATTAGACCACCAAAATAGACTCAAGGTAGATAAAAGGCTTAAATATAAGAAGTGACACTACAAAAGTCCTAGAGGAGAGCACAGGCAGGAAAATTTCAGATGTCCCACACCGAATATTTTCACCAATGTATCCCCTAAGGCAAAGATTATAAAAGAATAAACAAATGGTACTACATCAAATTAAAAAGGTATTGCACAGCTAAAGAAAACATCAACAAAATGAAAAGGAAACCAGCCATATGGGGAAATATATTTCCAATGACATCTTGGACAAGGGTTTTATCTCCAATATATGTAAAGAACTCACACAACTCCACACCAGGAAGACAAGCAATCCAATTAAAAAATGGACAAGGGGCCTGAACAGACACTTCTCCAAGGAGAACATGCAGAAAGCCCATAGACACATGAAAAAATGCTCAACATTAATATATTCTCTATTTAACTTGTGTTAGTTATCATCCAGGTTCCTGTGAGGAATTAGGAATACAAAAGTAAACATTCCTGTTCTGAAGATTTAGTAAAGGCACAGAAAGTAAAGACAATGTTCTATTTTAAGATCAAAGAGGTGCACACGAGGGGCTGCATAGGAGGGTTAGGGAAGACTGCAGAGAAATCCTTAGAGTTTGATATTGGAAAATCAGCAGGTAGAAGGTCATTTGACAAGAGGAAGGAAAATTAACTGGACTTTGCTTTTTTCATTTAGATGTGTCACATCTTCTAGAAACCGTCTTCTTTCTAAAGTTTTCTGGTATACTCAAAATGACTCATGTAGTCTTAAGTTAGAGCATGTACTCATAGAATAAATGTGAATTAAGCATGCTGTCATGGAATTCAGGATCACTGTTTCATAATATGAGAGAAAAATAACCCTGGACCTATTTTACATTTTCATGCAGTAGGCTCCCATTCTGTGGCTGAAATGGAAAAAAAAAATTAATCCTCTTTGAAAAACAATGTAGCCAAAACCAACTTATATGATTGAAAAGTAGAACCAAAACAAAGTGATATTTAAGCAGATGTTTGAAATAATATTTGATTTTGATTAAATTTGTACTATAATAGTACTATTTACAAAATTAGCCACTTATTTGCATTATAGAGATAGTATAGGAATAATTGCATATTATTTATCTCACCAGAAACATATGAGGATATCTAAGTTATAAATTAATATTTACTCTTTTACATTTGATTCAAGAATATTATAGGAAAATTTTGTCTTCAACATCAGCATGCCTACTTTCTTTATTCAGTGATGTTCACTTGGCACTTCATTTAAAATTGTCCATATCTACTTTCCAATTTCAGCAACTTCCAAATATGTTATTTAAATTTTTCCATCAAATGGTACTTGCATATTTTTCAAAATCAAATAGTACAGAAGAGCTTCAAGTAAAAAGCGAATTTTATGGGTGCTTTTTCTTTTTTTGGTTTTTACCTTTATATGTCTAAATATGAGTATATGCTTAATTTTTAATGTCTACTTTTAAATTTATGAACAATAGCAACCTCTTTTTTAAACATTTTTAAAGATTTTATTTATTTATTTATTTATTTATTTACTTTTAGGCAGAGGGGAAGGGAGGGAGAAGGAGAGGAGGGGGAAAGAAATATCAACGTGTGGTTGCCTCTTGCTCACACCCTACTGAGGGCCTGGCCCACAACCCAGGCAGGTGCCCTGACTGGGAATCGAACCAGCTACCCTGTGGTTCACAGGCCGATGTGCAATCCATTAAGCCACACCAACCAGGGAAATAGTCATCTTCTGATTTACATGTCTTTTTATTTCTTCTCTTAATAGTTTTAGATTAGTCCTATTTTTTTAGCTTTGAATAATTCCCTTAATAATCTGACTTTTGTTTGCTGTATGTTCTACTTCCAAATTGTCAGTAGAAGTTTTAAATACCCTTCCCTTTCCACCAGCTCTCCCTGCTTCCATTTCTCAACCTATTGTTTCACTCTTTAATTTTCATAGTAAAAAGTATTGGTAACATATATATTCTATTGTATAATGACTTTTTCACTTTATATGTCCATTTATAAAGTTAAAAATCAATATATAAAATTTGCATCATTATGAATATAGTGTGTACTGAGTCAAGTCAGGCTACTATTACATTTCTTTTATAATTCCAAGTAATAGGCCCTCTGCTACGTAAAGAAGAAAGTCTGATGGATTCCTCATTTTACCAGTTTCTTAAAAATGAACCCATAGACTAGTTTGATATTCTACAACATATATTCCTTCCTCAAGAATTTTTGTTTTGCTGTTGAAAAAAAAATCTTTACTTTCTCAAATTTTTCCCTCATTCTGTACATTGGTTATAGTCTATTTCATTTTCTTTGAGGAGCCTATGAACATTTATAGTTTCTCCTGTTTAAAAAAATGTGTAATTCCAGAATACAGTATTTTTATCAACTACTGAAAATCTCAACACTTCAGGCTTTCCAATTTTTTTAGAAACCTGGAATATATATATTCCTATTTTTAATTTCCAATGTGAAATGGGTTTCTTTTGTTAAATTATTATTCTGCAGAATTTTTATGTCTCACACATATTAAAAGTCTTTCCTATTTAAATTTGAAGTGTACTACTTGGGTTTTGCTCTGATGAAATCATGTTTCCCCAGTAAGCTTATTCTTTAGTCTAATGTTCAGTATTAATGCTATTTGCCACATTACTTATTTTAGATACTTCAAAGGAGAGCAGCTTAACTATGCCTAGAATATTTTTTTTATAATCCCAATGGGTGCAATTAATTGGGTTCAGGCTGCCTGTCAGAGGTTTGCATATATTATATATAATATACAAAATGCCCATACATTAAGTAGTGTTACCTCTGATTTTCAGGTGAGAAAGATGAGGTTTAGAGAAACTATTCAAGCTGAATTAGAACTCAGGTCTTTCTAATAACTATGAACTTATCCCCCTATACAAGCTGCTCCCATGTAACACCATATAAACAAAAAAATATTAAAACAAATCTGCAAGGAGAAGAGCTAAAGGTTACAGATTTGTCAGGTTTTTTTTTTTTGAACACTCAATATTTATTGTATGAGCAATAAAAAACAGGATTCACATGTATTAATTGCTTTTATGTGCTGGGCAATTATCTAGGTATTTTTTTCTTGTTTAACTGTAAATGTATTCAGAATTTTCATTAATACCATCATAATCACTATATATGTAATTCCCCAACATTAATCAAAACATTAAGTTCAAGACAGTCAGTTGAAAAACAGAGTTGGCTAAAAATAGATCGGAATAATAGATTACTCCGATTAGCACAAAACTAGTAATTTAGGCTGCTTGGCATATTTTTCAGAGAGAACCCTTTAAACTTCTTTAATTGAAAAATAACTATATTGCCCACCTGCCATCATCATCAAGGCTCCTTGTTGTTTAATTTTTGAGAAGGAAAGATGCATCTGGCCCACCAATGGTTTTGGCTGGGACTCAGAATGGTCTGTTTTGCTTTGCCCTTAAAACCGAACAAAAGTCCAACCTCGGTGTCTGAGGATCTCACTGGCAGGAGTTATCTGTGCTGAGGTAACACACAGGGCCAGGAGTGAGAAGATACATGTTCGAACCAAGAGTCTGCCACCTGCTTGCTAAATGCAACTTCAGATTTGCCTGCTGTGAAAGAAAAATAGTATTACCTCTCTCACAGACTTGGTGTGAGAAGCAGTGAGCTAATATATATGAACTGATTTTCCAAAATTCAAAATATACAGTTATTTATGAGTTATCTTTAATAAAGTCACATAGAGAAACCTATGCAAATGAATGCCTTGTACGCTCTTATTCATTTGGGATCTACTCCTGATGAAATTTCAGTTCTTGGGTCTAGTTATTGTTAGTCCAGGTACGTCTTTATATATCCCACAGCTTGGGTCTTTTAATAGTCACCTGTGTTGTTCAAATCAATGCCCCTCACCCATCTAATTTTTGAAAACTCAGAAAATAAGCTTAAAAATCATCTAAAATTGAAGCATAATGACCTTTAATTGGGAGAGAGAAATGCAGATATAATCAGGCTTCTGAGTCTCTAAAAGTCAGCAGTAGAGGAATGCAGAGATGCTCTTAGATCTGTGAATGGAGTTCAACCTTCCACCTACTGTGTATGTAACTCTGGGCAAGTGTAAACCTAACTGCCTTATCTGTTTTCTTATTGTATCATGTAGGTCATAATGCATACCTCAAAATATGGTTTCAAGAGTTTAATGTGGTTACATATACAAATATTTTACACTTCCTAGCCTATAGTCACTTGTCAATATTGATTCCCATTTTCCACTAATTTTAAAAGACCTCCAACAATCCTTAACCCCCAGCTTTTTCAAAGGAATTTATAATTATTGCCCAATATAACTAACTTCCCTATGATTGTATAGAATGAAACTTTAAATGTTTTTTACAAGCTTATACATTTATTTGTGACAAGGCTAAAATTTCGAGGATCGGGATTTTTTAGTGGGGATAAAAGCACAAATTCTCATTACTATCAATAAAATATCATGCATAATATTGTATAAAAATTTAATATGCTATATTTGTATAGCATCTATACTATAAAAAGTATATGTATTGTGCATGTGTGTATAGCATATACATATATATACACATACACTATATCATTAAATAAAAATATCCGAATCAGTGGGGTGAGATGATCATACAATGAGAAGCAAAGAGAAGTGAGACAGAAGGAGAAAATTGGAGATAAATGTCTCTTATCATCTTGCACTAGAATATAGGCTTTTTTGAGTCAAATATGAAGCTGAATTGCTTATATTTTTAATATTACTCAATCTGTCAGTGAAAATTTTTAAAAAGTTCAATGCGTATATGTATAATGTAGTTTTTTTGTAGATTTTCCCAAATGAGCAAACTAGTGAAAGAACAAAAACTTATTCAGATCTTCAGGTTTCAAATCCAAGACTACCAAGTAACCTTTATGTTCCCAGCACTTGCCTTCGAATTGTACCCAATAAATCCAACACTCCCATTTCACTACCCCTCTGCTTATATCTTCACACAGGCAACTACGGAGAGAGTGGGATGGAAGCTTTCAAAGATATGTCAGCCAAGGAAGGAATTTGCATTGCTCACTCTTACAAAATCTACAGCAACGCGGGGGAGCAGAGCTTCGATAAGCTGCTCAAGAAGCTCAGGAGTCACTTGCCCAAGGCCCGAGTGGTGGCCTGCTTCTGCGAGGGCATGACGGTGCG
Source organism: Mormoops blainvillei (assembly GCA_004026545.1). NCBI lineage: Eukaryota > Metazoa > Chordata > Mammalia > Chiroptera > Mormoopidae > Mormoops > Mormoops blainvillei. The sequence continues at coordinate 193,748 of PVJD01001087.1, read as the reverse complement.
AGGGCTACTGATGGCCATGAGGCGCCTGGGTCTAGCTGGGGAATTTCTGCTTCTGGGCAGGTGAGTGACTGTAAGAAAATTCACATGGAGGTAATGCCAGGAAATTGGCAGTATCCAAGGGTATCTTTAGGTGCATAAGAACAGATGCTTTGGAAGCTTCATCTACGTAGTGGAAGTAGAGTTTAAATATAAAACACAAGAGCCTGGAAATAATCATGGAAAATAAGTAGATATGCCATGTGCTGATTAATGCTGATAACAGGAATAAACACATAAAGATGATGAGTCCTTAAGTCCTCCAAAAAATGACGGTAAGGAAAAGAGATGGATTCTTAAAAGCTTGCGTAATTCCCCTGGGAAGTAAACACATTTCAAACTATTTGCTGTTGCTTTTGAAACTGATTTTGAGAATGGTTACAAAAACTTGTTTCATAATATAGAATTACAGAATTTTGGGTTTGAAAGCAAGGAATCACTTTTAGAGCTAATCTTTTTTAAATGTTCAAAAACTGACATACTTTTTTTTAAAAGATTTTACTTATTTACTTTTAGAGAGAGGGGAAGGGAGGGAGAAAGAGGGAGAGAAACATCAGTGAGCGAGAGATACATCGATTGGTTGCCTCTCGCACACTCCCATCCAGGAACCTGGCCTGTAACACAGACAGGTACCCTGACTGGGAATTGAACCTGGGACCTTTTGGTTTGCAGGCTGGAGCTCAATCCACTGAGCCACACCAGCCAGGGCTGGCTCATTATTATGTGTAACAAAAGTGTTATTACATTTCCTGATCACCCGCATTGCTACCAGACAACTTTCTAAAAGATTAACTTCTGCAGGGATTGACTTTTAATTATCTCGATAATCCACTTGGTTGGCACAACTCAGTTCATTCCCTGCTGATGCTGTTGAATCAGTGTATTAGGGTTCTCCAGAGAAACAAAAATGATAGTGTGAGTATACATAGCAAAAGACCCAGGAAAGCCAATATTGTAGCTCTGGTCCAAAAGCTGGCATCCCTGAGACCAAGCAGAGACAATGTTTAAATCTGAAGACCAGAAGATACCAATGACCTAATGCATGTGGGCAGACAGGCAAGTTTCCACTGACCCAGCTTTTTTTTTTTTTATCACATCTTCAATTGGTTTGACGAGGCCGACTCACTGTAGGAAAAACAATCTGCATTACTCAATCTACTGATACAATTGTTAATCTCATCTAGAAATGCTCTCATAGACACACCCAGAATAATGTTTGACCAAATAAATGCCTGGGCGCCCCATGGCCCAGTCAAGCTGTCACTTCAAATTAACCATTGCAATCAGTAAGATACTGAAAAAAACCGGCACTCGGCTGCCTGCTGCTTCTAAAAGCCAAGCAGGTGTTGGCGAAAAAAGGAAAGAGTTTTATTCAAGAGCAGCACAACCTGGGAATATGGTGAACTCCCATCTGAAAGACCATCTTAATCCTCCAGTTTAAGCCCTCAGTACCTATAGGGATAGGGAGGGGGGGGCTTTTTCCTAATGCAATTATCTTTCCAGTTTTTGGAGTGCTGGGGAGCCTATCCATTCGGCTTTCCGTACTTACTCCTGCCCTATCTCCCCCTATTTTGGCCAATGGCTGGAGACTCCCATGGTGCTCTGACTGTTTTAGGGTAACATGACACCACAGCTTGAATGTGTAAAAGCAGTTCACTGTGCTATGCCTTCAAAATGTTATCATTTGATCACATATTTTTCTCAGTAGGCAGCCAGTTTAAAGAATATTGAAATCCTTCAGAACCACTGAATCTACCTCAATATTACTGTCCAAAATAGAAAATTAACTCACTTGTTATTTTTAATTGCTCATTAAAAAAAAAGGCTCCTTTATTTTCCAAATGCTTAACTGACCTCCTGTGATCAGACGTAGCTCCTGCTTAGCTATATTTTATGATAGCCACTGATAGCCAGTTAATGTACCTATTCTTTTCCATCTGATCTGATGGCAGTAGATTGATGGTACTATTTTAATGTGAGCCCAACTATCCTTCATAAAGAGATATTGTGTGAGATTCCTTTTTTATCGATGTCATACATTTTATCTAACATCATCCCTACTTGGCAAGGGGGATCTACCATTTAGTTTCATACAACCCGGAAATATTCCCACTGTCAATATTCTTAAATTCCAAAGGGCAATGTCACCACTCAAGTAAACTACTGGAAAAAAAAAAAGCTGGCTTTGAACAACCCTGCCCTTCTGATGGGAATAAAAGATTTTGTATCTCCTATCTGCTTTTTTACCAACATTAGTAAGACAAATCAGCAGCATTTCTTTTCAGCCATAATTTGTCAACAAGTAAATGCTTTCAATAACATGTACACAAGGAAAGTTGATTTATACTATATTTGCTACTTTCTAAGTGTATTGTTATTGTTAATGGCACCCCAAGGACAAAACTAAATGTTTTGTATGTTTTAAAATTTATTCTGTGTATGCTGTTCAATGACCTTCTCTTTAAATAATTTAATTTATAGAATAATAGTTAATTTATAGAATAATAGTTATAGAAACCTTTAATTAGATTTCTTAATCCTTTCATTGATTGGCTGGTAATAATTCACATTGCCTTGGCCAGGTGGTTCAGTTGATTGGAGCACTGTCTCATACACCAAAAAGTTGTGGGTTCAATTCCCGGTCAGGGCTCATAGTACCTAAGTTGTGGGTTTGATCTCCAGCTGGGGCGCATACCAGAGGCAACTGATCGATGTTTCTCACATAGATGTTTTTCCCTCTTTGTCTCCCTTCCTCTCTCTCTAAAATCAATTGAAAACATATCCTCAGGTTAGGATTAAAAAATATTCAACATTAAGTTGAGCACCACTTCAAGTCATCTTTGAGCAATGTTTTTAGAAAAGTCTTCCTTACCCTGAATTTAAAAAGATAACTCTATGAACTTTCCACCTCTTGAATCATATTCATCATCTTCTTCTTTTTTTGGAAAATTACATGTGATACTCTTTTAAATATTTGCAAACAACAGTACAGTCCTCAGTCCCCTTCGCCTTCTCTTTGAAGTGTTCCTGTTTCTTCCATTCCTACTTCCTCATAGTGAAGTATCACTCTATGTATTAACAAAACCATTTATAGTATCATTTATCAAATGCTATATGCCAATTAATATGCTAAGCACTTTATATGCATTGTTTTAATTATTTATTTGACAAATATTAAGTATCTGTACTATATGTTAAGATGGGATACATCAGTGAATAAAACCGACAACAATCTCTACTCTTATGGACCTTACAGATGACAAGCTATACAGAAGGTAGTAAGTGCAATGAAAAAAAAACAACAAAAAACTAAGAATAACTTACATGTTGAGTACTATTATCATTCTCACTTTATAGACAAGGACCTTAGGACTCAATAAATATTAAGTAATAATGATATAAAGAAGGCCATATAAATGTATATGATGAAGACGAAATTAAGATAAATCTATGTAACTAGAGACTGAGTATTTAGCACTGTGTTTTACTGCTTCTCAGTAAGTTTAAAGTGTTCCTGGTCATAAAATTGAAGGCCTGAGATAGTGAGTTGAAAAGCAAAATTGAATAGTTTTAAGAGAGAATTTAGACCATCTACTCTCATTTTGTAAGTGAGGAAATTAATACTCTAAAATTTGGATGGCATGGTCAGAGTTATACAAGAGAGTAATTACCATTATTCAATCCAGTGCTTTTCTTACCAGCCTGTCTCCTATAGAATACAAATAGAGGGAAGTTATAATCTGAGAGCAAGCTCCCAGTTCCTCATAGATCCTGGTGGACTATAAGAAAACTATCCTACATAATTAAAATTTGTTAGCATTTTAAAATTAATGTTCCCTCCTAAAAAATTCTGTTCAATTCATCCAATAACTCTTCTTAGTATTTCGAGATTAGTTTGTTTGCACATATTTTCCCAATCACTCTTTATACTTCCTTCTTTCCCCAACCCCAATTTATCTTGGATTTATGATAAATCAAAGCCTCAAGAAAAGAATCTATATTCAGAACTTCCTAGAAGGTCCACCATTTAATAGATGCAGTTATAAATCTCTCCTGGGACATTGGGATAGCCAATTTTAATAGGTCATTCAACTAAAATGTTTGGCAGGACTAAGATAACTCTACTACTAAGAGAGCCTCATCCATCAATGTATCTCACCATCTGTGCTGCATATCAGTTGACTGTTAGAGTGATATGGACTTGGCCACTGGGTCTTCTCATTTGAGATCTGGGTAATCTGCTGTCTCAATGCCAATAAAAATGTGCTGCCCAGGTCCCTGAAATATCTGGCTAAACACTTTGACTCTGACAACAGGAAAGGATCAATAATCTAGGCAAAAATAACATTTGTAAAGGGGTTTATTTTTCTAGAATGGATAGTTTGTTTTAGCTCTTGACCTCAGAAAATATTATTTGAGATATATTATTTATGAATTATAAACCTGAATATGAACTTGGAAACAAGAAATAATTTTTAGCAAATTAACTATATAAAGATTGCTTTCTCTTTTCTTTGATTAATTAAAATTATTTATCTGTTTGAATTAAGACTCTCTGTTCCTTAATATGATCATTGTTATCAGGCCATAAGAGGAAATGTACTTAATTGCAAATATACTTGGGAGTTATAACTAATATTTCTTAGTACAAGGTCATGCTACATTAATATTTTTAAAAATGGAAACGACAAGAGCTTACTCCAATAAATATCTTTAGATAGAATTACAACTAATTGTTCTAGTAAAACTATGATAGTCGCTATTAACCAAAATTAGACATTAGTCCTTATTCTTGTATAGAGCCAAACTATTTCAAATTAAAGCCACTTGAAAACAAGTATACTTGTATTCTAGTTGGGCCACTCAGTGTCACTTAATTGTTATGTGAAAAAGAAAGTTATTTTCATTGAATTCCCACGTATGGGAAGAGGGAGGGAAACAACAGGAAGGAGATGAGGGGAGGAGATAATGAGAGGAGATGAGAGGAAATGAAAGGAAAAAGAGGGAGGAGAGACAGAGATAGAGACAAGGACACTAATTAAAGCTGTGAGCTTTACTGGGCATGTCAATTTTAGATGACTTTGAGTTTGGTACTAAAATCCCCATTTTACAGGGGAGAGAATTGAGACTTAAAGAGTAAACGTCTGGTCAAAACCACACCAGATACTTATTCTAGTGGCCATTCTCAGTGTCACTATGAGAGATGTTTTTAAGCAACATAAATATTTCTACACTTGTGATAAGCTCACTTTACTTTTACTTTATTTTTGTTTTTGTTGTTTTAGGGTTTTGCTTTGAGAATTACATAAACCTAGCAAATGCCTAGAAAATTTTTCATATTTTTGTTATGAATTTATAATGCAAATAAGGCAGCCAAACCATGCTTCATTTTGCCTGGAGTTGTCTTACTACTTATTTACAGTGAGTTTGGAAGAACAGACTAACTGCGTAATGTTCATTCTATAAGCAGCCAGTTATTTAAATGTATAAGCCTAGGACAATATGCAAAATTTTCTGAATCATATGGATTGAGCGCAGAGTAGAGGGAGCATGGATAAAAACTGGGAGAGGGGTCTAGGAGAGACTATTTTCAGCCTTAAAGTGCTTTGATATTCCTTTTATTTTGGGGTAAGAATTGATTTTGTGGTAAGGAGAATATGATAGGTTTGGTTTTCCAAAGGATATTTCTGGGATATGGATTATGGATTAGAAGAATTAAGACAGATACAGGGGATCAGTATCCCTAACAAAAGTGATACTCTTGATTAAGTCAGTGTGGATACAAAAAGGTGGCAGAACAAAAGCTATTTATTCATATGCTCATGACCTTACATGTCAAGATCATATTAGGGGTGTTTGCAAACTCATCAAAATTTATACTTTAAATATGTATAGCTTGTATATTATGTACAACTCAATAAGCTGAAAAAAAAATAAATGCAGGAGCAACTGATGTGTTGGATATTGTGGAGGAGTAGGAGGAAATGTCAAGGATGACTCCTGGATTCTTATGTTGCATAACAACATGGGTGGTGGTACCTTTAGTGAAGTGAAGACAATTGGGAACAGATCATGTGTGAGGTAGAGAGAACATCATAAGTTCAGTTTTGGATAACTTGACCTAATGTGCATTTCAAATATAAAAATAGTCAATAATGTAGGAGAATATGTGAGTCTGGAGCTCAAAAGAGACATAGAAGCTATAAATAAAAGTGAGAAAGTCATCTAATTCTGATTTATTAACAGAAGATATGTGCATGTAGAATTTAAAAAGAGAAAGTCTAAGAACTTAGCTTTGGGGAAACCTCAAAATTTAATGGTCAGAAAGAAAGATGACCTATGAAAAAAAGAGAGAGAGAGACAAATCTAAAGATATAGGAGGAAAACCCAGAGAGTTTCCTGTCACCCAACCAGTAGAAGAGAGTGTTTAAAGGAGAGAAAGAACACCAGTGTCAAATGATTCTAAGAGATCAAGTGAAAATAATAATAAATGGGATTTTGGATTTATTGAGATGAATGATTTAGCAAAATTAATGATTTAGCAAAATATGGATGAATGGAGAAATAAAAGCATTCAGTATAAAGTAGCTAAGAAGTGAGAAGAAGGTAGAAAATAAACCTATGGCATATTAGCCACTGTTTTGTGACATTAAACTGATAAGGAATAGAGAATGATAAAACTTTATCTTGAAGAAAAATCAGGTCAAAAGAAAGATTTTTAACATTATATTTTTATTTTTTCCAAAAATGTAATTTATCATCATAAGAAATAAACAGTGAACAAAGCTATGCAATGAAAAACATGTACATTTCTACATCTGTATCAACGCAGGGTATTTCTCAATTATTTTGCATTTATTAATCTCCTAGGTGCATTTGGTATCATTATTTTTAATTTCTATTTCTTCAATTATGACTGAGACTGTACATCTTTCATATGTCAATAAGTGAAACATATTTATATGTTCTACAAGCTACCTAATTGTGTACTTAGTCCATTTTTTTCTGTTTATTTTCCTTATTGATTTACATCAGCGATTTTCAACCTTTTCATCTCATGGTATACATAAACTAATTACTAAAATTCTGTTGTACAACAAAAAAATATATTTTTTGCTGATCTGAGAAAAGATAGGTATCATTTTGATTCATTCACACCAGGCAGCTGTTGTTGTGCTGGCTGTTGTCATTTTTCTATTTGACAACCTAAGGGAAAAGAAGTCAGTGATCCTGACGAAGTAGATAGGCATTGCATGTTTTAAAAACTCTTGCAGCACACCGGTGTGCTGCAGCACACCAGTTGAAAATCCCTGATTTACATAAAAGCATTTTACAAATTAGGAAGGGGAAGGGTCAAGTCAAGGAACATGTGTAATGGACCCATGGACAAAGACAGTGGGGAGGTGGGGAGGATTGAATGTGGCAGGCGGAGGATGGATAGGACAGGGAAAGCATTGGGGGGGAAATGGGGACAACTGTAACTGAACAGAAAATGTAGTTCATTGACATGGGTAGCAAATATTTTTCATCCTGTCATTTAATTTTTATTTTATTTAAGGCATTTTGAACAATGCCAAACTTTATCTTTCAGGTTTTTTTACACTTTTTAATGACTTATTGGATTCATATATTGCATATAGAGGCCAGCCACAAAGGTTTGTTTAATAATGGGTTGTTTAATTTTAGGATTTAGGTAGGATAAGAGAATTTAATAAATGAGGAGGGTACCATTTATAGTGCAAAATCTCCCAAGGAATGGGTAACAAAGCACACATGGAAGGAGCAAGCGGAGGAGGTCAACTCCAGAACTGAAATAGAAATAAAAAATATGTCACAGGCAGTGGTAGGTATTTTTAAAGATTTGACAATGTGAAACTCACTTGATAGTCCCTCTTGTCTTGTAAATTTGGAGGCAAGAAGGGAGGCTGTGTGTGTGTGTGTGTGTGTGTGTGTGTGTGTGTGCGTGTGTGTGTGTTGTAGGGGTCCAGGAGGCAGTGGGTTGAGAAGCTGTCAAAAGAGATTGGAGAACCAGGAAAACTACATGGTTAGTAAGTGTATCATGTTATCTTTATTTTATATTACTCCATTTATTATAAACTATGGGAGAGAAAGAAGACCTGGCTAGACTATAAAGGAGAAATGTTCTTAAAATAACAAATTTAACATTTGTACCAATACTGTCACTTTGGTAATGTAATAGAGTCTCGCTGTTGTTAAGGTTTTAAAGTTTGATTAAACAGCCTTGTTCTCAAATCAAAAACCAGAAGAAGTGAGTCATGGAGGTTTATGCATATCCACTAATGAGACGCTTTGACCTGTGACCAAATGGAACTCCTAATGCTACCCCCACCCCCACCCCCAGAGAGACAGGCAGGGCTGGGCAATGGCAGGACTTTCCTGCTTTAGAAAATGGCTTTCAGAATAACAATAAGAAAAATCTTCGATTTAGAGGGCAGGCTGCTCCATAAAACGTAGAGGCTGAGTCGCACATGCTCAACTCTAGTTTCACCAGGACAGATAAGTCATTCATTCCTAGGAGAGAAGGGAGGGAGATTGTGGAAAAAAGCTATGTGTTTTCTTTTCATGCTTTTCCCTCCTGGGGAGTGGAAATCTATGAAACTCTCCTGATAAAATGTGAAGAGTGAGGTGTATTCTATTTTTCGCAAGTTCCATCTGTTGTAAATGGTAACTTGACTTACAATGAAGTCAAGTTACTATGAAACTCAGTCTTCATTTTAAGTCATTACTTCATTACTTGTTTCATCAATGTCACCATGCTTACCAGATTTGCAGCTGAAATTAAAATGAAACTGGTTGCTTTTAATGATGCTATGGATCCAATCTGATGAGTGAAAATGCCCAGAAGGAAAACAGAGGGCCCTGATGTCATTGGACAGAGAAGTATTCCCATGTGAGGGATGACACCCCCTGATGACTTCGAAGGCCTATCCTAGTACTAGGGTTTGTGCTTTAGAGGCCTCTGCATCTCAAAGGCTTCTGGGAACTTAAGACAGATTGCATTTTTAATATTTGTTTAGATAAAATTTTAAAACAATTGGATGATAATAATAGCTATTTTTTGTGAGTATCAAACACTGTCTTAAATGGTTGGCTTTTATTTGTTAATTCGTTGACTTTTTATGAATCATATGGATTCATAAAAAATGAATTGCATAATACATGTTGGTATTAGGCTACAATTCTATTAGAAAGCTGTTATTATTAACCTCATCTTATTGCTGAGGAAACAGAGGCACAAAAAAACAACTAATTTTCTCAAGATTTCATAGGCAGTAAGTGACAGAGAAGACACTGGCAGATAGCCTGTATTGTTAACCACTATGGTATGTCTAGATCTTGATAATATTTAATTTCAATAATATATTTGACCCTTATGGTATAAAGTATTTATTTTTATATATTACTAAAATAGATAGTCTTCAATAAAGGAAAGTAGTAATTAAAGATGATTCTGAAACAGAGGTTTCTTCTTTTTTAAGTAAGACAAATAAAACTTGGAGCAATGCAACATTCAACAAACCAGAAAAATTCAGTAATAAGATGGACTAGTCAATCTGCATTATTATTTCTCCATGCACACACTCTAATAAAATTTAGTTTTCAGGAGAGAGAAAACTTTAAAGTTGCTTTATGAGAATGAGCAAACATCTGTAAAGAAACAAAAGCAAACACAGAACACACCCTCTGCTGAAACCAGGTGACATTCCTTTGTTCTCTCATTGTTCTCTAGAAGAGTAATATGATTTGGATATGTGGAGACTAACCAACAGAATAAATAAGCAAATAAAATGTAACTGGAGACATTGAAGTGAAGAACAAACTGACAGTGAACAGAGGAGAATGGGGAGGGGAAGACGGGGGGAAACAAGGGAAGGGTGGCCAAGGAACATATATGGGGGACTCATGGGCAAAGTCAAGGGGATGTGGAGTCGAGGGTGGGAGGAGGGGACGGGAGGAGCAGGGGGAGTGGTGGGGTGAAAATGGACAAAACTGTACTTGAATAACAATAAAAAAAGACAAAAAAAGAGAAATGCTTTAAAAGAAACTTCATAGAGGTTTGCCCAAATTTGATGGCTATCCTAAAATTTTGTATACTGTATGAGTTGTGAAGCTACAAGAAACAATTCTAAACTACTAGTTGTTAAAAATAAATTTTGATCACTTGGGCTAGAAGGAAGACAAAAAAAGATTTGTGGAACGAATGTGTTATATACATGTTCCTCCAAGCTGGAGGAAACTGAGAAATCATTCTACAGTAGTACTGACAAACTAAGGCCTATGGGCCAAATCCAGCTCCATCCTTATTTTTGTAAATAAAGTTTTATTGTAGAACAGCCACACTCATTTATTATACAGTGTATATAACTGCTTTTGGGCTATAATGGTAGAGTTGAGTAGAAGTTGGAACAGAGACAATATGTCCCATAAATCATAAAATATTTACTATATGGTCTTTTACAAAAAAAAGATTTGTTGGCACCTGATCTAGAGTTTGTTTGTTTGTTTGTTTGTTTGTTTTGTCTGTGACTATGGTTCTGCTTACTTACACAATATATTAAGCCTTATATGTTGAATAATTATTCAGCAGTAGTCATGGTTTGCACATAAACTCCACTTTCTCTTCATTTCTCCTTGAGGTTGTAAGGCCCCTACTGGGTCAAGGTTCCAGTTGTAACAGTGTAGGTTGAAGTTAAGGGTACGGGTTTGAGTGTGGTGTTTATCAGTGGAGAAGGAGACCAAGAACAAAGGAGCTTTTTGTGATTTTAGCATCCTGGAACATAATGTTCAAAGTAATTGGAACATATAATGCATTTGCAATACCTCCTTGTTCAATCCTGAGTGATTAATTTTGTCAAAAATAAAAGAACATGCTAAATTTAGCAAGGAATATACTGTTTGAGTGTAAATATTCACCTTTCTAATAAAGTTTTTCTTCTTTCATTTGCAAAATTGGACTGATGGACATGAATTAAAAATTCATGCTATCTTTCTCCCTCTCCATCTTCCCCAGTTTCCTGGGAGTTAGTTTTCTCTTAAACCAGTTTAATTATTTAATCCTTCTGTGTAATAATCTTAGTTGACTCCCTTTTTTTTTATATTCAAATCCCAGGTTTGGCATACATGGCCCTCAAATCTGACAGTCATTTCCCATTAGGCCTAGAAGTGAGATTTACAGTATTTAACAATTAGTAAGATGTATGCAATTAGAACAGATGAAACCCACAACGAAAGGGTAAACCTGTGCCGTGCATGCCCCCTAAGCATCAGAACTGCTACACTTCTGCACCCCTCCCACTGAGTCCAAGTCTTCACCTTTCCTATATCAAAATTCTTATAATTCTCCAAAGATACCTGGCTCACAGTATCACCTACACTGTCTTCTTGGAATGACCTTCCTGCCTTTTACTAATGAAACTCAAGTCTATCATGTAAGACATTCCCCAACAGTTTTGAAGACCTCCTGAACTCTAGTAGGACTTTCGCAGATCCCTTAAAGCTTCCGTGAGTTTTCATTTCTAGTTTTGTATTTTCCTCTTTCTCTTTTCTGCTGGGATGTGATCTCCTGGAAGTACGGTTAAAGGTTTATTAATCTTTGTGCCTCTAGTACCTACTATACATACATGAGAATGGCTGTGACTGCAGAGAAAAATCAAGTGTGGCAGCGATGGAGAGGTAGAAAAAGGTTCTCTCCAACTCCTGTCAGCCCAAGTGAAAAACAGGTTTCTCAGGCCCTTACAGAGCAGAACAGTAGAATGAATGTGTGTTACTCTGCAAGGGAGCCAAGTAGGAGCCCATAGTAGAGAGCAATATTCATCCTGAGGACATACTCTATAGGATCTTATGAGAGAAATCTAATTCATAGATTTTAGTATCAAATGGTGAGTGTCTAGCCTTCACAAAACAGATTAGTGAAAAATGAGGTATGTCCTGTGAGGCTAAACCGTGCAATCAGCTAATCAATCACTTGTAGTGGGAAAAGTCAAATAATTACTGAGATAGTGAGAAAGGAAATACCATGAACATGTCCAGACATATGTCTGTGCTGCTTCAAGGGTTTTGGTTTCCTTGAACGGGAAGAGAGAGCAGGTCTAGTGTCTTCATTACTCTGATCTTACATTAGATTTGCCAGCTAAGAAGGTAAATGTTGATTAGAAATGATCTAATTATTTGTTCAGAACACTTTAAAGCTTTACTGTTTCCTATTCTCGTACCAATATAGCAACAAAACGAAGAGACAACCTACTAAATGGAAGAAGATAGTCACCAGTGATACATCTGATAAGGGATATCTATCCAAAATTTATAAAGAATTCATACAACTGAATGCCAAAAAAACAAAAAAATACAATTTTTAAAAGTGGGCAGAGGAAGTGCCCATTCATCTTTTTAATGCATACATTAATATTAGTAAACATTAGGCTGATACATATCTTCCATTATTTCCATTATCTCTTTTAGTTTTTCACTTACCTCTTCCTTCTTCTTCCTCACTTTTCTCCTTTTCTTCCCTCTTGAAAACCACTATGCATAACTCTACTGTTTTCTTCTTTACATGTCTTCTTATTCTTATGATCATCGACAACAAACACACTTTCCCTGATTTTCATTTTTTTTAAATTCTGATTATGCTACATTTTGTCATTCCATTTTGATATAGAATAAAATGTGGGGCTTTTTGTAGTTTTGAATTTCCTTCTTTGCCCAAAAAGGTTTCTCTGAAGCCAGGAAATACTGTTTGTTTTTTACTTTTATTCGTTTAATGCAACCAGAATTATTTTTTAGTTAAATCTATGCAGTATTAAATCCATTATTTTCTTTAAGGTAGATGCTTAAATGTGTCCGCAGGATTTACTAAAGTAATCCTTTTCCACTGAAATAAAATAATGCTTTATATATTAAATTTTACATTTTAAAATTACATATTTTTTGTATACTCAGATATAATTTCAGATATCTCTCTTTGGTACCATAGTTTGATTTGTCCTTTTTTTTACCAGTAGCATAGTGTTTTTATAACACTTCTTTCTAGCATACTTTAATAACTGGTAAGACATACCACCCTAAATATTCCTATTCTATAATTTTATTTTTGTTAAATATTGTTGGTACATAAAACTTTAAGATTATTTTTTCTAATTATAAAATTATGTTTACAAATATTAATTTTCAGAGGGTTGAAAATTTAGTGATATTATATGTTCTGATCCAAAAATAGGAAATAAATGTTATTTCCTATTTGCACAAGTTTACCCTTCCTCCTGCCTCAAAATCTGTTGAACAGACTCGCTATTTTATTTAGAGTAAAAGCCACTGTTTTTACAGTATTTTACTAGACTTCCACATATATCCCCTCCCCCTCCTTTTGCTCTTCTCTTTCTCCCCCTTCCAGCCACAATGGTCTTATTAGTAGTGTTCCTGCAAAAATCCTAGTCCAATTTCCACCTCAGGGCCTACGCATTTCCTATTTCTTCCTTCTGCCTGAAACAATCTTCCACCCGACATATCTCATCACTGGATTCTTTATCTGAAGTCTTCACTCAAATGTTGCCTTCTTAGGACAACTCCCCTGACCACCATATTTAAATTTGAAACATACACTGCCACCCACACTTCCCACTGCCTACCCACCTTATATTCCTCAACAGCAATTATTCCCCTCTAATGTGCTCTGTAATTTTCTTAACTTATTTTCTCTCTAGTGTGTGCTAGAAGATAAATTCCAGGAGGACAGGGATTTTTTTAATCCTCACCCAAGGATATGTTTATTGATTTTAGAGAGAGAAAGAGGGAGGGACGAAAAGAGGGAAGGGGTGAGAGAGAGAGAGGTACATCGATGTGAAAGAGAAACATGGATCGGTTGCGTCCCATACACATCCCGACCCTAGGTGTATGCCTTTACCGGGGATCGAACCTGTAACCTTCTGGTGTGTGGGGACAATTCTCCAACCAACTGAGCCACCCGGGCCAGGCCAGGGCATGGATTTTTACTTATTTTGTTCACTGCTTTATCATCTGTCCCAGGAAAAAAACCTGGTTGCATAATAAAAACCTAATCAAATCATCTTAAGCTAGAGAAACCTTAAACCATATTTTGGCTGGTAGAATTCGTAGTTTTCTGGTTAGAAACCTGGAATCACCTGCAATCAGGGATAGCAGTTATGGGACAAGAAGTAAGTTTTACCTCACCAGCCAAGTAATATTTGTACAATCTCAGACCAGCTGACCTACTTCCCTTGCTCTCACCAGCTTCCTCTCAGCTGAGCTCTCTTTGTACATCTAGCTGACTCTTCTTTGTCCTCAAACAAAGCCTTGGATAGGAAGAGGGGCCCAATATATTAGGAAAAATTAAAAACTGAGAGTTCTAGAGATTTTCATGAAGTGTGAGGATGCATGTGGGGACAAGTTACGTGAGACCTGGAAAGATGAGATATACTTAAAGATTAGAGTATAAAAATGCAGCAAAACTGGTGTGGAATAGTGCTACCTGGGAGAGGGCCCTGAGAGAGGGTGACTGATTTGGTATCAGGGAGAATGATATTGCCATTAGCTCACTAATAAGTCATCTACATAAATGTTAAATTTGCTAGGGTTTCTATGTTTTTAGTGTTCAGATGTCCCCATACTGCAAATAAAAACGATTTGTCATTTGTACTAATCACTTATTTCACCTGAGAAGGGAGCATTATCTCCCTCCAAAAAGAATCCATTACAAATAAACCTTTTGTCTCCTATAATAGAATCTTAATTCTGATGATATATCAAAAAACTTTGAAGATGTATCTACATTTAACATGGTAGCCTCAAGAGATTGTTATAACTTGACATTTCCATTTTTTACATTTTTACAGTTTCTACAGCAGGCTGGGCTAGTGGCAAAACAATGGGAAAGGCAGTGGTGAAAACGCCTGTGGGAAAATTGCATTCCTAAAAATGCTACATAATCTTATTACTTCTAAGTAGAGAAGAAAGATTTTTTTTTAGCTTAGAATTTGCTGCTGTGCATTTTGAGGCAATATCATAACTATACAGTGCTAATACCTTATATTTCTGTAGTGCTTTAAAGATTACAAATGCTTTTATGTGCGTTATGACATTTAATCCTCTTTGGCCAGTAAATGCAAGATAGTCATCAGTGAAAATATGTCCAGATGGCTGAAAATAAACATCAGCCACCCAAATAAACACTACACTAGAAACTACTAAATGCACACCTTAGAAACTTTAATGAAAGTTTCAAAGCTCCAAATAAAGTTAAACAATTATGTGCATATGTGCACACATCTGTGTCTGTGTGTATAGTTGCTGTGTCAGTTTTTCCTTTATTTATTGCTTCAACAGGTATTTATTTGATACTAACCATTTTTCAGGCACTATACACTGAACATACTGTAGCAAAAATGACTCATGCAACCCTGCCCTTCTGGAGGTTAAAGTCTAAGTAGAAAACAAATAATAACCAAATATTTAATTTTAATTCAATGGTTTTTAGTTTTTATCAAGGTATGATTGATATATAAAATATTGTACACATTTAATGTATACATGTTGGTTAGTTTGGAAATATGCCTAATCTTTGATATTCCCACTACAACCGAGCTATCACTTCAAAAAATGTCCTTGTCTTTTCCTTGTTTGTGTGTGTGTTTTGGGGAGACCAGAACATGAGATCTATCTTCTTAAAGTTTTTTTAAATTGCCAAATAAAGTGCAATATCATTGTTACCTGTAGGTACTGTGTTGTACAGCAGCTCTCTAAAATGTATTCACCTTGTATAACTGAAACTTTATACTCACTGAAAAACAGCTCCCCATTCCTCCTTCCCCCAGATCCTGGCAGCCAACATTTTATTCTCTGCTTCTATGAGTTTGACTATTTTCTATACTTCATATGAGTGGAATCATGCAGCATTTGTGCTTCTGTCACTGGCTTATTTCACTTTGCAGAAGGTTCCCTGGGCTTATCCGTGTTGTCAAAAATGACAGGATTTCCCTGTTTTTAAAGCCAAATAATATTTCATTGTATGTATACTAGTATACTGTATTTCCTTTATCCAGTCAACAGTCAGTGGGCATTTGAATTGTTTTCATGTCTTTATTGTTGTGCATAATGCTGCAGTGAACATGGGCATCCAGACATGTCTTCAAGGTCCTGATTCCAATTATTTTAGTATCTACCCAGAAGTGGGATTGCTGGAGGATGTGATAGTTCTATTTTTAAGTTTTTGAAAAACCTTCCTACTGTTTTCCATGTGGATAAACCATTCTACCTTCCTAACAATAATGTATAAGGGTTCCAATTTCTCCACATCCTCACCAATACATCATTAAAAAAAAAACAAAAACACTGCTACCCTGACAGGTATAAGATGATATCTCATTATCATTTGGGTTTGCATTTCCCTCATAATTAGTGATGTTGGGCACCTTTTCATATACCTATTGTCCATTTGTATGTCTTCTTTGGAAAAATATCTATTCAAGTTCTTTGCCCATTTTTAACTAGGTTACCTAGATTTTTTCCTATTGAGATATGTGATTTCTTTATCTTTGGATATTAAGCGGATAGATGGTTTGGGGATAATTTTCCTCATTCATAGGATATATTTTCAACCTGTTGATTGTTTTCTTTGCCGTGTGGAAGCAAAACTTAATTAGTGAAGAAATTATCTTTTTATTTATGGAAGTAAAACATTCTTATATTAAATGATGAGAATTAATGGTGATTTGTTTTGCTAAAAATTAACAAAATAAACTGAATTATCAGTGTTCTGTTAACTCTGAATTATTTTGTAACCTTACACTGTTAGTGAACCGCCATTTGAGTTTTATCCATGATGCACATATACCTTTAAAGGTATTATTACAGAAGGAGTAGTGATGACTTTAAAAGCCAAGGTGACACCTACAGTGAGACTTGTTTTTTTCTTTTACATAAGGATACTTACTTCTTCCAACATAACCCAGTCACTATCCAAAAAATACAATGTATTTGTGTTCTAAATTAGAGTGCAGACTAAATTAGAATGGTTAACATTTATAGTATGGTTAACATTGTTCGAGCATGCAATGTGTTAAAGGTGAAATAAAATAAGGATGGCTAAAAATATCAAAGAAAAGCATGTAGTCTCATTTACAATAATCCATGCTACCTTAATTTCTTTCGGTGTTCCTTGAGAAATATGTAAACAGTGATAATCTTTCTTGTTGCTAGAGTCAATATTTGCTCTAATTAATTTTTAATTCTGAAAGTCATAATTATTGAATCTGGCTTGCCTTTCCTTTTTCATATTTTAAGTGATTTATTCATACATGAAACACAAAGCAGCTTTTTTCAAATATCTCACATTCATTGCATTTCACTTGTTTTTATGTTGTCAACATCATTTTACAAGGTCTTTGGAAGTATTATGAGAGAGACCCACAGTTGTATGTCAGATATTATGTATTGCCTCATCTTGATAAAGTCATGAAAAAGCCTGCTTTGCTGATTTAAGACATATTGCACTTCTGAATTTATATAATTAAGGTGACGGAATAGTAAATATAGTACATAAGACTGCTTCTGGTATTCCTGAACTGATTGGGCTAGTGCTAATGTAATGCCTCTGAAGGGAAAATTGAAGGCAACTGATAACATGGAGCAAATGGATGATGCAGCGAAAACCTTTCAACCTTATTCGAGTGTCATCCGACCTGTTATTGACTGGTAGAAATACAGTGATTGGGAAAAGAACAAATCTTAACTCAAAGGATCTAAGATCCAGCTTAGTTTATCTTTATTCTGTTAATTGAAATAACAGATAATTCTGAAGGTAAATTTAATAGCCATCAGAGAGGTAATAAAAATTAAAAGTTGCAGATGAAAATATAAGGGAAAAAATGAACATATCAGACTGAGGCACTAAGTTACGTACAGGGTGCGAAGTTTCAGACTGCACTCATGGTCAGAGTGGTAGATTTCATAGAAACTCATAAGTATTAATTCATATGTGTTTATCTAGCTAAAATTAAAACCCATTTGCCTAGGTTTACACATGTGATTATGCTTTCAGTATTTGTAACTCTGAGACTGAGCACACAATATAAATACATGTCTCCTAAAAGATGATGGTAGTGAAGAATATTCAATTCGAATGTACACTTGCGTACCCCACCCATCCACACACGTGCGCACATCACACTTGCAGAAGCTCATTAATGATTTAGAGCTTTCAAAATGAACCATAGTGCTTGTCTCTGGGCAGGTGGGGGAAAGGGCAATGCATATAGAGGTGCAAAAAGATGAAAGTGGTCTTTCATATAATCTAGCCCTGTAGTTCCTGATGTATTCACAGAAGACTGCTATTATCTGCAGTCCTCCTCCTCCACCACCCTAGAACATTCTGTGAAACTTTAAAAACCAACTTGATTAGCTTCCAATAATCAGAGAGGGTTAAATGCTGGCATGTAATTCCATTTTTTCCTGAATGCCTCCAAAATGAATAAAGGATTTTCCCCCCTAAATAACACGAAGACAGAAAGAATGAAAGAAGAAATGATAACATCACAAATTTTAAGGTAGATAAGTGGTAAATATAAGGACAAGAGGTAACCTAATTATGCAGTACAGGACCCTCCAAAAGCTCAAGAATTTGTGATGGTCGTTACCTCTGAAAGCTGAACTTAAAAAAAAAAAAAAAGCAGAAATAATTGAATTTTGCATAAGTGTTGAACACTCCTAGAATTCCATCATTCTGGCAGAAAAATTGAGATGTATTCAGAGTGTAAAGCAAAAGAGAGGATCTCTAGACTGAAGAACCCAAGGCCAACTGAAGGGAAAAGCACTATATACTTAAATAGGGAGATAAGGAAATGTTTATGTTCCAAATGTTGACAGCTCCAGCCCTTGTCCATACTTGGGATCCTAAAAGGAAAGTAGTCAGATCTTCCTCTCCAAGTAGAAGAGTGAAGCTACCTCCTTCCTTAAGATATGTGATGATCCCGACTTTAAGAATGGCCCAGCAAACAGCCTAGTCAGGGCTTCCTGATTCAAAATCCATAAAAACCAGGCCCCACCCACAGGCACAGAGTTTCCATTTATTTCTGGTTTGTTTTTAATATCCCACCACTAAATAGGAGGAGGCCATTGGATATCATCCCTAGACATCTGAGAAAGGACCCTAACATGGAAGACAGAGAACAACGCCAATAAACAAAGGCTAGCTGGAGGAAACAGAGACTCTTCAAAAAGATTAAAAGTTCAAATAAAGAACTAATAGTAACATTTCCAGGGACATGATAAGATATCACACATCCTTGAAAATAGAAGCAAACACTGCACAAAGGGGAAGAATAAAGAAAAGACTTAGAAATGAAAAACATATATAATAATAAAAATAAAACATTTTCTAGAAGTGTATGAAGAAACAAATTGATAAAATATATAGAAATGTAAAACAAAAGGGCAAAGGAATGGTATATAGGAGAAAAATATAAGATGACTAGAGAACTAAGTCAGGATGCCCAAATATTTAAATAAGAAGAATTTGAGAAAGAGTAGAGAAAATAAAGGAAATAAATAATTAAAACCATATTTAAGAAAACTTCCCAGAACTGAAGAACATAAATTTCAGTATTGAAATGGCCCTCTGAATACCTCATGGGGGGAAATACCCACCCCGCACCTCACCACCAGATTGAAGCCCATTTTTTTCCAAATTTTAGATAACAAGGAAAAGATAAGATATATCAAGTTTCCAGAGAGAGAAGATGAGTATGGGAGGAAGAGAAGAGAAAGGAAGGAAAGGGAAGGGAAAATTAAAAGAATTATGAATCGGTGTAACTCAGAGGTATTTAAAAATAAATAAATGAGAAGATATACCACATTCAGGGATGAGAAGAGTCAACATTGCTAAGATGGCAATTCTGTTCCAGCCCTGCCTCCTACTTTCTTTATACTTTCCATGTTCTCACCATGTACCAGCTAAAGCTATTTTTGTCTGAGTTCTTAAAATGTACCAAGACTTCCTCTGCCTCAGTGTGCTTGCACGTGGTTTTCTGTCAATACAAATGCTCTTACAGATTTAACTCAGCTAATTCCCACTCATCCATCAAATATAAGTGTATCTGTCACTTCCTCAGTGAGTTCTTCTCTTATTATCTGAAATAACTGTATTCTTGCTGCATTATCCTATATTTTTAAATCAGTACATTTATGTAACATAATTATATATGATTTGAGATTTTTACCCTATATAATATCAGTTTTATTCCTAAGATCATAATCTTAGCACAGTGACTAGAACATGGTAGGTCACCTATCAAATTATGAGTTATACTATGTTGAAATTACCTCTTTTTGTAATTCTTATTCCAACTAAGACATCAATTGCCTGTGGCAAAAATTATGTCTGTTTTACCAATATATTCTCAGTGCCTGGCATTTAGCAGTTGCCTGAAAAATATATGTTACGCAAAGTCACTTAAATATTTGCTCCAAACAAAAGCCTGAGAGAGGAAGCATCAAAAGATACTTGAGTAACAACTTTCACTGAAATGATTTCCCATGAAAGAGACATCAGAAAGAAAAGATTCTCTGTAAAGCATTGGATACAAGCTAATTCATAATAAAATTGCATAGCAAATAAGAGGAAGTTATTATTTGCTAATTCGTTCATCAAAAAGTATTTGTTGTAGACCTACCATGTGTCGGGTCCAAGAGGGACAAGTGAGTCCACAGTGGGAAAGAGGCGAGGTATGAGTAAAGACTATGGTCACCTCATGTAGACCACACCTATCTACTGCTTTCACAGAGTCCTATGGAAACTTTCCTCATGCCCTGGAATATTCTCACCAGTCATTTTGGTTAATATAGCCCCTTTATCCTTCAAAGGCATTCTAAGGGTTAAATCTTCTCAAGTCAAGTTCACTGTCTCTCTTCAAACCAGGGAGCTTTGCTGCTCATTCTTGCTTCCATTATTGTTTTCATTGGGAATACTAGCATCCTTGCTCCTCTATACAATACCGACCTGTTTTTCAAGGGCCTTTTCAAGTCCAAATTCCCTGTGCCTAGAGAAGAACCTGAAAACATAACTAGGTTCAAAATTTGAAGAGATTTTTTTTTTGCCAAGCTAAACTTTATCCTGTAGACAATGGCCTAATGGAACATTCTAAGAAGGGGAAGTACAAGAGTAGGTTTGGTGTCCTTATTAAGGATCACTGTAGGGTAAAATTGAGGTGGATCAAAAGGAGAACCAGGCTAGAGCCCAGGAAGATCAGCTGGGATATTGTGGCAATAATTCAGGAGCTGCTATGGGTCTGGAGGAAAGTGGTAATAGGGGAAGAACAGAGAAACTAAAGATCCTGGTTTATATGGCATGGAGGAAGGTGGTCTTGAAAACTGAGCCTCTCCCTGGTCCTGGAAGGGGACTGTTCCTGGAGGGAAGGGCTCTCTGCTCAGGAAGACATGTTAGGTCAGTGCCACTTCTTACCCTACTTCATTCTCCACTTTCTTTTTGGCTCCTTGGGAAATTTTTCAAAGATGCAAACAACTTGAAAGATTTATAAACATCTTTTTAAGTAGGAAACAGGAAACCAGTGTATTTAAGAAGTTTAAACTCTGTGTTTTTACATCTCCGTTTTTGATGACTTACTTTAAGAAACTTAGAACAGCTCTTTTCAAATGGATTCTCAGGACAGATGCTTAATTATCTTGTTATTTATGGCCATTTTCACATTGATGTAGAGACCTTTCCGGAATTCAGCTGAGGCCATTGGATCATTACCTTTGCTGACAAACTTCCTGACTCCAATGATCCGTATCTGCAGGCAGTGGCCTTTATTTGTATATGCTTCTAAAATGAGATCCTACAAGTCTGAATAAAGAGAATTTTGCCTTTCTAGTATGAGAATAAATTGTCTGTTTCCCCAAGAGAAAAGACTTTTGAAAGAACCAATTCTGATGTTTTCATTGGCTTAAAGAAATTTTAGAGAATCCATTTTCTTAGCATTCCTTATATTTCCCAGTTATGCTATATATTTAGAAATCTATGCAGCCAAAGGAGATACCTGGGGATATTTCATTCTGTTTCAGAGAGAAAGGGGAATGGTGAGAGGACAGAGGGTAGTGGGGATAACATTGGAGTGGCAGACATTGACTTAATATTGTGCACATGTCATTTTATTTAATTTTCATAGCAAGCTGATAAATTAAGAATTATCCAATAGATTTCTGTAAATGAACAAGCCACTACTCAAAAAAACCAGACTACTTGCACAGTTAATAATGGCCAGGTTTAAATCACGGTTTTTCAAACTCCAAAATCATTTTTCCTAATATCTAATAGTAGATGAGTCGATTGACCAATGAATGCTTCATTTTCAAAAGTTAAGTTGCTAGGGAGACAAGGATAGAAATAATGGGAACATTAATTTTGTTGATTATATTTACATTGTCTTATTTAGTTTAGAGCTTTTAAAAAAGAAATTGTGTTATGTACAGGAATCACATGGATTCATTTAAAATAATTTAAGCTAAAGTAGTCTTCTTTTCCTATTTTTAAGAAGAATGAAGGTCAAATGATGCCATTCACATGTATTTACTCAATTTTTTCAAAAAAATGACAATTTAGATACTACATTTATCAAGATATCTAATAAAAATCTGTGCAGATATTATACAGGTTATATGAAATGGAAATTAAGATAAGTAGATAGCTAAAAGTTAATTTAGATGAATTCATTATTTAAACAATATTTATATATTAATACCAACTTAAAAGTTGTCATCAGTGACATAGCTACTATACAGTATAAACACTATTTGTAAATTTATACAGTCATTTGAACTTTGCAAGTTATTTTTATATTTTTGTACATAATCTTTGCTTCAGAGGAAAAAGCTATGACTCACTGTGTTATAAGATTTGCCCAAGGTCACAAGCTCAGAAATAATGGCATCAAGCTCCAAACCTAGTTATTTTGATTCCAAAATCTATGTTCTCTCCACTCTATTTAGACTGCCTTTCTTTCCTTTGAAACATTGGTATTAGTGACTTGTATGAAGCTGTGGAAGTGTTGCTTATCAAATTTGTCCTTAACACAGAGCTAGAAGTTTCAACTAATGTGAGTAATGACAAAGTAGAAATCAGAAGGAAAAAACCTTCTGACAGAGAAGTTGAATTTAAACTAGAAAGTTGAAATTTAGTAGAGATAACTATAAACTCTAGCAGTTAGGTTTAATTGATAGATTCAGTGACCTTGGAGGTCCTATAGAACTATGAGAATCTGTTAAGTACGGTACTTTCTTTTTATTTCCTCTCCTATTTAATAGAATTGAATTTTGCATTTGCCTTTGATATCTCCTGTATGGTTTTATTGAATAATTATATAGAAAACTATGGTGTAGATACATATAATAGATTATTAGTCAGCTTTGTGCTGTAAATGAAGTCATTGGTTACAGCTATTTTGAGGAGAATAATTTGAGAACTTGAGGTAGAATGATTTAGGGTTAAATAATGCCTACTGTATACAAACTAAGTGAGGTAGAATGACTTAAGGCTGAATAACGTCTACTGTGTACAAACGAAGTGAATATGTAATTCTATTACAATTTACAAAACAGTAATTCCTATGTAATAAATGTTTAACAGAACGAGAAAATTATATGAATATCTAAGCAGCCATATATTTGTAAATCTAACCTTGCTACTAGAAAAAGCATGACTTAACTTATATTTGAAAGATGTATTTATCATTCATGAACATATTTTCAAAATATAGCTTGGTCATATACTTCTGCACAGAATAGAGACATTTATAGAATGTTAAAGGCTGATTTATTTTTCTCTCATAATCATGAATACAGCCTATTGCTTAATAAAGCGAGAAATAATGGTGGCAGGTAAACTAAATGTGCTATTTCAATTTATACCTGTAGGATTCCCTTTTTCTTCCAAGGCATCATCAAATTGGGATTGTCACAGATTCTTAGATTCTAAGAAAAAGAGCTGAAGTTTCTTTTTTATAATGAAGGTGGCTTTATTGTTATGTATGTTTATATTTCATAAGCTATCTTACTCTTCAAAGCAAAAAAAGAGCTGAGGTGTTGATCAGTTTAAATAATGGAAGTGACAATAAGCAAATAACTTGTTATTTAATAAACTTCCTGTGAGTACTTGCTACTTCTAAATTGCCATAAAAGGTGAGACTATAGGTGAAAAAAAAACAAAACAGACTGAAGTATTGTAGCATAGTGAATGAAAAACCTACTTCAGAGTAGAACAAAACTGATTTCAGTTCTTCGGTCTCCGGATTACCAGGTAAGATTTTAGACAAGTTATTTAATATGTCTTTACCTAATTTTTCTCATGTATAAAGATGATTTTCAATTAATCTCACATTTTTATAGCAAATAGAAACAATGGACATAAAGAATTTAAAAACAAGGTGTGGTACCAAGTAAGCACTTGATCACTTCATAAATAATTTAATATCATTACCCTTGTTAAGGAACTTACAACTTGTTTCCTTACACATTCAGGGAATTTTTGCTTTTGTTTGTTGGCTGATTGGTGGATGATAAAAATATCCTTCATTAATTGATGTTATTTTTTTAATTAGAGAAATTAGAAATCAATGTAAAAATTTAAATAAAGTAAAAGATTAGCACTTTTTGAGTTGACATCATATGATTACACCAAACTGGAAACTAATAATTCAGTTCTTGGGAATTGTTTTAATTTTAGCTGAAAATTGGGTAGGTTACAAGTTTAAGGCCATCAAACAATTAATCTAAAAGAACATGGATAAAAAAGAAAAATAAAATCTGCTTAAAATTGTCCAATATTAAATTTTCTTAAATCAAAATTACATTTTATACATTGCATACACTTCAGTGGCAGAACTTAGCAAAGTAATTCCAAATTATATGTGAAAAATTTCCATCCCTGTTCCTATTGCAAAATTCCAATCCAATTTGAATACTTTTTAGGATTGATCAAACATATGAGACACAACTAATGAGTGATACAGAGCCAAATTTTGTCTTCTAAATAAATTGATAATTTGGTAGTTTACATTGTTGTAATTCGTAGGTGTTAATTTTTGTGTGTATAGGTTTCCTAGTACTATTTTGTTAATGGCTTTATTAAAGTAGAATTGACATACATTAACTGCACATTTTTAAATGTCCAGTGAGCCTCTCTATCATCCCCAGAAGATTCCAATCCAAATGTCCCTAATTCTTTTCCTGGTCTTATTGGTTAAAATTCTGCTATGATGTTTAATAGGTGTATTGACAGCCAGAAATCATTTTTGTTTTCTTTTTGATCTTAGGGAAAAGTATTTTGATATGATATTAGTTTTAACTTATAAATGACCTTTATCAGGTAACTAAGATCCCTTCTGTTCCTAGTTTACTAAGAACACTTATCAGGAAAGGATGCTGGATTTTTGTGAAAATGCCTTTATTGTGTCTATTTAAATAATCATATTATTTTTATTTTTAGTGTGTTAATGTATAGTATTCAATTGATATGTCTGTGTTAATCCAAACTCAAATTATTGTAGAAATTCCATCAGTGCACCAATTAACTGTTTTTGTTTATTTGCTTGTTTGAAAAGCCTTAAGTTTTACATTTATATTAAAAATAACTGTATGTCTACAAGAGTTTTCTATTTCTTTCTGAATGAGTTGTGAAGGAGTTTTTTAGTTCATCTTTGTTTTCAAAAGTGTTCAATAATTTTTTATAATGCTCCTCTTGATTATTTTATTTCTGTTTATATTTTTACCATCAAATTGTACAAATTATTCTTTTAAAAAATTTAATTGCATTTTTTCCATCCTCCATTTAACACCCTTATACCCCCCTCCAATCACCACACTGTTGTCCATGTCCATGGGTCCTTTTTTCCTTTTTGCTTGATCCTTCCACCCCCTAATCTCCCCCTTACAATAGCTGTCATCCTGCTCTCTATGAGTCTGTCTCTGATTTGCTTGTTAGTTCAGTTTGTTCATTAGATTCTACATATAAATGAAATCATATGGTATTTGTCTCTCTCTGGCTGGCTTATTCCATTTAGCATAATGTTCTCCACATCCATTCATGCTGTCTCAAAGGGTAAAATTTTCTTCTTTTTTATGGCCAAGTAATATTCCATTGTGTAAATGCCCCATAGTTGTTTTGTCCACTCATCTACTGTTGGACACTTGGGCTGCTTCCGCATCTTGGTGATTGTAAATAATGTTGCAATGAACATAGCATACTGATGTTCTTTCGAATTAGTGTTTCAGGTTTCTTTGTATTAATTCCCAGAAGTGGAATTGCTGGATCATAAGGCAGTTTCATTTTTAATTTTTTGAGGTATCTTCATACTGCTTCCCACAGTGACTGCACCAATCTGCATTCCCATCAACCATGCAAAAGTGATGTTCCCCTTTCTCTACCTCCTCACCAATATTTTTTGTTTGTTGATTTATTGATGATGGCCATTCTGACATGTGTGAGGTGATATCTCACTGTGCTTTTAATTTGCATTTCTCTGATGCTTAGTGACATTGAACATCTTTCCATATGTCTATTGGCCATCTGTATGTCCTCTTTAAAGAAATATCTATTTAGGTCCTTTGCCTGTTTTTATATTGGATTTTTTTTTGGTATTTTGTTTGATAAGTTCTTTATAAATTTTTGATAGTAGACCCTTCTCAGATATATTGGTGAATATATTTTCCCATTCTGTGAGTTATCTTTTTATTTTGTTGATGGTTTTCTTGAATTTCTGGGAGCTCTGAGGCTTTAACTGACCCTCTCCCTGGACTCAGCCGGTAAAAACCAGCCTGGTACATCAATTTGGCATCTTAGCACACACCCAGGCCCAGGAGAGGGAGGTACAAACAGTTGATTGCTATTAGCTCCAAACAGGTTGCCCAGGCAATGTGTGACATAGGCCTGCACCAGGGTCTGTGAAGATCTACAAAATGCTTAGAAACAAACAAAAAGAAGCAGACAAAATGGGAAGACAAAGAAAAAGGCCCCAAATGAAAGAACAAGAGAATTCTGCAAAAGAGTAACTAGATGAAATAGAGGCAAGCAATTTCTCAGAGAGTCTGGGGTAATGATTATAATGATATTCAACAGCATAAAAAATACATAGAAACCATAAAAAGGGATGAATCAGGAATAAAGGATGCAATATCTGAAATAAATAATATACTGGAAGAAATAAACATTAGGTTACATGAAGCAGAAGATTGAATCAGTGATTTGGAAGACAAGGTAGAAAAAAACACTCAAGCAGAGCAGCAAAAATAAAAATTAATTTAAAAATGAGGAGAGTTAAAGAAAGATTTGGACAATATTACTGTAACAATATCTGCATCATGATGATACCAGAAGGAGAAGAAAATGAGCAAGGAGTTGAGAACCTATTTGAAGAAATAAGGACTGAAAACTTACCAAATATAGTGAAGGAAAAAGGCATACAAGTCCAAGAAGTGCATAGAGGACCAAACAAGATGGACCCAAAGAGGCCCACATCACCACACAATATAATTAAAATGGCAAAGCTTAAAAAAAAAAAAGGAGAGAGTCTTAAAAGCCGCAAGAGAGAAGCCATTAGTTACCTACAAGGAGCTCCTATTAGACTGTCATCTGATTTCTTAACAGAAACATTTCAGGCCAGAAGGTAGTGGCATGAAATATTCAAGGTGACGAAAAGCAAGACCCTACAACCAAGACTACTTTACCTAGCAAGGCTATCATCTAAAGTCAAAGGAGAAGTGAGGAGCATCCCAGACAAGAAAAAGCTACAGGAGCTTGTTAATGCCAGTATTGTAACAAATGTTAAAAGCCTTGCTTTAAGAAGAAGAAGAAAAAGAAAAAGAACAGAGGAAATAGTTTTAAAAAATCAATAAATACATATCTAAATAATCACTTTAAATATAATGGCTTAAATGCTCCAACCAAAAGACATAGGGTAGCTGAAAGAATAAGGAAACAAGACCCATATACATGCTGTCTCCAAGGGACCCACATCAGAACAAAAGATACACATAGACTAAAAGTAAAGGGATGGAAAAAGATATTTCATATACGTAAAGGAAAAAAAGCTGGGTAGCAAAACTTGTATCCAACAAAATAGACTTTAAAACCAAGGCTATAGTAAGAGACAAAAAAGGACACTATGTAATGATAAAGGGAACAATCCACCAAGAGGATACAGCCCTAGTATATATTGATGCACCCAACATATGAGCACCTAAATATGTAAAGCAAATTTTGGTGGACATAATGGAAGACATTGGAAGAAATATAGTCAAAGTAAGGGATTTTAACACCCATTTGACTTCAATGAATACTTTCAGACAGATAATCACAAAGGAGATAGTGGCCTCACATGACACACTAGATCAAATGGATTTAATTGATATGTTCAGAGCATTTCATCTCAGAGCAGCAGAATATTTTTCTTCTCAAGTACACAAGGAATGTTTTCCAGGATAGACTACATGTTAGGACACAAAACAATACTTGATCAATTTAAGAAGATTAAAGTCGTATCGAGCATCTCTCTGACCACAATACTGTGAAACTAGAAATCAATCATAAGGACAAAACTGGAAAATACACAAAGACATGGAAGCTAAATAATATATTATTAAACAATTAATTCATCAACAGTGAGCTCAAGAAAGACATCAAAATACACATTGAGCCCTGGGTGGTGTGGCTCAGTGGACTGAAAGCCAGCCTGCAAAGCAAAGCTTCTCCAGTTGGATTCCCAGTGGGACATATGCCTGATTTGTGGCATATCCAGTTGGGGGCTTTTGAGAGACAACCGATCAACACATTGGTGCTTCTCTCCCTTTCTTTTCTCTCCCTTCCCCTCTCTCTAAAAATAAATAAGTAAAATGTATTTTTAAAAAGACACATTGAAACAAATAAAAATTAGAACATAACAGCCAAAACAGTGGGACACAGGGAAAGCAGCCCTAAGATGAAACTTCATAGCATTACAAGAAAAAGCTCAACTAAACAATTTAACTTTACACTTAAAAGAACTTGAAAAAAACAACAAACAAAGCCCAAAGTGAGTAGACAGAAGGGATAGTGAAAATCAGAGCAGAAATAACTTAAATGCAGTCTAAAAAAAATACAAAAGATCAATGAATCCAGGAGCTGGTTCTTCAAAAAGATAAACAAAAAATAACAAATTTTAAACAGACTCAAGAAAAAGAGAGAGGGGCCAAATTAATAAAATCATTAATGAAAGAAGAGAAATAACAACTGACACAAAAGAAAGATGAAGGAGTATAAGAAAATATTATGAACAACTACAAACCAACAAATTAGATAACCTGGATAAATGGTTAAATTCCTATAAACATATAATCTTCCAAAACTAGATCAGGAAGAATCAGAGAACATGAATAGACAGGTTACACCTAGTGAAATTGAATCATTAATAAAAACTCCCAACAAACAAAAGCCCTGGACCAGATGACTTCACTTGTGAATTTTACCAAACATTCCAAAAAGAGCTAATGCCTCTTCTCAAACTATTTCAAAAAATTCAAGAGGTGGGAAGTCTCCTAAGCTCAATTTTATGATAATCAAGAAGCCAAATACCAATGGTATTAATTTCTGAATAATTGCTAGTAGAAAGTACTGTTAGATCCTAGAAGCAACTTGAATTTATAAAACCAAGTCTTACTTTTCTTTATCTTTTAGATGAATGGTTAAATATGAGAGTAAATATTATAAAGATACTACATAGGATAGAGGGGTAGAATATAGTCTACTGAAATGGAATAAAGAGAGCATATTTATTTCCTAAATATTTAATCTACTTTATTCAGCATTGTACATTTTTGCTCTAATATAGAATTATCTGGATAATCCAAAATTTTACATGAGTCATATTGTATGTGGAAATGTATATGCACATATTTGTCTGCTTTTCTTAATTTATAAAGATACTATGATTTACTACAAAAGGTTCAGAATATGTTTTACTTTATCATGAAAGAGTTGTCATATAAATCTATGACTTGTCAAACTATATTCAAAAACTTTCACTGGAAATAAATGAGGAAACAAGATATTTTACCAATACGAGCCTTGAAATGTTTCAAATACATGGCAGTCTTTTCTTTGAAAATTTTTTAATGAGTTGAAGAAAAATTGAAGTGAAGTAGATGGTGGTAGAAAAAGTTAGACTGGAACAGGTTGTAAAGTGATACCTGAAGTGTGCTGATCAAAAGACCTCAGCAAACCTATAGGGAGAAGGCAAAGAGTGACCTGGGTTGCTCTCCTTGGTCCTGTCTCATTAGCTATTCATGTATTTAGCAAGTAAGCTACCTGCAAGTCAGAAGGGACACAAACATGAATAAAATGTCAGCAACTTGTTAGAAGACTGAAAGACAGTGTTTAACACATTTATGAGGGATACAAACCTGATAAAAATCACCAGCTTCTTGGGTTAAAAATATCAGGATATTGTAAGATATAGAATGCTAAAGCAATGTACTAAAATAAGAAAAAAGATAAAATTAAAATGAAATATAGTCTTACCTTGAAGTTATAGAAAAAATAAAATATAAATATGTGAAGTTTGGGGTCAGGATGGGGAGATGGGACCAAAAAACAAGGCTTTGCCATGATTTAGTTGAGAAAGTGTATAAAGATGAGTAGAAAATGCATAGTAAGAGATTCAGAGCCTTGATTTCAAGTCATTTTATTGGTGTGAATCCATGTTCAAAACATTTAAAACAATAGTATTTCCATTTCCCCACATGTAAAACTGGGTGTGTATGATTTCAAAAGGAGTATTTTAATTCCAGAGTTCAAAGCTTTCTGTACTCAAACCCGGGCTGTGGGAAAATATGTAATTTTATTTTTCATTATTGAGAGGGTTCTGTCATTTCTTTGTATCTCCTTATGAAGACCTTCAAGGTAGGGAGCCAAGACCATCCAATGGAGAAAGACTAGACTCCTAACAAATGGTGCTGGGAAAATGGGGGAAACATGCAGAACAGTAAAAACAGATACCTATCTCACACAACTCACAAAAATTAACAATAATTGAATCAAAAACTTATAAATAAGGCATGAAAGTATAAAACTCCTAGAAGAAAATGTAAGGGAGAGCTCATCAATATTTGTCTTGGCAATAATTTTTTGGTATGATGCCAAAAGCACAAACAAAAACAAAATCAACACATGGGACTATATCAAACTCAAACACTTCTTTATAGCAAAAGAAAAAATTAACAAAATGAAAATAACCTACAGAACATGAGAAAATTTTTGCAAACCATATTTCAGATAATAGGTTAATATCCAATATATATAAAGTGCTCGGTCAACTCAATAACAAAAAATATGATTAAAAATGAGCAGAAAACTAAATACACATTTTTCCAAAGAGAACATTAAAATTGACAATAGACACATGAAAAGATACTAAACATCACTAATCATTACAGAAATGCAAATCGAACCCACAATAAAATATTACCTCATACTTGTCAGAATGGCCATCATCAAGGAGACAATAGACAACAGGTGCTGGAGAGGATGTAGTGAAAAGGAACCCTTATTCATTCTTGGTAGGAATGTACGAGTTCTGGCCATAAAAATTCCAACCATTTTTAATATAATGACAATGGTTTGTGTGACATCAATGTAATGTGGCAACCAAGGAGGACGGACTGGAATGCACATGTGTGAACAATGACAACTTCACTGTACTAGTTAGTAGGAGTGGTAGATGCCATTGAGTGAGCATGTGCACTGTGTGGACATTACATTCAAAGTGACTGAGTGAGCAGAGCAACAAATCTGCATTAAATTTTGCGATAGACTTGAACAGTCCTCCGTGGAAACTATTCAGATGATTCAGAATGCTGCAACTATGGGTAACTGGTGATTGGCAGATTCATCACACCCAGTCATGCATCACATCTTGTGCAGAGTGTTTTGGTGAAACATCAAGTCACCCAGGTGACTCAGCCCCCCTTCAGTCCAGATATGGGTCCCTGCAACTTCTGTCTTTTCCCCAAACTAAAATCACCTTTGCAAGGGAAGAGAATTTAGACTATTGATGAGATTCAGGGAAATACAACAGGGCAGCTGATAATTAATGGGAGGACTGTGTGGTCCCAATGCGTCTACTTTGAAGGGGACTGAGGTGTCATTGTCCTATGTACGATGTTTTTTGTATCTTCTTCAATAATGTCCCTATTTTTCATATTACATGGCTGGATACTTTCTGGACAGACCTGATAAGTTGGTCAAACCACTGTAGAAACCAATATGGGGATTCTTCAAAAATGTAAAATAGATCTGCCATACACGCCAGTAATTCCACTTTGGGTATATACCCAAAGGAAATGAAAACAGAATTTTGATGAGATATATGTACTCCGTATTCATCACAGCAGTATTCACAGTAGCCAAGATATGGAAACAACCCAAATGCCCTGTAACAAATAAATGCACACACACAAAAAAACCAGTGCATATGCTCAATAAAATATTATTCAACCATAAGAAAGGAAGATCCCCCCCCCCCATTTGCAACAACATGGATGGATCTTGAGCACATGACACTGAGATGTCAGACAGAGAAAGATACATACTGTATTATATCACTTATATATGAAATCTAAAAAAGTTAAACCTGTAAAAAACAGTATAATGATGAGTACCAAGGGATGGGATGGGAGATGGGTGTAAGAGTATGGTGTTTAAGGGTTCAAACTTGTAACAAGTACTAAGTAAGCCATAGGGCTCTAATGCACAGTATAACAATATAGACAATAATGATGTACTATAATTATGTAATGTGATATAGTGACATCAATAATCTTATTTCCATATACAAATGTATAAAAGTAATATGTTGTACTCCTTCAAATTATTTAATGTTATACATCAAATTTATTCATTAAAAAAAATCATCAAGGTACACAGTGGGAGCCATATTTGTATCAATGATAATACTATCATTGATGGAAAGAATTTAAGTAAAAAGAGCTGGTTCAGAGCTATCTCTTCCACTCACTGTACAACCCTAAACAAATATAGCCAGTCCCCCATATATAGGTTCTGTACCTGCAGATTCAAAGAACCACAGATCAAAAGTACTTTTTAAAAATGTTAGGTTGTCGTTGTCCTGTTTGCATCTATACTGAATACGTACTGACCTTTTTGTAATTATTCCTTAAACAATACAGCATAACAGCTATTTACATAATATTTACATTGCATTAGGTATTATAAGTAATCTAGAGATGACTCAAAGTATATGGGGATAATGTACACAGCATATATGCAAATACTAAGCCATTTTATATAAGAGACTTAAGTATCCACGATTTTGGTATCCATGGAGAACCTGGAACCAATTCCCCACTGTTACCAGGGGACAACTGTAATCTCCAAGTGTTAGTTGCCTTATCTTTATGATAAATTCATTAGAAAATATCCTATTCATCTAGAGCATTCTATATTTCTTAGATTCGTATTCATACAAAATGAAGCAGCTCTCACCAATATGCTTTTTGTTGTTGATGTAGCATGTATAATTATCTGAAGTTTGAGGGGGCTCTTTAGAGTCTCATCACTAAAATGGCTTTTCCTGCTGAGCCGACTGCAATATATATATATGAATATTGGGATAATTTTTCTTGGATATTTATGATATTACTATTGAAGTACAGTGTTTCTTTTGGTGGAAAACAGTTAATATTGTATGTAGATCATCATTATAGTATTGCACCCTTCAGACTTATAAAACATGTAACTTCTAAAGGGAAATTAACTTCACCTTCCTCTTGTTACAAGTCGAAAGCAGTAACATTAGCAATATCACCAAAGTGGCCTACAGTGTACTCATTTATTGTGAGTCTTACATAACTGACCTAATTCTCCCTCTCCACTCTGGAAAAAAGACTTTCTTCAGGGAAAGTTTCACATTCTTCCTAGCCATTATCTCTGATACTAATTGTAAATGTGTATCACAGGGTACTGGTTTTTTTGGCATGTTCCCTTCCTCTAGAAGGGAACAGGCATTGGGTTAGGTAGGACAGATTTGTTTGGAGAAGGAAGGAAATCACCGTTCATTGTGTGCCAGTGGTATACATTTAATACACAAGACAGTATATACACATATATTTTGTATCACTGTTCCCCCATCTCATGAAACCTGTATTTTGTCTTATGGGTACCACATTACAGAGACCAATCTCTTTAATTCTGAAAAACTCTTTCCAGTTCACTAATCAGGACAGAATAGACCCCTTCAATCTGCCAGAGTGCACCA
This sequence comes from Mormoops blainvillei, assembly GCA_004026545.1. Taxonomy (NCBI): domain Eukaryota; kingdom Metazoa; phylum Chordata; class Mammalia; order Chiroptera; family Mormoopidae; genus Mormoops; species Mormoops blainvillei. The sequence continues at coordinate 159,384 of PVJD01001087.1, read as the reverse complement.
GGGCTCTTTGTCAGACAAAGTCATTTTCTTCTCTACTCTCAGAAAGGCCTCCAGGAATCCTTTCTTTCCTCTGCCTGGAAGGACCAAGAGTTAGAATTTTTCTGCATGTACAGAATACTAGGCAATACTGTGGGTTCTATAAAGAGTTTTTTGTTTTAAACTATTCAAAACTGAATTTTTGATTCCTTATTCAGCTTTTCAAACTCCTTATTTGTTTAGATTTTATGTTAAGCCTTTTATTTTATTGTTTCTACCCCCTTGCTACAATCTTTCATAAAGAATGTTTTTCATGAAAGACATTTGTTTGTCCTCAATGACGCCATCTTAGACTATGTCCCACTAGAGACATGTTTGAATAATTGAATGTACTCTAACTTCTAATATGTCCTTCTAATCTCTCAGATAATCACAGTGTCTTGAGAATGGATATGACAATAAAACTATATCTAGATTAATGACTTTTGCAATGCAGGGAGCCTAATATATTAGAACTAAGATTGTTTTTGCCCCAACCTTATCTAATTTAATCTTCATGATCTTTCTCTAAGGTAGGTCATCTTATCCCCATTTTATAACTGAATAAACCCTGTTTCTCTCAAATACTGAGATGATTTGCAAAATTCTTTGAGGGCAAGGAGACCATCTGCCAATATTGACTTCCTTCTTGGAAATGGTTGGTGATAAATACGCTTAGATGCCTTCTGCAATGTGCTTGTTCTAACAGTCCCTTAGTTAAGCTTCAGTATCTTCTGCTATCCTATTTCAATTCCCGGTTTCCAAGACCCCACTCTAACGTGCTCATCTTACGTTGTGGCATTTATTCTCATTTTAGCTGTTTCTTCCTATAATATTTATAGAGCTACAGAGAATATTAGTATGAAAATGATGTTTAATAGACTGAGCCTGATGTGTTTTGTTTTTGTTTTTGTTTTTGTTTTTGGCTAAGGCTATCACAAAGAGACCTACCTTTCTTTATTAGTCTTGACACTCCCAGATCCTTCTCATTTTTCAACAGTTTACCCAAGTTCTTCTCTGCAAAGCCCTCTCAGCTACCCAGATCTCATGATCACTGGCTTTCCTGGGTTCCAACATGTCTGCCACACGTAGTGCTCTTCCATTGATTCAGACTCTTTGATCTAAACTTCCATTTCATCCATGTTGCTCTGATGTCTTGCTCATGCTTGGGGCCTCATCCCTAAGACTGAGTGTCACCATATGAGAGGTCTAACCAAAATATAGAAATTGTATTTATAAGCTCCTCCAGTGGTTTCCAATCGCACTAGGAAAGATCTCTCTAGCCTTTATTTCTTATAGGTTCAAGATCCTGAATAGGGCTGTCAGACAAAATAGAGCATACCCAGTTAAATTTGAATGTCAGATTGAAAAGAAAAACAGTTGATTAATATCAACTGTGCCAAATATGGCATGGGAAATAAAAATGCCAAAGAATAATCATCACTTTTATGAAATTCAAATTTAACTGGTAATCCTGCATTTTATTTGCTAAATCTGGTGACCCTATCCCCCAACTTTTTTGACATATTAATTGCATGATACCTAGTCACAGTGGTTCTATCTTTACCACTATTTATCCAGTTTTTAAAATATCTTTGTGTTTTAATTTTCTAGGGTACAACATAGGTAATCATACCTACTTTGATGAATGGTTACAAAGATTAAATGGAATAAATGCCATAAAATAAATCCCCTGAAAAATAAAAGAAAACCAATACCAAATGAACCTACCTAGCCTCTACACTCCTCTGCCATCACCCTTGCTTACTTAATATCATGAAACAAATACACAGGAAAGGGAGGACCTTAAACATGAATCAACTGGTTACCATTAAAGACTTTTGTAATATGCTTCATAGAGAGCAATGAACTCTGACATGCAACTTAAGAACATATACTTACTCATCACCTTCTTTCCTTCATTTGGATATTCCCCTACCTTCATGATGAACATTTTTCATTATCTTAAGAATTATTTTATAAGATTATAATATATGAGATAATGATCTTAATTTGAATCCATCACTCTTCATTTTCTCTCAATGACTTGTGATTTTTTTTTAAGTTTAAAAGAAATATTTTCAAGGAGCTTTGGCTGAAACTAATTAATAGTCTCCATACAAAAATAAACATACTATTCAAAGATAAAAGAAGTAGATTGTAAGTCTGTGTCCATTCTCCTCCATGGATATTCAAGAATATCAGTTAATAAAGCCCTAATGCCAACACATGCCAAAGAACTGTCTCATAAATTTTTGTGAAATGTGAAAAACAAAAATATGTCCTGTTGAGCAGAATGAATTCATGCTCAGGCATTATATTTCTAGGTACATGATTAATATTTATGAACATGGAATGAGTAGAATTCAGGGATTTCCACTAAGCCAGCAGTTCATCTAGGAAGACTGAATGATTGAAAAGATCTGGAGAGCATTATGCTAAGTGAAATAAACCAAGTGGTAAAAGACAAATACCATATGATTTCACCTATAAGTGGAGACTAATTAACAAAACAAACAAGGGGGGAGGATATGGGAAGGGTGGTCAAGAAACATATATGGAGGATTCATGGACAAAGATAAGGGAGGGTGGGGTTGGGGGGGAGCGGTAGGGGGAAAATGGACAAAACTGTACTTGAACAACAATAAAAAATTTTTTTTAATTTAAAAAAAGATGTTAAAATAGCTAAATTTGATTTAATTACTATTATTATTTTTCATACAGTGATAGTTTAGGTTCCCACATATGCTGACACCTAGGAGTGGCATTTTCCAAGGTCACCATGTTCAAATGTGTTTTGAGAAATGGGTCATCCCTTAATAAAGTCTAGGGAAATTTACTTTTTCACATTACAGAAACTGTTTTTCACAATCCCATGCTATTTGCCTGTAAAGATCATTGCTAGTCTCTGTTTTTCTTTCCCTTTTATAGTAGAGAAATTAAAAATAATAATGGAAATATAGCATACAGTTTTAGTATGTTTTCTTTGTGTGCCTGCATATTCTTTCAAAAATGCACTTTTCATAGTACTCATTCTACATATTGAATCAAAATTCTATGACTATAAAGTGTATTATAACAGAGTCTAAAAACAGCCAGGTTTTCTTTTATCTTGTGAGTTTTTGGAGTGCTTTAACTATTTAGGAATTAGGAAATAATGCCATTCTAAAATTTGATTCCCAGTAGAAAATTCAAATATGAGATATTAGGTTAAAATGTTTTAATACACATGAACAAATCTATTCCATATATACACTATGTAAAATATGTCTGTGTTATAAATAGTTGCCAGTAAATATATCATAACATACAATGATTAAACAGTAGGCAATATGCAGTGTTATTTGTATACATGCATATTATAGAATAAAAAAACAAAATCTGGAAATTCATAATTGAATTATTTACCAAAATATATGGTATAAAATCTTTAATGTGCTTGTTTTGTAATTAAAATTTGCATTCTATAAATGTTAACAAATACTGAGTAATAAATTGTTCTAAATTGTTATAAAAACTGCCTGGTAAGTGAGAAATTAATTAAACTTATTAATTGGATAGTAGGTAAAACTAAATTTCTTAGCACAATGTATTCAAATAATATAAAGAGGTCTTATTTGAAAGTTACATTTATTCACTTTCAGATCATTAAAAATAATAGTTTCTATGAAGAGAATCTTCTTGCTTATTCTCTAATTTTTTTTTTTTTTTTGGAAACACTAAATGCAATCTGCATACCAGATCTCTCTTTTGGTGACAGATCTGCTTAATAGTCTGATGGAGAATAATCACTTGCAGTTTGTAGGTTTCTCCAAAAGATTACAGACCATCAATCACTCCTGATTCAGGAGGCCCAGCAGTGAGTGCTTACCAGAGAGGTGGCATTCTATGGACATTGGTGGGATAAATGGTGAATGTCACACTGAGCCTCAGCAGAGCAGGGAGAAGTTTTACATTACCATAGTAGAGTGACAGTCTCGTGATTACCTTCCCATGATGACACGTTCCTATACTAAGCACCCAGGGGATGTGTAGGTCCTCTCCTTGACCTCCTAGAACACCAGCCCAGACTTAACTGCTTCCCATTTAAGTAGAAGTCTCCTAAACAGTTTCTCCTTTTCCTGTCTCTTCATATTTGAGAATAACACCCTCATTGTAGACAGGATAATCTTGCTTTAGGTGACACAGGTAATAAATGGCAGAGCTGATATTTGAATTTAGAGTTGTCTTATGTGAGAAGTCTCTCTCTTTCTGCGAATACCATTCTCCCAATGAGAAATCCAGTGGCTTCCCATTGATGTAAGAGGATGGAGCTCAAACTCAGTTGCACCCACACTCAAAACTATGCATATCAGTAATCTGCCTCCATCCTACACACCTTTTTAAACTTTTATCTCAATCAATGGAAATAGCTATGCACCCTATGCATGTGTTACTCACTCCTCGACTTTATATATGTATTCTCTCTGCTTGAAATATCCTTCCCAATTCTCTGCTTATTCAGATATCATATCATTAAGGATCCAATTCAAAGTGTCATTGAGGAAAAAAACATAGATAAGAGACTACTCCCTGAGGGTCAAATAACCCTCAACTAAAACAAAAGAAATTAGAGATATGTTTTTTGAGACTGATGAATTCCTTCACTGAATGAACATTATTGAACGTTTATTATATGCTAATTACTGAGAAGAGGAGAAAGGAGAAGACAAATAGGGAAGCATAGGTTTTACTCTGGGGTTTTAGAATTTTTAAAAAGTATTTTTGTCTAAAAGAGTGAAGACTCATAGATCAATAATGTTCGATTTTCCTTGAAGTCTCTCTTGCATTAATAAAGATTCCCTATTTTTCTGAAAACCAACACTGAGCATATTAAGTATATTTTACGAAGCAGTATTTTCTGTTTTCTGTATTTCTACAGAGAAATGCCAGCATGCCTAGGCTCATACACGAGAAAGCTTGTGAGGGATAGAACCTCGGACCCCAGCTCCTTAGTAAGCTACCTACTACGATTGGTTGCAACAGTGCGCATTAGATCACCAATGCAGAGAGTTACAAAGGAGACACTAGTCAATAATCATTTAATTCATTTCAGTTGATCTTTTGGTGCCAACTTCTATTTGGAATTTCTCAGAATTTTGTTTGTTCGTTTGTTTGTTTTGTGAGCTGAGCTGAACTTCTAGAATCTTAAAGCCTGAACCAAATGCAGAAGAAATGTTATTCTTGGTTATTTTTCTCTGTGTCCTTACTCTTAAATCTGGGCCCATGAGCTCTTAACACTTTCATTGTAAGCATTGAAAAAAATCAAGGAAACCCAGGAGAAAAGAGAGAATCTGTCTCTCTGAAGCTTAGAAGAACTATCTGAAAGCACCTCCCTACATGTCCTTTCCCAACACTTGTCCCTGTCTGGCCAGTCAAGGGAAGAGGTTTCCTGTAGCTTGGTAATATTCCTGGTCCTATTTTATCATCTGCACAGAAGCAACCAGGAAAGGGTTTGAACTCTGTTCAACATACCAAATTCTCTGGTGTTTGTCAGCATGGCCTAAATAAGTTCTTTTTTCCTCACATAAGTTATAAAATTAGATGGAGGCTGTATATCTAGAAAATGGCAGGACCAGAATTTAAATCCAGACTTAGGAATGTCTGACTCCAAAGCCAATGAGCCTTCTGTTTCACCGCATTCCCTATCTGTGTGAAAGAAATCTAATTTTACCTTCATATGAGTTCCTCACCTGTGCCCCACTTTCCATCATCTGCCCTCTTGCTACACTTTTTTGGTGCTTAAGAAAGAACTAATGATCCCTGGCCAGTGAGTCTCAGTGGTTCCAGCATCATCCTATGCACTGAAAGGTTGCAGGTTCGATTCCCAGTCAGAGCACATATGGGAGACAGCCGATTGATGTTTCTCTCATATCAGCGTCTGTCTCTTTCTCTGTCTCTGTCTCTCTGCCCTCCCTCCTTTCCTCCACCCTTAGGTGAGAATTTAAAGAAAAAGAAGAAAGAACAAATAAGGCTTTAAAGATCAAATCACAGAATGTAGGCTGGTTGGTATACTTAGAACATCAGATGTTCCTAAATTTTCTTCCAGTAAGGGCTTAGATGGATGATTATTTACAATAGGTTTATTTTCCTCAAAGAACTACACTGCTCTGTGCAGTTACAGCCAGATGTTGGTATTCTTGAATTAAACATTTACAATGTTTTCTATGCAAAGGGGAACTCAGCAGCCTGTGCCATGTAGTAGTTTATAGCTTTATTGAGACACAAATGGGAATCTACCGTGCAGAAACATATTGCCAAGTACCTGCATGGTAATATCCTTTCTTATCCTCACTTGCAATTATTTGTGCATTTTAGGAGAAAATTATGGAATGTAGAGTATTTCAAGTTTGCGGGAATTCTCAAAATCTGTGGATGTATCACTATCAAATGCCAGAAAGTCTACTGATAGGCCTCTGAACTGTCATGGTCTCAGGACTATACAGCCATTGACTTTAGATTTCTCAGCACAACACACCTGAAATAGATGTCATATTCTGGTAGAAATAGCCCTACATGTTGTATTTTATTGTAACAGGCATTCTATTTGAATGATATGCCCTCATTGAAAAAGCCAGACCGTGGTTAAAAGCCCTCTCCAGGCACGTATATCCTTTCCACTCATGTAACAATTTGCTATTAATAAAATCACTTCTACATATATCACATTTGATCTTCATGGACACACTGGGAGGTGAAACAGCAGATATTATGTCCTCAGATTTATAGAGAAGGAGCATGCTGCTCAGGGTACTTAGCGTCTTGCCTAGCCTTGCATTTCGGAACTGACACAGATGGGACTTAAATCCCGGGATCTTAACTATCAGAGTCAACTCTTTCCACCATATCATGATATCCTTTGTCTAATCCATCAAGAGTGCCTCTCATCCCTAGTTATAATTGTAAAACGAATCTTTCATTCATCTATGAAATATTTGCTGAGTGCCTGCTATATTATGGACAATATAATTGGCACTAAGGATTTGAGGTGAATAAAATATGACACTTGTCTTCAAAGAAGGCATTGTTTGCAAAGGGAAATAAATAAAATTTTTGACACTGTTTTGCAACTAATTTCATAGAAGTTTAAAAAAGAGTGCTATTTCACCATAGAATATTACACAGTCACCCTGGCCGGTGTGGCTCAGTTGGCTGGGGTATCATCCTGTACACTGAAAGGCCATGGGTTTGGTTTCCAGTCAGGGCACATGTGAAAGGTAACCAATCGATGTCTCTCTCCCTCTCACTCTCTCCCCTCTCTTTTCTCTCAAATCAATATACATGTCCTTGGGTAAGGAAAAAAATACATATTACATAACTCTGCCTGAGATTATCAGCAAATGGTTTGACATGACATAATCTCCTTTTGTCCACAGAATTACATAGCCCACAGAAACAATAGTGTTTTTGCTCCAAGTTGAAAATCAGAAAATTGTTTTTAAAGAACTAATTTGCAGAGTGACTTTGGCAAATTTTCTCCTTTTGGGCCTCAATTTCTTTATCTGTGAAACAAAAGGATTGAGCTAAATGACAGGTAAATTCCTGCCCAGCCCCAAGGTTTTATTTTATTTTATTCTTTTTACTTTTCTCACAGATGTGCATAAACTCCCCGTAGGGCTGTTTTCAGAAATTGCTTCTTAGGCTTTTTTTTTAGTTAGAAACTCATTCATGATGTCAGTTTCTCTTTTCACTAAGAGGTTGGTTCTAATTTTCATTGTCTTTTACCCCACAGTCTGTAGTTTGCCAGGAGGTCTGGGACCAAAGCCCAGCCTGTTTGAGTCGGAATTACTGATATGTGCTTCACTGCATTATCCAGTATTCAGTTTGAGCTGGCCACTTTCTCAGCTATTTATGCCATTCTCATTTCTGTAGGCGAAGTACAAGAAAATGGAGATGGAAGGATCTTTTAATCTCTATTATCCTATGACTGCTGTGACCATAGGTACACAAGAAAACCAACATTGCTCCAGGGAAGCCCAAGACAGGTGGCCATAACCATCCATATGCAAATTTAGGCTGAAATCATATCTGTTTTCCAATAAAGTTGCTGAGTGTGGTATATTAACTTTGAAAAATTTTTGTGGTACGCACTTCTACTTTTCTTACTATTTATTTCATTGTCTATTTACCCATATTATACATACCCTCACTGCCCTCAAAAACAAAACAAACCAGGACTAATAATTTGGTGTAAATCCTTTAAAACTTTTCCATGTCCATAGATATGTACATCATAATATATTGTATATAAAATATATAATTCTCTTGAAATATACACTCATTTAGACTTTTAAAAAAATGAGATCATACTATATATAGTGCTTTGTGTTTCCTAATTTAATTATTTCTAATAAATTTCCATGTTTAATGGTTAGCTTTAAATATTCATTTTTAATATTCATAAATTATTTAGAAAATCAATAATAAAACTTTCAGTTGAATCGAATTTGTACTATTATATATAGAAATATAATGAAAATACTCCTATAAAACTAATTTCTAAAAGTGAACTTCCAAATTAAAGGTCATGTACTTTTTAGAAACCTTAATGCATATCCCTGATTTATCCTGAAAGGACATGAAAGTCCCTTTCTTTCACATCCTTTTCAACATTAGATACTAAACAGTGATTTATTTTAGGAAAACAAAAGCATTTAAAAATATATACCTTTCTCATTTATATACATGCAGAACTATCTTAGAAAAAGCACCTTCTACAGTTTTTCATATAAAATAGGTTTCACTATTGTATTTTATCATGCTTTTCTAAGATTAATAAATATCACTTTGACTCCAAAGCCAGGATTTTAAATACCAGCTCTCTCTCTGAAACCCCTCTATCTATAAAACAGTAATTATGGACTTAATAATAACTTTTACAATACCATATGTTTTTCAAAAAATTCCAAATTTATCTCCAAATTTATTTTTCCTACCAATGTTGTTAAAATCATAGAAAAGACAGATGAGTAATGAAAAGAAAAAAGCTCACTGTTGTCAAACAGAGAATTATGAATTCGATGACGTGAGAGGGAGATCATTTTCTGCCTAGACAACTGCCCCACAATGGCCAACTTTCCATTCAAGATTTTTCCATTTAAAATGAGCTGCCTTTTAAAATTCCTTGACTTACTCTAAGTTCCCATTCGTTCACCCCACTGAACCATTTTTATCTAAAATGCTGAGCTTAGGATCAAAAATTCCTAGCATCAAATACAGTATATAACAAGTATTTAATAAAAGGTTTCAGAATTAGTAAATTAAAGATTAATATGACATAGTATATGTCTTCAATAGATTCTTCAGACAAATGGAGATGAGAGGAGAAAAGTTAATTAAATGATATTGTCATATCCAATATAATAAAACTGAGAGCAGAGTTGAATGCCTCCTAACACTGATTTAGGTGCGAGGAAAACATTTTGTGTCAGAAAATATTTCCATCCAAAATTGATACTTGACCTGGGACTTAAAGCCTGAATAGCAGTTTATTATTTGCTGAGAGAATAGAAGAAATGGAAATCTAGTCAGTGAGAGAAAAAGACCGGATTTAAAGAAAAGCATTATAAGATTCATAGAAGAAATAAATAGCTCTGTATTTTATCACACATCACCAAGTTTATGACACAATGTTTATGTCATACATCTCAAATTAATTTCAAAGAGAGTTAGGGTTGCCCTGCCGGATGGCTCAGTTAGTCGGAGGGTCATCCCATACACTAAAAGCATGCAGGTTTGATCCCTGGTCAGGGCACATACCTAGGTTGTGGGTTCAAACTCTGGTTGGGGCACATATGGGAGGCAGGAGGGAAGAGGGCTTTCTCTCTTTCTTTATCTCTCTGTCTCTCTCTCTCTCCCTCCTTCCCTCTCTCCCTCTCTTGCTCTCTAAAATAATAAACATGTCCTCGAGTGAGGATTTAAAGAAAAAGAAAGGTAGGGTTATGGCTCAGGGGAGAACATGTTCATGTTTAACAATAATAATTCATAAAATTGTTTATTTAAGTTAATACAGTGAATTATATTTTCAAAATCAAGAGAGAAATATGGATGTCCTGACACCTATCTCTATTATCTTGCACTGCAATAGACTCCTATATTGTGGCAGGTAGAAGAATCTAGAAAATTTAGAACCAGCTTTAAAAAGCAAAAGGAAGAAGCTATTATCAGCATTGTGAAATTAATGTTACTGGACTTACTAAATTTTAGTTTCAATGGTACGCTCTTTTTTTTTTTTTTTTAAATGCTCACACCCAAACCTTGGAAGAATTTAATGGTGAGACTCTCTGAGCTATTGTTTAGATGACTAAAGACACACTTACTACATTTGGCACATCTCAGGCACTAGTTCTTTGGTTTGCATTTGTTTTAAAAAAGAACACAACCTGATAAGGAGCACCACCATCTTCTCACATTGAACACCTAAATTTTGCAGAGAGGGTGCCTGTGCCCTCACAGTCACTGGATTTAATTTGGCAATTATTAATTCAATAGCAAGCATTTCTTGGTTGCTGACTGTGTACCGAGTAATAATACAGATTCTAAGAGTATAATAATATTATGCTCCTGTTCCCTAACATGCGTTTACCTTCCTCTCACCTGCGGCATCAAGAAAAGTGATGCCGGCTCTTGCTTCTGCTGCGTCTTCCCTAGATAGCAACATTACTCCATGGCCCTCAAAGGGGGTAACTCGCAGCAAAAAAAACAAAACAAAACAAAACAAAAACACGCATGACCCTAACTAAAGTTCTAAAGATTATTGTTATTCATTTATTAATTTCAAATTGATTTTAGGCTATGAATCAGGCATATATAATGCAGGAGCCACAGCAGATGTGGTTGATCCCTCTTTCATGCATAATAGAAATCTGTCATGAAAATATCCTGGCACTTAACAAATAATTACTACTCTAATTATTTATTAGCTGACTTTTTATCATCATGAATTTCTATAGAAGCAACAATATTGAATTTGAAGCTGTTTGCAATTCTCTGATCCAGTTCTCTACCATCGGCACGAAATAGCTTAAATTTAGTAAATAAGGTGTTGTGCGTCGCGTTTGTCTTTTAAGTTGTGTCTTCCACAGAATTTGGGAGAAAATGTTACTTTTTATAAAAATTGATTGTATTTATTCCATATATATTCAGTAAGCCTCTTTTGTCCCAAACAACATATGAGGACCCAGCCAAGTATGGTCTTAAAAAGAAAAAAAGATAGCTGCCCTGAAAATACTTATAGTTTATTGGTTATTTTAATTGGGTGATTCCTAAGAATTGAAATGCATAGTAGGAAACCCAAATTCTGGAACAATTTAAATACTGACCTTGCTTTGCTTTCATTAACTAACCACATGACTGATTCCTTGAACCACTTTTTGCTTGCAGATCTAGTCATTCCCACTACTTATTTTTAATTATACTGGCAATGCAAGCAGTCCTGAAGGCCAGTAATAGTGTTTATTCTGGCAGTAATAGTACATGAGGCAATTTAATTGTATCCTTGAGATGATTTTATGGACCAATTAGTTGAACCCATTTTCTCTGAGTAATTCATTATAGTCCATTTCAAATTACTAATACATTTCATTAAATAGGTAACAATTCAGCAGATTGGCTAATTGTTATTATTATTATTTTTACCAAGAAAGCTTCTGAAATCTCTCTAGGGCCCTTCTATGCAGTAGGGACACATGTAACTATGACATATTTTGTTTCTTAGGCTAAGGTAAACATATTGGTAAGCATATTGGCAGTACCGCAAAGTGGTTACAAAGATTGAGTTCCAAAGTCAGTTCATCTGCTTACTAGAAAAATGGTTGGGGTCATGTTACATAACCTCTATAAGCCTCCATTTACTCATTTGCAAATGAGGAGTAATAATACTATCTAATTAATAAAGTTGCTGTAAAAAAAGAATAATATCCAGGCTAAGAAGCTATTACAGAGCCTTGCCCAAAATGTGTTCAATAATGTAATTATTGTTTTTATTAACATTATTACCAGTAATTAGTTATTTCTAATTTCATAGATGTCTTCAAGCAGTGATTCCATGAGAAACAATTCTTTTGTTGTCCTTTCCTATTATGTAACCTATCCTAACAGACTATCTATGTTTATGGTCAACGTACTTTCCTTTCTTCTCCAGTTGCATGCTCCAGGCCAGACCTCCACCTCTGTGGTGTCCCTGAGGCAATCACAACATTACTTTTGAACTTAAGTAGCCACTGTCATGTTGTATGCAGGGAATTGTGATGGGAATCAAATTGCATCAGATTGTGTGGCCAACTGAAATAAAGGTCCTTTCAGTTCTGCTGTGCCATAATCTACCTTGTGAAATCCTACACAGTGGAATCCCAGTGCCTCTCAACACGTTCTTATTTTCCTCTAATGGGGATCCCACCATGTTTCCACATATTCTAGCTCTAACTATTAAAATAATCTCACTAATTCTAATCTGAAATTTTTGTAAATTCTACTCATTGCAGTTTGATCCTTGTTAATTGTTTTGGTCTTTAGAAACTCACAGCCAAAATTCTTTCTCATGCAAGGTGCCTTGGAGGACGGTAACCATGCCCTATCAGTTGTCTGGGCTTTATATCTGCAGTTGTCTTTGCTAATTCTCATACCAAATGGGCTCTGGACCCATAGGTGGACCCTTTACATAGTCCATCTAGGAGGCAAGCCCATTAGGATATAAATGCACTTCTGTGCCTAATCCTTTATCCCAATTGACAAGGCAGGTACAATGACCCCAAAGTGACAGGGTGTGGCCCCCTCCTTAACACTTAATACTATCATTATCCTCTTCCTTGTTCAGGCTTGAATTTCTTGAATATGCAGTGCACATTCTGTATTTTGTTTTCAAGTTCTGTTAAGTTTATCTCCATGATGTTTCTCTCATCCATTCCCACTGATTCACTGTGCTTCATGTTCATAACATCTCAATTGTAACAACTTCTTCACTGATCATTTTGCTTGTAGTGTCTTCACCGTGGTTTATCTTCTAAAGGTATAGCGGAATATTCCTCTTAAAATATAATTTATTCAGAAGCTTATGATCTGACCCTAGACTCCACATACTGTCCAGGTTTGCCAGAGAATTTTAAGGCATGGCAAATAATTCTTACTTGATATGAGCAAAAAGTACTTACAGAAGTTTTACGGAGAGGATTAAAATAACATGTTATTAGAAAGGTTATTTTAATTCAGTATAAATAATGGTTTGAATATGAGTAATACTGGAGACATTTTGGAGGTTGTTGCGTTAATCCTGGTGAGATGTACTGGTGCCCTACAGGAGGACAGTGCAGATGGAAATGCACAAAATGGGCGTGTTGCAAGCACGTGGAGGAAGCTAAGCTTCCAGGGCGACTTAACCTCTCTCCATCCCTTCCCAGCCTGCCTGTGATGCCTTCTATTCCTTCTTCTGTTTTCTTTAACCTCACTACCTGAATATGTCATTGTTCCACTGTGAGCAAACATGATTGACCCTCCTAATAGATTTGTCCTGGCTCTAAAGCATTAGGCTATCATTCTATAATAAAATAGAAGAAGATTCTACACTTTACTCAAAAATACATTCTATCAGAGGGAAAGGGGTGAGGGAAGGTAAGAGAGGTTATGGGGGATAAATGGTGATGGAAGGAGGCGTGATTCAGGGTGGTTAACACACAATACAATATACATATGATTTATTATAGAATTGTATACCTAAAACCCATATAATTTTATTAACCAACATCACCCAAATAAATTCAATTAAAAGGTAAAAAAAAAAAAGAAATACATTCCAATTTTTATCTGCATATCATTACTAACACTTCCTTATTTTTAAGGAGTTTTAAAGTATGCATACAAATATTCTTCAGTCTAGGAAAATAGGGAAATGACATGATTTCCTAGAAGACTACAAAAGAAATGTTTTTCAAGGAAACACTATTAGATGGCAACAGTTATGATCAAAATTATGTATTATACTATTTTAAAGCACCAAAGTATATTGAGTGGTGCAGGTAATATGTACTGACTACATATTGACTCAGTTATTGATAGAAATTCCTCTTTAAAATTTCCTTCTTACAACAGAGATGTAAGTTGGAGCTTTATCAGTCTGATATCTAGAAATTCCCCTTGTTTTTAATGCCTTTGCCATCTTCTCAGTACCAGAAATCACAGAAGTCCATCCCTCTCCTGTGGTAAACATGTTTTGTTTTATTTTTTTAATGCAGTGTGTTAATGATAGCCATTAGAAAAATAGTTTCCTTGACGACCACATTTCATTTTTTACTATTTCAATATTTGGCACTGATTGTGCTACTTCTAGCCTATAACTAATCCAAATTAGAATAATGAAACAAATACCTCATGTTCCCCGTGAGTGATTTTGCCCAGGTGTTCATACATGCAGACTCATCTAAGCATGACACAGACTATTTCTAGAGCAAAACTACCTGGGAGATTTGTCAGACCCCCAATAAGCAAACAGTGCTGCTGACGTGACTGTAGGATTCACCCCTCAAATGCTACCACAAGAATTTAAAAAATCAGATTATTGTTAATAAAATTGGGTTCTAGATGAGGCAAACTAAAAGTAGAAGGTCTTGTTCCTGGGATTCTACATTCTGCTCACCTTGTTCTCTCTGCTTTCTTTAATTTCCAAATATTCCTTCTGCCTAGCTTAACACATAAGCCTAGGTAATGTACCAATCAATGCCTGAAGATTTGTGTTACTCTTTTTCTAGCTAAGCTAAAAATGGATGTTGCAAATAATTGAATAGGAAATAAGTGACATAACAGCCCAGAGGAAAACAAATGAGTTTAGAGAGCACAGGGTAAACACTGATTAAAGGAAGGAATACAAACTTCAGGCCAGAGGTTTAACATAAATTAGCTTCCATTTTATTTCTGACTGCCATAAAATTGTAAGTTTTTAAAATAGTGTTTATAATGCCTTAAGATATTTAAACTTTTTTTATTTAATGCTATTCTCCCACATGTTTCAGTATTTATTATAATGTTGACCATTTAATATGTATTGATAGTTTATAATCCTAAGACATGTTATAGGAATGAAAGAACTGTCCAAGTTATCTATGGAATGTCCATTTATTGAATTCCTACTTTGTGACAGGTGATTTGCATCTGTTATCTAATCAAGGGGTATTGAAGGTTCATAATGGTATCAGGTAAATGTTCATAGCTGCAGCTCAGCATTTGTTTGTGGTGCCAGGCTTTATGTCTGAAACTGAGAATACTGAGAAAATAGGGCAAATTTGTCCTTCTCAAGCATACTGTGTTCCCCCATATCTATGTTTTAAAGCCACAATTCTCTCCCAAGTTTCTCACCCACATATTTAGCTGCTTATATGACATTTCCAATTAATTTTTCATGAGCACCTCAAACTCAGCTAGAATGAGAGTCATTATCTTACTCTCTAAAGCTTAACCTGTCCTCTTCTTCAGCTGTATCAATCCTGAAAAATTAGAGTCATTGTAGAATCTTCTTTTAAAAGCTTGAACCTCAAATCTAATTAACAACTAAATACTTCTTTCTTATGTTTGTTCATTCCTCTGCATTCCCACGCCATGGCTTTCAGACCTCCATCATTGCTTGCTTTGCAGTGTTTCCTGTTTGTTCTTCCTTTATTCCTTCTACCATCATTGCAATACCTCTTTCTCATTGCTGCCAGAGTGATATTTCTAAAATTTAATTCTTCTGTTCCCATTGTCTACTAGATAAAGTTTAAATTAGCATTGCATTTAAAGCTGTTCATTATCTAAGCATTTACCATCTTCTCTAAGCCTCTCATTTGCTGTGTTCATTCCTGCTTTTAAATGCTCCAACCTGACCTTTTCAAAGTATACCATGTCATTCCCTACCTGCAAATAATTACATCTGTTGCCTGAGATGCTGTCCTTCTTGTCTTTATTTCTCATTTTTACTTCCTGCTTTTTCTCTCTCTTCCATCCTAGGCATCCTGCCCTCCCATGGAGTCTGTCTATATGTCATATACACCTACTCTTATGTATTTGTTTAAAAATGACTTATTACATATTTTCTCTCAGTGATATTTTATATTTTTAAAAAAGAAATGTTTTGCAATTCATCAGAGTTACAAATCACATATGGTAAGATTTATCATGGAGCCATTTGCTTTTTCTGACTAAGGTGGCTAGTAGAGAATAATAGAATAATTTAATGAGTGGCTTTGTTTTTTGTTTATTCAATAAAGATGAGTAAGACAGAATTTAGGTCTTCAAAGAACTCAGATTTTGATGGGAAAAGTAGTCACGTAAATTGACAAGGACAATAAAGTGTGGTGTTGTAGGTGTATGTGTACAAAAAACATGAATCACATATTATGAGTAAATTAATGGGTAGATAGATGAGAATATGAATATAGTACAAAACCAGCATAGAACACCTAGAATTTTCTGGCACATAAAAGATGGTCAATGAAGAACTGCAGAACAAATTCATTTTAGACATTGGTTAGTGATTCTAAGGAGTCATCTGGTGTATGGTACTAACTAAACCTTGAAGAGTATGTAAGGTTTCAGTAGAAACACAAGGAAAGGAAGTACATTGTAGGCCAGAGGATATGTGCAAAGATGTGAGGGTACAAAAGAATACGGTATATTTGTGAAGAAGCAAATATTACTTTGATATTATTACAACATGGAATTTACTATAAGGGAAATTATAAAAAAGAATCTCTAGATGTGGTGAGCATTTTAGTACATTAGCTGTTCTGTAGACTATGGGTTACTACTGGTGTATGGTTTGATGAGTAGAATTTTTCACTTGCATTTTTAATGTGGTACCAGAGGTGGTAGATAAGATGTTTTGATCATTGCAAAAGGTAGAACTACAAGATTTGAGAGATGTTTACAAATTCTCTTATATATTTTTAAAATAAATTTAAATTAATGACTAAATATAGTGAACTAAAATAATAAGTATCATTTCAATTGGACACAAAATGAAAAGTATATATGGTAGATAACTGAAATTTAAGCATTATGTAAGTAACTCATTCTTAAGTTTTCAGTCAAGGTTTTATCCTTTGCTTATATACTTAAATTAAATTTGCCCTCCAAATCTTGACAGTTTTTCTTATTACCCACAATTTCCTTCTTATTAAGTATATTATCCTCCTCCACTTCCTGAGGTTCCATTCCTCTATTTGCCAATCACAGATTAGATTATTATAGGTAGAATGAATTATTTGTCCTATGTTCTTCATTATCCATATGTTTTCATTGAGGACCAGACAGGGGAACTAACTTTCCTAAATTTAACCTGGACTTGGTTTAGAACATGGTTCCAATTCTTGGTCCAATGATCTTTTATCTAGTTATGTGATTGATCCAAGAAGACCTAAGCTTTTCTTCCAGGTTTATTCATCCTCCTTGTTAATACACTTTCCAACATGCCAATAAGTTGGAGACCCACAAAGATATCAGTATTTTGTGGTAAAGGTGACACAGAATTTCTGTCAAAATATCAGTTATAGAGCCTTTCATCCTTCCTTTATACTCTCACACATCTTCTTGCCTCTGAAGTTATCAAACTGCTTGCATCTCCACTTGATGTATTTTTGCAATATAGCTTTCCATGCACAATTTCATAGCCCCTTATCCAGTTTCCCTAGCAACTGATCGAATTTGAAAACAACAAAGTTGCTTTAAACAGAACTGGAAATTAAGAAAAAGAAATTTTAACCTGTTTCCACCCTAGTCAAATCTTTAGAGGTATCAAATAATTTTAACTTTTTTTAGTAATTTACTCTCACTATTTTACTTCAGGGCTGACCATGTTCCTCTTTTTTTCTCAATTATAAGAAATACCATGTGAAACAGAGATCCTGGGGAGCATAATATAAAACTACAATTTCTATATATTTGGTAAATTATTGGATAAAAATATAAAAGTCCTTTCTCCATCCCAAAGTATTTAGTACTTACCACCTCACATGACTCCTGGCCTCTCCGCACTCTGTTTTTACTGTTTTCTCATCTCTCTTTTATCTGCCAATCTAAAATTCTTCATATTTCTTTATACCTACAGTTTTTAACCTGTATTTTGACCTCTGTTATTTCTTCTAAAAACTTACCATAAGCTTTACTTTTCATATCCCATTATGTTTAGTTTATAAAACAAAAAAAATCATTTAAAAAATCTTATTCTTGATTTAATCATTTAAATATAATGGCCCATTCTGATCTAAGGATTAAAGAAGAGTAAAGAGATGTTTCTTTCAAACCTAGTTTCTAGCTGGTAAACCTGAAAGATATAAAGATAATAGTCTTTTACAACATTTATAAAACAAACACTTTGCCATAGAGATGAATAAAGCAAAATATCTCCTCTTAAGAAGCTCATATCTCAGTGGACAAACACAGGCATAGATGGAACCTATGCATCTTCTTGCCCATTTGACATCTCCACTTAGATAGCACACAGGCCTTTTAAACTTAACAGGTAAAAACAAAACAAAACAAACAAACAAAAAAAACCCTAGATTTTCATTTCCTTCTCCCTAATCAGGTCATATTCCCCATATATTATATTATGGAGTAAGTAATATTATTTCATTACCAATGACAGAAAATCAAAAGTTATACCTTTTCTTCACTTTCCAGATTCTATCCATCAGCAATACCTATTAGTCTACCTTTAGAGGGGATCTTCAATACGTTTACTTCTCACCCCAATCATGGCAGTGCAAAGCATTAAACATTTTGTAAGCTCCAAGGTATCACCTCAGTTCATTCAGGATGGTGCAGGGAGAGCAGAATCAACAAAGGTGTTTTGGAAGACATCATAGCTGAGATGGCTTTCATTTACCCATCAAACCCCTACCCTTCATTTGGAACATATCCCGATCATCAGGTCCTCAGTACTGCCGCTACATCTTATGCATGCTTCCATTTCATTTCATTGTGTATAATCTGCTTTTCTCTTAGGCTGTGAGCTTCTTGGTGTCAGGAACCATGTCATGTTCATGTCTGTATATTCAATACCTGACACTATGTGTGGCAAATACTTACCATGTGGAGATTAGAAAATGTGTTCTTTCTATTGGTGCTTCTGAAACAGCAGATTTTTAAGTGATTGGGCATCTCACTAATGTGTCAATATATGATTAGATGATATTAAGCTGAACATGAGAGTGCTGCCAATAAAAGCCAGACATTAGCTGGTGTTCTTTCTGGTAGTAACTTTTTACCATGCCTGAAGCTAAGTGTTTCACAGTCATTATCACTATTACTACTCATGTAGAAAAATGACAAACTATAGATAGATGCTCCTTTCTTGTTAATTTCTTTAAAGCTAAAATTTTTAATAAAAAATTGAGGCTTCACTTCATCAGTCATAGTAAGTCTTTTCTAAGTACTTTTTATTTGCAAATAGCTTTACTAAAAGTGACTAACTGGTTCAAGCAACTGAATGTTTTGTCTACATATTGTTGGGTGTATGAGGATTATATGTCATTCACCAAATTATGTTTTCAACAGCATGATTATACACACAATATTCTTAGATATGATGGTTCAGCTGCCTTAAGTTTCTAATTCTTTTACTTTAACTGTATATGTTTTGGAGTCACAAGGAATACGAGAGTACAGATCTTCATTCTATCCTTCTTACTTCATTAAAAAGAAAATAGTCCATTTCCGCTTGCTCTATCTATCCCCACATTAAGCATTAGCATTCATTAAACTTTCTTCTTTCCAATGTGTTCAAGGAAGAAGATATGTACTCTATATTTAGAAATTGAGTGAAATAACTACTGGAATAGGAAGAATAGAATTCTGGTAAAGTATGTAATTTGTTAACAAAACAGTTTATTTGAAGGTCATTAATTATAAGGGAACATAATTGCAATTTTAATGTTACTAAGTAACCAAATACTTACCATGGAATCATTTCAGTTGAGGTAGAAAGATAATCCCATACAGTCCACCTCCACTGACAATCCTCTGCAGAATACATTTGTAATCTTTTAAGAGCCCTGTTTAATGCTAGTAATCAAAATGTTCTGCTGTTGTGTGTTAGTTACCATGGTGTGATAAATTTAATATATAATTTTCTATCTTAGAATCTCTTGAGAATAGTTATAAAATGTTAGCTTAAGGAGGACTTCTCTTCTGAATCACATGTTGTAGAGAGAACTGTAAAACTATTTCAAGATAAATTTATCAGAAAGGATTATGTAATAGAGATAACAGTTAAATATTTGCAACATGTGACCAGAGATTAACATTCGCAAAGATGGACAGTCCTTTATCTGCTAATCGGGTTTTGAACTTGCTTTGGATTTGGATAATTCTGTAAGGAGAAGTGAAATTCTACATTTTTGGAATCATTTTTTAACACGTTCATTTCCTAATGTCTCAGTTATCTTTACTTATAAGATGAATAACATCTACCCATGCAACGTAGTTTCTATTAAACAGAATGGGAGGGGGTATAACGTAGTGATGAAGAGCACAGGCTTTGGAGTTTCACCACCTGCGTCTTAGCCAGCCATGTTCTGTCCCTTATACAGTTCTGTGACGTTGGGCTATTCACTCAGTCTCTCTGAACCTCAGTTTCCTCCTGGGGCAGATAATACCTCACATCAAATTAATGGCATAATTAAATGTGATTTATATTCAAAATAATCACTTAGTACGATATCTGGTACCTAAGAAAGAGTGGGCTCAGTGGGAAGAGAGCAACGGTCAATTATTTGGTCCTCCAGTGGGCCTGAGGATGGTCAGTGCAAATCTGTGAGTGCTTCTGAACTAGCAAGTTTTTCACTAAGTGATTGGGCATCCTATCTAAGGGATCAGTACATGATTAGATGACATTGTCTTATCTTTGACACCTGAGCAGAGCCTGAGATTGTCGTGAACACAAGCTATCTCATTGCTTTCTTTCCAGTAGTTGTTTTCCACTGTGCTTGCTGCTGTTAGATTTCCTAGAGGGAAGAATATGGAAGGAAAATTATGTGGTGTCCTGGTGAATGTGCAACAACTGGATCTTAGAGAAAACAGTGGGTGGGGCGCTGGCATGGGGGAGTTTGATTTGTAGCATTATAAGACGTTAGGAAAAAATGTGCATAACAGGCTCCTATAAGCTGGAGTGAGGTTGACACCAGCCCTTCCCTGATTATGGGGAATTATTTTTTCTTCTGTGTAGAGAAGGACTCACTGTTAGAAGATTTAGGAGATCAAAGACAGAATGTAAAAATAATCACTAGTGTTTCCTATGTGCCAATGTGTAAGGTGCTTTGCAAGCACTAATCCATATAATCTTCCCAAAACCCTGTAAAATAGGTGTTTTTATCCATTTTAGAGATAAGAGAAATAAGGTTAAGATATATTCTAAATATGAACCAAAAACTAAGAAATAGAAAGGCCCCTTTGATCTATCAAAGTATGTCTTGTGCTGACTCAATCACATGAATGTACCAGTATCCAAGATTCATATGTGTAGAGTTGTCCTCATTATCCAGAAAAAAGAGAAGAATACAAATAGAAGTCAAACTACTACGGCCATAGTTTTTCTGCAGTAGACCTTCAGGATACATGCGCTGCTCGAACTACCACCTCTGCTTCATTGTTTTCCTTTGTCTTTGCTTTTATTCTAAAGTCTTCCCTCACATACCTACCTTCCTGCATTTTCTCCCATTATAGTAGAGTGCTCTAGAGCCTGCAGAATTTTAAGTACTTAATTTGTATTGACAAATAGGCAATATCTGGGTGATAAGCTATTGTTTTATAATGGGAGCCTAGTCATAATGTATGTGGATAATAAAGAAGAAATATTTATTTTTTAATTTTTTGATTCTTCAGTTTATTTTTTTATTGCTGTTCAAGTATAGTTGCCTCTGTCTTCTCCCCACCACTCCCCTCCACCCCACCCATCTCCACTTGCCACCCTCAATCCTACCCCATTTTGGCTTTGTCCATGGGTCTTTTATATGTGTTCCTTGGTAACCCTTCCCCTTCTTTCCCATGCTCTCCCCCTCCCCTCTTCCCTCTGGTTACTATCAGTTTGTTCTGTATTTCAATGTCTCTGGTTATATTTTGCTTGCTTGTTTGTTTTGTTGATTAGGTTCCACTTATAGGTGAGATTATATAGCATTTGTCTTTTACCACCTGGATTATTTCACTTAACATAATGCTTTCCAGATCCACCCATGCCGTTGCAAAGGGTAGGAGCTCCTTCTTTCTTTCTGCTGCATAGTATTCCATTGTGTAAATGTACCATAGTTTTTTGATCCACTCATTTACTGATGGGCATGTAGGTTGCTTCTAGCACTTGGTTATTGTAAATTGTGCTGCTATGAACATTGGGGTGCATAAGTTCTTTTGAATTCGTGTTTTGGGATTCTTAGAGTATAATCCCATCAGTAGAATTGCTGGGTCCAAAGACAGTTCCATTTTTAGTTTTTTGAGGAAATTCCATACTATTTTCCACAGTGGCTGCACCAGTCTGCATTCCCACCAACGGGGTACTAGGGATCCCTTTTCTCCACACCCTCGCCAACACTTGCTGTTTGCTGATTTGGTTATGATGGTCATTCTGACCAGTGTGAAGTGGTATCTGATTGTGGTTTTAATTTGCATCTTTCTGATGGCTAGTGATGCTGAACATTCTTTCATTTGAGGAAAAGACAACATTTTATGCTGAATTGTTTACAGGGTTCTACAGACTGAAGGATGACTCCAATTAACAAATCATTTAAATGTCAGTCCATCCCAGTGAGTTTGATGTGAAGATAGCTCCAAGTTACTATTAAGGGGATACTTAAACCTCACCTCACTAAATACAGCAGGTTGCCTCCATATTTCTAACTATATGTAAAGACAACTTCACTCCATTTTGAAAGTGTGGGAACAAACACAATATTTAAAAAATAATTAATTTGGGTATGAGTTAGCATAGTAATTTAGAGTCCAAACTTTCATGTCAGGCAGTCTTTGGTTTCGGTCCTGGGTTTAATCTCCAAACCTTAGTTTTCATCTTTAAAATGGAAATAATATCAATTATTAACTAATAAATTGGTTGCAAAGATAAAAACAATAACACCAGTAAACGGCTTGGCTCTCTGACCAGCATGCCTAGTGAGCGGTCCATGAGTGAGTGTCGCCATTAGCACTACTGATCTTTCCTCTGAAGCCTGCCAGCACCACAATTGGTTAGTCTTAGACCATTTGAATTTCTATTTTAATTATTTGGACATTATACCAATAAAGACAATTTTCCCCTATAGCGTAATGAAATCTAAAGTTTTCCAATATCCAAACCATAGAGAGGTATAGCCTCATTTATAATAGGGACAATCTTAAATGAGCCAATACATGTAAAGTCATAGTGACATATCTGGCCCAAAATATGTACTTAATACAAGTTAGCCACCCCTATTATTGTTATTATTATTACTATTACTACTTCTATAAGAATAATTGACTTGTTTTCTAATTAGAAATTCAATCTTTTCTTAAATAGTTTTTTAAAAAAAATATGGACCTAATAATATACATGTGTATAAACATGTGATATAAGGAGAAAAATCTAAATAAATAAAAATTATAATTTTATGAAGCACAATAGTTTTAATGCATAAAGACAAAATTTTTATCTAAGAAGGACAGCATATGAGGAAGGCTTAGAAATCACGTGTATAAATCCAGTACTGTGTTAATGTGATTCTCAGGCTCCTGCTGTCACATATAGCCATGTTTTTGGCAGCTAGGAGTGTCCCTAATTCCTTGGCTCAGCATGAGATCCCAGTTTTGTTGGCTTGTCAATTTCAACAGGTGTCACTGAGCTAAGAAGCGATTAGACCCAGGATGCTCATTCCCATGTGGTGGCCGAACTCCATGCCTGAGTTGTTGTATGGTCAGCACTTCAAAGGCTCCTCTCTTTGTTCACACTTAGCAGGAACCCAGGCACCTTTCTGAAAGTCACTGAGCAGCAGAACAAGCTCACTATTTGCCTGACAAATGGGCCTGGTTGGAAGCAACCAGGGGACCATCTGTGAGAATCAAATGTAGTTATGATGGCTGGAATCACAGCCAGGAAAAGCCAAACTGCTTAAAAATTCCAAGCAAAGGGCTATACCACGCCTTTGCTTCACTTAACTGTACATTGGCATAATACATGTGCAGAAGTGTGCGTAAAGTGGTGTGGCTTCTGCTTATATCTGTGAACAAATGAAATATCTGTGCCTGCGCATAGCAAGGACTATTGCATGTGTCTTATGAGGTCCATCTCTGTTTCTGTAGTGTTTTCAGCTCTCTGCTGCCAACACTCAGAGCACATTCTGCTACTCTTTGGAGTCGGAGGCAAACAATGCTGATAATCAGAGAGACAAATTAAAGATGGTGAATTTCATCTTTCCTGTCATGCTTCCTTTTTTAGCCACCTTTACCCACCATGTGCTTTTCAAAATAAGCCTTGCACAAAATGTTACATCAAAAGCAAATATAGATGCAGTAGTTTGGTTGCTTCTCTACTGTCCCAATTGTTTGTTTTTCTAGCTCTGAATGCCATATGTACAGCTACTTAGAAAAACTAGGATCATCCTAAGCTGATTTTCAAGAAGGTTTAAAATTTCCTAGTTAAAAAGAAACTCTAAACTAAGGCTTTTAATGACTACAGTGTAAACAGATCAAAGGATAAGGCAAATGTGTGTCACTCTTGAGAGCTGCTCCCATTGGTAATGAGAGTTTATTTCTGAGAAGTTTTATAGGTCATTTTTATGTCTCTAAGAACTCATCTGAGGTATGTATCATACATATGTAGACATTCCTAAAATGCAAACTAATACTTAATAATGTTCATGGGCATCATATACGTACAATCAAATACACTACCTAAAACTCTAAAAACTCCATGATATTCAGGGCTGTTGTAATCCTCATTTTCCAGTACCAGAAATTAAGGAACTCTCCCAATATCGTACAACTAAGTAGCTTGGCCAACCTCAGTTTGATAGCTTAAGAAAAGGAGTCTAAAACCATGATTAGTTTAAATTATGGTCTCAGCCATCTGTAGGGAGAGTTAAAAATTAAAAAACCAACAAAACACTTGATGTTTTTACTAATATTTTGGAAAATTTCAAAGGTGACCAAGGGGAGTAATAGCAGAAATTCTTGATTAGAAAAAAGTAGCTTAGTGTAGTGGAGAAGCAGGCTAGCATAATAGTTAAGAACATTCCAATAGGGAAGACAAGTATTAAAATAAGTTGCAGTTAATTGTTATCTTTATAAGTGCTACAAGAAAAACAGGATACTATAAAAGCCTACTCAAAGAATTCTTTTATCTTCTTTAGTTCTGCAGGAAAGCGTTCTGAAGAAGAATTGAGACCTAAAGAATGAGTTAGACTTTGCATGGGAAAGGAGGTGTAGGCCAAATCTTTCAGGCAGAGGGAGCAGGTCTCATTTTCTAGGAAATAAGAAAAGCCAGGGTGGCTAGTACAGGGAGAGGAAGAAGGAGTTGTAGCACTTGCCCAGGAAGAGGTAACGAGAGCCCTGTCTAGGGTGGGTGCTGTGCCAAAGAGAGAGAGGATGCAAGAGACATCATGGAGTTGGCAGTAATGGACCTTAGTAACAGTGTTGATGTGTGAGGTGAAAAAGGTTGATCTGAAGCAGATGTGCTGTGGCTTTTGTTTTTTGATGACTGAGAAACCAAATAAGAATTTGTATTTTATTTTTATTTTTTTTTTTATTTTTTATTTTTAGCTGTGATATAGACCTTAGGAGCAGGAACAGTTCCAAGGGCGATAAACCCCTTCCAGAGCTCTATGTGTGGGTGGGTGGGCATGCATGTAGGTGTGTGAGGATATTCATTTCTTTAATTCTGAAATTAGAAAACTGAAGTCATTTCCTCTGTCTCCTGAAAGAGCACAGAACAAAATCCCGTTATTGAAATCTTCAGATAATTGGGGGTTTTCTAAACGACAGGAAAATTGAATGTCTATCCAAACTCAAAACAGTGTTCTCCTTTCTCCTTCCCCTCTGCTGCAGAGAGATCCTTTATACCCAGCAGAGCCCGATACATTTAAGATGTCAGTTTGCGTGTTTTCTTTAAAGCAAATGCCACCATGGCAAGATTCAGTCAGATGAGAAATTGAAGGGATCTCAACTGCCTGCTACTCCTAAAGAGCTGTGAAAGGCCACATTATCCTTACAGGGTTCCCATTTACAGCTGCAGTAGCTCATCCACATGCTTCTTCATGTATTCAGGGGGCAGTTGAAAACAGGGGATAGAACACATGCTTTAGATACAACATTCCTCTTTGAATACC
The DNA here is from genome assembly GCA_004026545.1 of Mormoops blainvillei. NCBI lineage: Eukaryota > Metazoa > Chordata > Mammalia > Chiroptera > Mormoopidae > Mormoops > Mormoops blainvillei. Next base: position 133,024 of record PVJD01001087.1, on the reverse strand, counting down.
TTGTGTACCACTTTCTGACTAGTTGCAGTTACTTAGTAAATTGTTCTCTGAGTGTCAAATTCTTCATCTATAAAGAATTTTGGTGATAAGCAAACTTAATAAATTATGCATGTTATTTGTCACACACTGTACAGCCTTGGTCTAGGGAGAGTAAGCATTAGGTAAATGGTAGTATATCTTATTTAATGCAGAAGATCAGCCGGCCCAGGTCTTGCTTCAATAGAGAGCAGTGAACTTATTATATAAAATATATTTGAACCGCATGAAACCTAAGTGAAAATATCCTAAGTGATAAATAATTTAAAACAAATCTTCTCCTCACTCTAATAGAGAAACATTTTTATTTGAAAATACCCAGATCAACTAAGAACAGGAATTTGCATTGATCATATTAAGTTCTCTGGGCTATATCACCTTCTTTTATACAAAAAGCAAATTAGGCTAGACCAATATTGTCCAGTGGAAATACAATGTGAGAGAAAAATACTGTGGGCCACATGTATAATTTTAAAGTTTCAAATGGCAAAATTTTAAAAATGAAAAGGAGCAAGTGAATTTTTAATATTATATTTTATTTAGTTTAATAGATCTAAAACATTACAATTTCAACACGCAGCCAATATAAAAAGTATTATGCTGTCTACTTTTTGGTATTAAGGCTTTAAAACCACACGTGTGTTTTACACTTTCAGCCGATCTTAATTTAGAGCAGCCATGTGTCAAGTGGCCAACATACTGGAGAGTTTGGGGCTAGACAGTCTCTAAAAATCTTTCCATACCTAATATTCCATGGTATTAACTACATATTAAGCCCTTAGCTTTTCTATTTTTATTGAATGTTATTTTTCATTAGCACGTAGGTTCACCAATAGTGAGAGATGCATTTCTGATTTAACCAAGTTAAAAATGAGAAAAAGATGTTCGAATGGCTTTGCAACTGCTGAGTGGCAATATGGCCACATCTGTCCAGGAACCATTTGGAGGCTCAGTGACAAATGTCCTTCTGTTATTCTTTGTGAAACCAAATCCATTATCTAATGATTATATTTAAATTAACAGTGACAAATTCTACTAATACATATACTGTCAATAATTTAAATTATTAGATGCCACAGAATTATGACCTTTATTAATTTCTGTCAAGTATTCATTATTTGCTAGAAGCATATTCCTGTTACTCCTTTCATGTGATAAAATTCTGTTCAGTTTTGGTGACACCTAATATCAATCACAAAGTAGTAAAACAAATATATAACCAAGCCAACACTATTTCTGGTTCCCATGGGGTTAAACCAGAAACCATTTTGATATTTCATCAAGTAATTATGATCATGGAATTTTTCCAATTTATTATTTTATGAATAGACTTTATTTTTTAGCAGTATTCAATCTGCAGAAAGTTTGAGGAAATAGTACAAGAAGTTCCCTATTACCCTCAAACCCATATGTAAATGGTTTTCCCTATTATTAACATCTTTAATAGTATAGTAACTGTACATTAATATGGTACCTTTGTTAAAATTAATGAAAAATATTGATACATCATTATTAAATAAAGTCAGTAGCTCATTAATATTGCTTTAGTTTTCACCTAATGTCCTTTTCCTATTCTGGGATCCCATCCAGGGCACCACATTGCATTTAGTCATCATGTCTTGTTAGCTCCTTATGACTGCGATCATTTCTCATACCTTCCTTGATTTTGATGACCTTGAGAGTTTCCCTGGTCAGATATTTTATAGAACATTCCCGAACTGAGATTGGTCTGATTTTTTTTTTCCTGTGGTTAAATTAAGGTGATAGATTTTTTAATGGTAGATCCCAGAGGTCAAGTGACATTTTAATCACATTATATCGAGGGTGCATACTATCAACAAGATTTATAGCTATTAAAATTGACCTTGACCACCTACTGAAGGAGACTTTGTTACAGTTCCCCAATGTGAAGTTACTCTCCCCTCCTGTTTCCATACTTTACTCTTTGAAAGGATGTCACTATACATACAGTCACTTTAGGAGTAGAGAGTTTTGTTTCCCCCTCCTTTAGGATAGATAAATGCTTACATAATTTATTCTTATACAGTGAAAATTTGTCTTTTTTTCCTATTTATTAATGTGTTCAATTATTCACTTATATCAGTATAACATAAATATTTATTTCATACTCCAGATTTTAATCCAATACTACTTTTTTTTGTTGCTCAAAGTGTCCAGCTTTGCCCCCTGGGAATTCTTTAAGTTGGGTCTTATGCCCCTTTGACATACCCCACTAATGTGTTTTATTGTTGTTTTGTGAGAGCGTCCATACTTTCTATTATCACAAGATACTCCAGATAGATCTCGTATATTTCCAGTACCTGGAATCAGTCATGTCTCCAAGCAACCCTCGTTACTTTTTACTGGAGAATGCTAGTAGAAATCAAGATCTGAGTGCTAGTTGTACTCATTACTATTGGGCCCTTTCAGCTGACAGAGCAAAGAAATATATGCTTTATATATTTAGGTGCTTTATCATGAAGATGCTTTAGATTGCTGATAGATCTAAAGGGCAAAATAAACAAGACAATAACTGTAGGAGACTTTAATACTCCACTTTCAACAATGGATAGAACATCCAGACAGAAAATCAATACGCAAACAGAAGACTTAACACTAGAGACTAAAAGACCCTAACAGACATATACAGAACATTCCACCAAACAGCAGTACAATTCACATTCTCCTCAAGGGCATATGAATCATTCTTCAGGATAGATCACATGTTGATTTCAAAACAAGTCTCAACAAATTAATAAGATTGAAATTATATCAGGTATTTGATTATAATTGTATTGAAACTGGAGATCAATTTTGGCAAAGTTAACATCTCCAAAAAGACACTGATTCTTCCAAATCATGAACGCAGAACATCTCTTCACTTATCTAGCTCTTACCTGATTCCTTTCATCATAATTTTATAAATTTCCACATTCAGATTCTGTACATATTTTGTTCAAATTATTTCCTAAGCATTTCACTCTTTCTTATACCAGTTTAAATGGTATTTCAGTTTTATTTTAAAATTCTAAGAGCTCATTGCTGGTAAAAAATATAAAAGAGAAAGAAAGAAAGAGAAAAAGAAAGAAAGAAAGAAAGAAAGAAAGAAAGAAAGAAAGAAAGAAAGAAAGAAAGAAAGAAAGGAAGAAAGAAACTGACTTTGCTGTACCCCCTTATATCTTGTGACCTTGCTCTAATTGCTTATTAATTCCAGGAATCTTTTTTTGGGGGGTCAATTCTTTGGGATATTTTTATATAAGCAATCATTATTATCTGTGTATGATTAATAGAGTTTGCATTTTATGGCTAGATTTCTTGAATTCATTATCATTTAAAAAATTTTGATACTGGCAAGTGCAACCATAATTCTTTTTCATTCTCAAATGTTTACATGCTTTATTTTTTTCTCTGTTTGCCACAAGTTTTGATGTGAGAACATATAGAAAATGATTTTTCTTGATATATTAATAGACATTCTTTGGCTATAAGAACTGATTAGGAATTCTGAAAAAAATATTTTCACCTTCAAACCAATTAGTATATAAAGAAGGCAGATGAAAATTGATGAGCTTATATAGTGGAAAAAGAGACAGGGTTAAGTTTTTTCTTTCCACCTCCCCCCTCCCCCCCCATCCTTAATGCACTAGGTACAAAATGAATCCCATTTCTGCCTCAAGAATGTAAATTCTTCACTGTAGTTGCCATCACTGTCATCGTGAGCATTTATTGAGCATTTGCTATGTGCCATTGTCTCATTTAACCTGGGGAATGTCCTGTGAAATGGGTATTAATGTTCTTACCCTTCCACAGGTGAATAAAGTGAGGCTTAGTGAGGCTAAAGAGTCCATGCCGCTAGCAAGTGAAGGGGTCAAGACTTGAATCTAGGCTTTCCGATGCATCATATAACTGAGTATTTGATTAAGAGTCAGAGAAGCCAGTAAAATACCATGAAATTAAAATAAGATGTCCTTTTTCAACATAAAGCATATAAGAAAAAATTATGCCATTTTCTCGCTTGGGGAACTAAATGATAGAAGTTCTGTCTTGAAATGTTCTTAACAATGGGAATAAACATTGTATCATAACGGGTAATATGGAAACAATCCCACCTACCAGCTGGGGATTCGTACCTGGAAAGCAGTGTATAAGATAAAAGTGGATCAATATAGTGAGGCTAGATTATACAGGACTCTGAAGACCAAATAGAGCTTAATCTTGATGAATTAGAAAACAAAATAACTTTGAAGATTATCAAGAAAGATGGTATGCTATTCTGAAATCCCTAGGTCCCTGAGACAAGATAAGATCCAGAATTAGAATCAGCAAGGAAAAGAGAGTCTGCTTATATATGACACCTGGTAATTTCATTTTGAAAACATTTATGATAAATACCATGCTAGAAGCACACTGGACAAAGATAGTTTAAATACCATTCCAGTTATTAGGCAATTTATTGCCCAAAAGTCAAATAGGAAGATGTCAATTTAAAGGAAAAAATGTGCCTTATGATGTTGGAGAAGTATGTTTTAGAGGAAGTGCAAAAGATATAATTAACCCAAAGAGAATAGTGAGAATGAGGATAATGAGGATAGCTACCCACAATGGGTTGACACCTGAATTGAAGTGTTTTTCAGGACCTGCTATAAAGGTCAAAGAGGAATTGAAGTAATCAGACAATTATCAAATTTACAGCAAAGGCTGGAACCAAGGGCCAACATTTATTGTGTCCTCACTATGTGCCAGGCACTCAGCAAAGGGTTATTTCTATTTCTCAAAAGACCCTGAGAGATAAGTAGTCTTGTTATGTTCATTTTGCAAATGAAAGAACTGAGACACAGCGAAGCTAAATAATGTGACCAAGGTCGTACAGGGAATAAATGGAGAAACCCAAACTTATTTTAGCTAAGCTGTCTGATGCCAGAGCCTTACCGTTGCCTTGTGCCATCTCCACAGGGAATGGAGCAAAGGTTAACCGAAATGCTGGGACCAAGGAAGCATTCCAGAATAAGGCTTCAAACAGGAGTGCATGTCCCAGGTAGAAAGCCAAATCACAAAGATCAGTTAGGACATAGGAGAATTAATACAGAAAACAGAGAATATGGCAAGGTAGTTGATCAAAGGTCAAACAGGAAATACAGGCAGGAAGCTCTTTTCGATCCCAGGCATAAATACTCAAGAGAAGCTTCTCAGACAAGCTTCTCAGACAAGTGTCCCTGGCCACATTAGTGATAATGCCTCGTCTAACTATATCAGAGGCATCCTAATGATGTTCCACAGTAAAAATTGGATTCGCCAACTTTTGCATATCAAATGAGTATTAAATATTAAGAAATTATTCTTAATAACTTATAAGGCATGATTATGATATTGTAAAATATATATATATTTTAAATGTCTGTTGGAAAGAAATACTAATGTGTTTACAGGTATAATGTTTTGATGTCAAGAGTTTGCTTTAAATACGAGACATAGAGAGAGAGAGAGAGAGAGAGAGAGGAAATTAGTTTAGGTGAAATAAGATGATTGACAAATGAACCATCTTGTTGAAGAGTAATTAAGCCAGTTGCTGGATAAACGGGGATTCATTATATTATCCTGTCTTTCTTTATGTATGTTTCAAACTTTCCATAGTAGAAAGTTGAAAAATTGTTTCAAGTTTATATGCTTATTGGTGACAGAGCTGGGTAAGTTAATCTCAACTAGTAGGTGTCTGCTCACTAGTTTCCAATTCAGCAAGGTAATTGGAAATGAAGTCTTATTAATTTATATTAATACAAAACCCATTTTTGATCAAGACTAGAAAACAGATACAATTAATTCTGTGGTCTTTGAATATCTTCAAGGTCAGATTATACAGAATTTTTATATGTAAAACTGAAGACAGAAAGGAAAATTTTGAAAAACATTATTTTCTCTAATATTCTGTTTCTAGTCCCAGTGGGAAACCCAAATAAGGGGAACATAATCTTTCAAATCACTAACCAAGGAAGTTTCTCTTCATGCTTATCTCTCAAAATGAATTTGAATTTATTCTGAATTTAACTCTATTCCTAAATTTTGTTAGTCCTTTCCCTTGGACCATGAATGGGTGGTATTAAGTACTTACCTACTTATAGTTTTCCATTTGGGTCTCATTTATAGAGGAAGATCAATCAGCTGCTTCTACATTTTGAAGTGTTTTCTTCATTTCTGTTGCCTTCCCCAGAAACCAGGGCTCACTGTCACTAGCTTTTCCTCTAGGCAGGGCTCTGGATTGTTGAGTACCAGCAAAGGAGAGAAATGGTTGAGAGAAATGTAAAATGATTATGAGATGAGAAAATGACGTAAATAAAGGATATACACCTTTTTTTAAACAAAATCATTTTGGAGCTGGGTCAGTGGGTACCAGTTCTCATCTATCCTACATAGAAAGATAGGTTGGGGTATTCATTGACCATGATGGGTCTTGGGTCAACTGGATATTATCAAACCCTTACAGTTTATCCAGGAACCACTTCCTCTGGGCCTTGTAAGAATGTCTTCCTCTTGAATACCTCAGGCAGCTCTCAGTATGGGCAGAATCTACCTAAATAAAAAAACCAGGCTTGGGTGTGGCTTTTGGGCACCCTCATCCCAGAGCTTGCCCACAGCACACCTTTGTCACTGATATCGCTATTGACACATGCTATGGCATCAGCATGTGAGGTAACATCCTTGGTATTGGGGAGAATATAGAGAAATATCCAAGCTTCCTGTTTCCTTGGGGATAAAGGATTAGAACAGAAAAAAACCTAAAAAATTAAAAATACAAGATATTTTCCTTAATTGTTCATGCAACTTCTCTTGTCAAACAGTCTCTTGAGAAAACAGTTTGGTGGCTTCTTGTGAAATTAAACATACCCTTACCAAGTGATCTGGCAAATGTGCTCCTATTTACCCAAAGCAGTTGAAAACTTAGGTCCACACAAAAACCTGCACCTGGATGTTTATGCCAGTTTTATTCACGATTGGTAAAAATTAGAAGCAACCAAGATGTTCTTCAGTAAATGAATGAATAGGTAAATTTTGGATAGCATTCAAGATACTGAAATACTATTCAGCACTAAAAAGAAATGAAATATCGCCCTGACTGTTGTAGCTCAGTAGGTTGGGCATCATCCTGCAAACCGAAAGGTCACTGGTTTGATTCCCACTCAGGGCACATGCCTGGGCTGTGGACCAGGTCCCTGGCTGGGGGACATGAGAGAGGCAACTGATCGATGTTTCTCTTTGTACATCAGTGTTTCTCTCCCTCCCTTTTACCCTTCTTTCCCTGTTCTCTAAATATAAATAAATAAAACCTTTAAATAAAATGAAATATCAAACCACAGAATGACGTGGAGGAACGAACTTTAAATGCATACTATTCAGTGAAAGAAGCCAACTTGAAAAGGCTATGTACCATATAATTCCAACTATATGACATTCTGGAAAAGGCAAATCTATGAAGGCAATAAAAAAGTTCTGTTAGATTAGTGGTGAGAGAGGAATGAGTGGTAAAGAGGCAAAAACAGGGAATTTGGGAACCACAGACCTGGGTATATAATCAGGCTTTGCCACTTCTTGACCAAGTAACCTTGCGTAAGTCACTTAACCACTCTGTGATACATCCAATTGTTTTTTTATCTGCAAGGTCAACAGTAATTATACTATCAAGCAATAATACAAGTAAATCGTCTAGTACAGAACCAAGCATTATTAGTCAGTGTACTCCAGTGAACTTATTTTTCAATTGCTATATAGATATATGATTATTCTGGGATAGATAGGACTCCTGTTGTCCTAAAACCCAGAGGTTTTCAAATTCCTGTACTTTTTCATTGTTTCCCAGATATTATTTTTGAGATTCTAGAAAATGCCTCTGATAGAATTGTTATGGGTCAAGAATAAACTCCTGAGACTGAAGTCCACTCCCAGCACCACCATTGCTTCACTGAAGAGACCAATAATGATTCCTTCCCAGAAACACAGCACAGTGTGGGAGTCAAAGGAGCAGGGGTTGTGAAAGGCACAGAGATGTGCACTTTTCCACCATAGGGGCTTAATAATTGTTACTTCCTTCCCTTCTCTTGCATTCCCTACTCCTGGGCTTCACCAGCAGAAGCTATAAATGAAGGGGAAGATTTTGTAACTTTTAAGATCCCACCAGCCTATCGTTCAATGATTGCTAAATAGCTACTTATAGCAAAGGTGACCTTGTCATGAATAACGGTTTGCTGCACATAAGGCCTGGCATGTCTCCCTGTTTGTAATCATTGCTGTTAAACCTCAGTATCATTTTTTCTTGCCCTGCCTTTTTTTCCTCTGGCCTTTCATTAACATTATTCACTTGGAGGTAGTTAATGTAAATCAAATTGCTCTCATTTGGCTTTCCACCAAGCTGTGGTGTAAATTTATTTGTCTAACTATGGTCCTGGATTTATAAATTCAGACCTAAGTAAATGGGAGGTGCATGTTTGATCTCCTTTTGTAATTATGAAATAGAAGAGAACTTGACTAACACGTTTGTCATATTTATGTTCATTTGACAAATCTGCAAATAGCCACCTTGCTCACCAGCCATCAGTATCATTTCAATCTTTTCTTGAAACAGCTTTGAATTTTTTTTATATTTGCCTAACTAGTCAATATAAGCTTCATTACCAGTGGCAATTAACTGCAATCCCTTCCAGCATGTATAGCCAAATCAGTGTGTGTGGTTGATCATCTAGAACTAATTAGAAGTATCTGCTGCTTATGGGGCTACAATCTGCCACTTTTGGTTAGTGATTAATTGTGCAAAATTGTTGTTAGGTTTCTGATATGATGCAATGTGATTTAATTTGCCTCAGATCTCTTTCAGACAGGCTGTTTGATTCACTAATAATTTGGATCCTGGCAAAATGGCTCGACACCTAACCTGAGGCTTTATAATCATATCCCTTACACTGTCACTGAATCCTGTGAGCCCACTCAGACTGTGAGAGCCCACAAAATAAAAGAGATAATGTCCCCAAAGAGGCCACCATTGAGGGTCATTTTGGGAAAGGCCTAGGCTCTGCCATTGCTAATCGTCCTGAGCATATCCAGGAGGGGGACTGTTTGGCGTGGGAGGTAAAGTGTGATGTCTCAAGTATTTGAAAATGGAGATAAAGGTAAAGATTCACCATATTCAGGTTATCAAAATATCATCTGTCCACCATTCTCCCTTCCCCCATAGAAATTTTGTGCCACTAAAAACAACAACAATGACAACAACAACAAACCCCACCCCCCAAAATGTGAGACCTATTGTATACCCAGTTTCTGTGTCAAAAATGGCAGTTTGGGTGATTATTGTTCTCGGAGGTTTGCACATTTGTTTACCTATCAGATCCCTGTGGGGAAGGTGAGAGGCTTCCTCACCATTTTTCCTGAAATCCTTGGGCCTGATGTCACAGACCATTCAGGTGCAGATAAGGGTGGCAATGGCATTGGAAGGAGACCTTAGGAAACTTTTCTTGAAGTAATGTTTGCATAGCAGGCTTTTCATTTTTGTATTTGTCTTTTCAAGGCTTGAAAACAGGATATCAGATGTGATATCAGATGTGATGTTTATTGCAACATTATTCACAATAGAAAAGATATGGAAACAACTCAAGTGCCCATTAACAGATGAATGGATAAAGCAGATATGTGTACACACACGCCCGCGCACGCGCACACACACACACACACGCATGTTATTCAGCCGTGAGAGAAAAGAAAACCCTGTTATTTGTGACAACGTAGATAGACCTTAAGAGCATTAAGCTAAGGGAAGTAAGTCAGAAAGAGAAAGACAAATACAGTCAACCTCATTTATATGTGAAATCTAAAAAAGCTGAACTTGTGGAAATAGTAGAATGGTGATTACTAAGGGCTAGAGAGTGAGGGAAATGGGTTGATATGGGTCAAAGGGTACAGCTTTCAGTTAGAAGATGAAGATGTACAGTATTGTGATGACAGTTAACAATGTTGTATTTTATACTTCAAAGTTGCTGAGAAACTAGATCTTAAATGCTTTCAGCACAAAAATGGAATGGTAGTTACGTGACTTGCTAGTGGTGTTAAGGTGGTAATAATCTTATTGCAATACATAAATGTATCAACAGCAACTGTATGCCTTAAGCTTATACAATGTTATATATCAATTATATCTCAATTTTTTTAAATGAGGAAAAAAATAAAATAAAATAAAGGTCTATGATATATGTGATAGGACTAGAGCCCCTGCAACCCTGGTCCGGAATCCTGCTTTTGCATGGAGGGAGGCTGGCAAGCTTCCTTCTCACCTTTCTTCCACTTCATCTGTTCTAATTGGGAAGAGGGTTTTTTGTTTTGTTTTGGGTCCTTTTTATGACAGAGCTTCCAAATCTCCGTGGAAGCAGTTTTCAAAGTTCAGTGTGCATCAAAATTCCCACCTGGACTTGTTAAAAATTCATTCCTCATGCCCCTAGGTTCTCAATTAGAAGGACTGACATAAAGATAAGAATATGGTTTTCCCACAGGCTCCCTAGGAGAGGCTAAGATCCGTGTTCCAGTGGGGTCACACTTTGAAATGTTTTTTTCTATAGGGCACTTTTCTACCTCCTCCTAGGAGCCTCTCCACAGAAAGGAGATAGTAGATGCAATGGGGGTCACTAAGAGAGAATATTATACTCCCCATTTCAAAGTATGAACTGCCCCTTGACTAACTGGAAAATTGGAGAACTATGAAAAGAACACTAGATGAGAAGTTAGAATCCTTGATTCCATATTGGGCTCTACTTCCTAGCTTTGTTTGCTCCAGCCATTAAATTTTGTAGCTCCTTTAGTTTCCTGTTCTAGGAAATAAGGATTTTAATATCACTTCTGCTTATCTCACCACATTCTTATGATGATCTAATGAGATAATAGTGATTAAAGTACTTAAAAAGTATTATTCAAGTGTAAATAAATGGGGGAAGGATTAAGGGTGGGATGTGGGGGTGGGTGAGGCTGGGGAAAGTTGTGGCAGGAAAATGTTGACCAAAAAAAAAAAAAAATAGATGGGGAAGGCTAAGAATAATATAGGAAATTAAGAAGCCAAAGAACTGGTGTGTGCAGCCTATGGACATGAACTAAGAGGTGTGGGGATGATGGGATGGGGTGCAGGGCGGAGGGGATAAAGGGGGGAAAATGAGACAACTGTAATAGCATACTCAATAAAATATACCAAAAAAACCCCCCAAAACAAATGTAAATAATTATCATTATACCTTGTCTAGAATTAGAAATGATCAGAGATTGAGCTGTATGATTGCCTAGACCTTCAGCAGTTCTAATTCCTGTTATTAGGGAAGGGGTTATGCAAATGTCATTCAGTGCCACACTTCACAGCTATTTAGGAGCCTATAAATATCTCTGGCATAGCCTAACTTTCCTTCTGTTTCACCATAGCTGAACCTGTTAATCAGAGATGGTAGTGGGGATGGTTTTGATGATATTCTTTTATTGGGGCAGTCATTTGCTTGCTGGACCACGTCATTTTATTTTAAATGTGTTTGCGTTTATAATAGATGTGTACTTCTGTTGATACTTGTCTCAATTTCTCTGTGTTGATTTTCCTCACAGCTGGATCTATTTTCTTCATGAAACCTTTTCTTATTCCTCCCACCCAGACACACCACCAAAAGTTTGAGTTACTGTTCCCTCCCATGTTTTTATGGGTGTATTACTGGAGTGCTGCCTCACTAGAACTCAGTTCTTCAAGGATGTAAGTCCTGTCTCGATCATGGCCTAGTCCTATGTACATGCATGGCTTGTTGCAGGCATTTGATGAAGAGTGAACACACGAATGTAAGGAGTAAATGAATGAAAGAGCACCATCTATAGGTTCAAGTACATCTAATTCTTGAGATATTCCCTGGCAGACAAGTTATCAGTGGATGCTAAAAATGATGTGTTAAAGCAATGAGAAATAGGATATTTTCATATTTTGAAAGTATCTACAATGTACTTAGCTATTACAGAGGAAAAAAATAGTAAACTGATATTGGAGAGACCCAACAAAAATCTCTTAACCAAATGATCAAAATGAACATAAATTGTAATGTTCAAGAGACATATCAATATCATGTGCCTTGCTATATGATTCTCTGAGAGGGCTCAAAATAACTTCTGTAGTATTCTAACCAAAAACACATAATCTAAATTTAATCAGGAAGAAACACAGACAAACCCAAATTGAGCAATATTCTATAAAATAACTGGCCAATATTCTTCAAAAGTGACAAAGTCATCAAAAGCAAATGTGTGTAAAGGACTAGTGGTAAAGGGGAAACTGGCTGGGGATTGGCTTAGGGAGAAGGGGTGTAGGTGGGGCAAGGAGAGCAATGGAGGAAAAATTGGGACAACTATAACTGAACAACAATAAAAAAAAAAGAAAGACTGAAAATTTGTTCTAAATTAAAGGAAACTTGAGGTAACATGACAACCAAATGCTATATATGGTTCTGAGTTGGATCCTTGCTGGAGAAAGAACTTTAGTGGGGAAACTGACACTTTGAAAAAACTCAGTAGACTAGTTATCAGTTTAGAACTCGGGTCAGTTCCTTGGTCTTGAAAATATACTTGGTTCTGTCATGTTAGCATTTGGAGAATCCGGATGAAGGGTACCTGAGAACTGTTTGTACTATGGGTGAGATTTTTGTAAGTCTAAACCTATAACCATATGCCAAGAAGAGTACTATTTCCAATTCTATGATGGTTACATAAATAAGACATAGGAGCTTATACTCTAGGAGCGTTAGTCTAGTAAAGGATATAAAATGACAGTGTAAAAAGTGCTAAATGCTGTGGTATGAGATATTTAACTTTAATCCTATGTATATGTTGGAAATAGAGAAATATCTTATAATGGGAATATAAAAAATACATCGTGAATAAGGCAGCATTTTAGCAGCATCTTAAATGACATCTAGAATCCAAACATGTAAAGATAGGGGAGAAAAGAAGTCTAGGTATAAGAGTGGCATTTCTTTCAACCAAAGAGCCAAGAACCCATAATTTCAGTGACAGATTCTGGGAACATGGGAATTTGTAGGAAGTGAGTTGAACATGGGTATTGAGATTTTATTGATGAGGTTCTTGAATGCAATGACCAAATGTCATAATTTCATTTGGTAGCCATTAAGGAGCCATAGATAGACATTGGACAAGATAACATCAAGATTAGTGAGAAATATATAAAAGGACTGGGTTAAATGAAGTAAAAGTGAGGATTAGGACATGAAATGTTGGGTACTTTATGGTGTTTAAATGCTCAGCATTAAAAAAAAAGGAAAAGTACTAAGGTTTCCTTTTCTCTACAACCTTGCCAACACTTGTTGTTTGTTGATTTGTTAATGATGGCTATTCTGATCAGTGTGATGTGGCACCTCATTGTGGCTTTAATTTGCATCTCTCTGATGGCTAGTGATGCTAAGCATCCTTTCATATGTCTCTGTGACCTCTGTATGTCCTCCTTGGAGAAGTGTCTGTTCATGTCCTTTGACCATTTTTTAATTGGGTTGTTTATCTTCCTGGAGTGGAGTCATGTGAGTTCTTTATATATTTTGGAGATCAAACCCTTGTCTGCGGTATCGTTGACAAATATATTTTCCCATGCAGTGTTGGTTGGAATGCGGACTGGTGCAGCCACTGTGGAAAACAGTATAGAATTTCCTCACAATGCTAAAAACGGAACAGCCTTTTCACCCAGCAATTCCACTGCTGGGATTGTCCCTAAGAACCCAGAAACACCAATTCAAAAGGACCTATGTATCTCAATACTCATAGCAGCACAATTTACAACTGCCAAGTGCTGGAAGCAACCTAAGTGCCCGTCAGTAAATGAGTGGATCAAAAATTATGGCACATTTACATAATGGAAAACTACACAGCAGAAAGAAAGAAGGAGCTCCTACTCTTCGCCACAGCATGGAAGGAACTGGAGAGCATTATGCTAAGTGAAATAAGCCAGGTGGTAAAAGAGAAATGCCATATGATCTCACCTATAAGTGGAACCTAATCAGCGAAACAAAGAAGTGAGCAAAATATAACTAGAGACATTGAAATAAAGAACAAACTGACAGTAACCAGAGGGGAAGAGACAGGGAGGTAATGGATGAAAGAAGGGGAAGGTTGTCAAGGAATGTGTATAGGGGACCCATGGACAAAGCCAAAGGGGGTAGGATTGAGGGTGGGAGCTAGGGGTGGGTGGAGCAGGGGGAAGTGGTGGCAGGAAAATAGAGACAACGGTACTGGAACAACAATAAAAGAAAAAGAAAGAGAAAAAAGGAAAATTAGTCTGTACATATGAACATCACTTTCTTCACTGAGAAAGATCCATTCATGTTTAAATTGTCCATTGAAGAACTGTGAATTCAGATATCTTCACACTCACAGAGGCAGATGGTAGAATTAAAAAGAGTTCTCTCATGAGCAGTTTTATCACTAATACATTTGCCACCCAGCTGTTCCAAACAATAAATAGGGAAGTTTTAAAAAAAGCCTTGGAAGTGGATGGATATTTTTTTATTGTGATGCAAATTTAGAAAAGTCAGCATATCAAGTGCCATTTAGGAAATTGAAGACACATTTTACTGAGGTTCTGACCCTTGATTTCTCTGTCACATTTCTCTTTTTTCCTTAAATTTTTTTTTAAGATTTTATTTATTTATTTTTTAGAGAGGGAAATGGAGTGAGAAAGGGAGGGAGAGAAACATCAATGTGTGGTTGCCTCTCATGCACCCCCTCTTGGGACCCAGGCCTACAGCCCAGGCATATGCCCTCACTGGTAATCGAACTGGCAACACCCTGGTTTGTAGGGTGGCATTCAATCTACTGAGCCATAGCAGCCGCAGCCATAACATTTCTTAAATAGCCACTGATGGCATAAATGTTGAGACACAATACTTAGATTACCTGCTCTGCAGTATATAATTAATCTTTTTATATCCTATTCAGTCATATTTAATTTTTTTATATTCTATTCTGTCATATTTTTATAATTATGTGAAAGTATAAATTATTAAACTATAAAATATAAAAATATGAGTTTAAATATTTCATAATGCCCTGGGATTTCAAATCATAGTAGTAGTTTACAATGTTTTGCTTCAAAATTACTCTGAGGCTGGAGACAGAGACTTTGGGGAGAGAACTGAAAGAATAGCCTCAGAGATCCTGGTGCTGAATCATCCCCCATAAAGAAGCAGCCATGGAGCTCACACAGACCACTCCCCTCTGAGCAGCAGCAGCCTAAGGGGGAATGTTAGCCCCAACCCCAGGAGGGATTCTGCCCTGCCTTAGGGTGCTTAAGCCTGACTGCTGAGTCACTCTGTAGTGACTAGACGAACAAGGAGACAGCCACAAACAGTAGATCCTGGGAAGCCTCAAACAGGCTGCCTAAAGTCAGATGGTGTCAATATCTGACATCACCAGAGGTGGATCCAGGAAGAAAAAACAGTGGTAAATACTAGAGGCTACTGAGATAAAATCCACTGTGGTCTTCTCCATGATTTGCCATATTTTCTCTACTACATAGATTTTTAACATTCATTTCTTGTCCATCAAGTTGATGTGTATTAAGTCACTAGATTTGATACTTTAGTTTATTTCTCTCCTTTCTTATAATAGTCTTAATCTCTTTACAGTCTTACTAATACTGGTTCATTTGCTATTGATAGTGGGATTGCAGGGGGGAGTTAATTTTGTGGTTGTGGGTTTGTTTCCTGGGGCTTGTGGTTTTGCTCTGGCAGCCCAAGTATTGGGAAGACAAAGAAACCCCCAATAGAAAGGAAAGGAAGAATCTTCAGAAAGATACTAAATGAAATAGAGGTAAGTAAACTATAGATATTGAGCTCAAAACAATGGTTATAAGGAAGCTAAATGAACTCAGTGAGCTCAGTGAGAATTACAAAAGCTACAGGGAAACTACCAGGAACTTACTGCAAACTAAATCAGCATGAAAAAGGACATAGAAACTATCAACAAGAACCAAGAGGAAATGAAGAATACAATTTCCAAATTGTAGAGCACAGTAGAAGGAATCAAAATCAGACTAGATGAAGCACAGGATCAAATTAGCGAGCTGGAGGAAATGGTAAGAAAAATAAAAAACCTCCCAGAAAGAGCAAGAAATGAAAAAAAGGCTCAAAAAGAATGAATGAAGAGGGGTTAAAGGAAATTCAGGACAACATTAAACATAATAATACCCATGTAATAGGAATACAAGAAGGAGAAGAGGAGCAAGGAAAAGAAAACCTGTTTGAAAAAGTAATGATGGAAATCTTCCCTAATTTGAGGAGAGAAAAAATCACACAAGTCCAGGAAGCACAGAGGGTCATAATCAGGAGGAACACATAGAGACCCACTCCAAGACACATCATAATTAAAATGGCAGATATCAAAGACAAAGAGAGACTCTTAAAGGCAGCAAGGGAAAAACAGGAAGTAAAATACAAGAGAGCCCTGTTAAGGCTAACAGCTGACTTCTCCACAGAAACACTACAAGCCAGAAGGGAATGGCAAGAAATATTCTGAATAATGAAAAGCAAAGGCTTGCAACGATAACTACTCTACCCAGCAAGGCTCTCAGTTAAAATGGAAGGCAAAATAAGGAGTTTCCCAGGCAAAAGAAGGCTAAAAGAATATACCTCTACCAAACCAGCACTGCAAGATATGCTAAAGGGACTGCTTTAAGAAGATAAAGAAAAAGAATGAAGAACACAGGTACACAGGGAAAAAATGAATAACTACCTATCAATAAATTTAAATGTAAATGGATCTATTGCTCCAATTGAAAGACATAGAGTCGCTGAATGGATAGGAAAACATGACCCATACTTATGCTGCCTGCAAGAGACCCACTCAGAACAAAAGACCTACACAGACTGAAATTAAAGGGTTGGAAAAAATATTCCAAGCAAATGGACAGGAAAAAAAAAAGAAAACCAGGATAGAAAACTTATTGCATACAAAATAGACTTCAAAACAATTGACATAAAAAGAGACATAGAAGAACACTTCATAATACTCAAGGGAAGCATCTGTCAAGAAGACATAAGCATTGTAAATCTATATGCACCCACCATAGGAGCACCCAAATATATAAGGAAAATCCTGGAGGACTTCCAGAACATACAACAGTCCAAAATCTATGGGACACAGCAAAGGCAGTCCTGAGAGGAAAGTTCATAGCACTATAGGCCTACCTAAAAAAGATGGAAACATTTCAAATAAACAACCTAACCCTACATCTAGAAGAACTGGAGGAACAACAACAAACAAAGCCCAGAGTGAGCAGAAGGAAGGAAATAATCAAGACCAGAGCAGAATTGAATGACATAGAGACTAAAAGAACAATTCAAAGGATCAATAAATCCAGGAGTTGGTTCTTTGAAAAGATAAACAAAATCGACAAGTCTTTAAGCAGACTCATCAAGAAAAAAAAGGGAGAGGACCCAAATAAATAAAATCGGAAATGAAAGAGGAGAAATTACAACTGATACCACAGAAATGCAAAGGATTGTAAGAAATTACTATGAACAACTATATGCCAAGAAATTTGAAAACCTGGGTGAGATGGACAAGTTTCTAGAAAAATATAATCTTCCAAAAGTGAATGAAGAAGAAGCAGAAAGCCTGAATAGACCAGTAACAGCTGGTGAAATTGAAGCAGTAATCAAAAAACTCCAGGCACACAAAAGCCCTGGGCAAGATAGTTTCCCAGGAGAATTCTACAAAACATTTAAGGAAGAACTAACCCCTGCCCTTCTCAGACTATTCAAAAAAATCCAAGAGGTAAGACTCCCAAACTCTTTTTAAGAAGCCAGCATTGTCCTAATCCCTAAACCAGATAAAGACACAACAAAGAAAGAAAACTACAGACCAATATCACTGATGAACATAGATGCTAAAATCCTCAACAAAAATATTGGCAAGCCTCATCCAGCAATATATTAAAAAGATCATACATCATGATCAATTGGAATTCATCCCAGGGATGCAAGGATGGTACAATACTCACAAATCAATAAATGTAATACATCACACAAACAAAAGGAAAGACAAAAATCACATGATCGTATTAGTAGATGTGGAAAAAGCATTTGATACGGTACAGCACCCATTTATGATAAAAACACTCAGCAAAGTATGAATAAAGGGGGCATACATCAAAATAATAAAGACCATATATGAAAAACCTCAGTCAACATCATACTCAATGGTCAAAAACTAAAAGCTTTCCCACTAAGATTAGGAACAAGACAAGGATGTCTACTTTCACCACTCATATTAACATCATCAAAATGTCCATACTACCCAAAGCAATTTATAGATTCAACACAATCCCTATTAAAATACCAATGACATATTTCACAGATATGGAAGAAACATTTCAAAAATTTATATGGAATCATAAATGACCCAGAATATCTGCAGCAATTTTGGGAAAGAAGAACAAAGTAGGAAGGATCACAATATCTGACATCAAACTATATTATAAGGCCACTGTAATCAAAATGGTCAGTTCTAACATAAGAACAGACACCTATATCAATGTAACAGAACAGAGTCTAGAAATAAACCCATGTCTCTATGGTTAATTAATATTCGATAAAGGGGGCTGAAGCATAAAATGGAGTAAAAATAGCTTCTTCAACAAAAGATGTTGGGAGATCTGGACAGCTATATGCAAAAAAAAAAAAAAAGAAATTTGACTATCAACTTACACTACACAAAAAATAAACTCAAGATGGATAAAAGACTTAAATATGAGTTGTGAAACCATAAAACCCCTAGAGGAGAACATATGCAGGAAAATATCAGATATTCCATGCAGCAATATTTTCACCAGTATGTTCCCTAGAGCAAGGGACATAAAAGAATGAATAAACAAATGGTACTTCATCAAAATAAGAGGCTTCTGCACTACTAAAGAAAACATCAGTAAAATGAAAAGAGAACCAACCATATGGAAAAATATATTTGCCAATCATACCTCAGATACGGGTTCGATCTCCAAAATATGTAAAGAACTCACATGATTCCACTCCAGGAAGACAAACATTCCAATTAAAAATGGGCAAAGGACCTGAACAGACACTTCTCCAAGGAGGACATACACAGGGCCCAGAGACGTATGAAAGGATACTCAGCATCACTAGCTATCAAAGAGATGCAAATGAAAACCACAATGAGATACCACTTCACACCAGTCAGAATAGCCATCATAAACAAATCAACAAACAACAAGTGCTGGCGAGGATGTGGAGAAAAGGGAACTCTAGTATACTGTTGGTGGGAATGCAGACTGATGCAGCCACTGTGGAAAATTTTGGAATTTCCTCAAAAAACTGTAAATGCAACTGCCTTTTAACCCAGCAATTCCACTGCTGGGATTTATACCCTAAGAATCCTGAATCACCAATTCAAAAGAACCTATGCTCCCTAGTGTTCATAGCAGCATGATGTACAGTAGTCAAGAATTGGAAGCAACCTAAGTGCTCAACAGTGAATGAGTGAATCAAAAAACTGGGGTACATTTGCACAATGGAAATCTACACAGCAGAAAGAAAAAAGGAGCTACTACCCTTCACAACAGCATGGATAGAACTAGAGAGTATTAGCTTAGTGAAATATGCCAGGTAGTGAAAGACAGATACCATATGATCTCTCCCTATAAGTAGAACCTAATCAATAAAATAAACAAGCAATCAAAATATAACCAGCAACATTGAAATAAAAAACAAATTGACATTAGCCAGAGAGGAGAAGGGAGGGGGATAACAGGGGAAAAGAAGGGGAAGGGTCATCAGGGAACATGAATAAAGGACACATTGACAAAGCCCAATGGGAGAAGGATTGAGGGTGGGAGATGGGGATGGGTGGGACTGGGGAAAGTGGTGATGGGAAAATATTGACAAAAGAAAAAAAATAGATGGGGAGGCTAAGAATTGCATAGGAAATTGAGAAACCAAAGAAATGATATGTACAGTCCATAAACATGAACTAAGTGGGGGTGATGATGGGATAGGCTGCAGGGCAGAAGGGAGAAAGGGGAGAAAAAAATGGGACAACTGTAATAGCAGACTCAATAAAATATACCAAAAAAAGAAAAAGACAAAAAGACAAACGCCAGGTGATTTCACTTCTTTGTGGAATCTAAAGAACAAAATAAACAAAACAGAAACAGAATCGCAGATACAGTGACCATTTTGACAGATGCCAGGGGGAAGAGGTTTGGGGGACTGGCTGAAAAAGGTAAAGGGATTAAGCAGGACAAATTAGTAGTTAAAAAATAGTCATGGGATATAAAGTACAACATAGGGAATATAGTCAATAATATTGTAATAACTATGTATGGTGCTAGGTGGGTACTACACTTATTGAGGGACCACTTTGTAAATTATATAACTGTCTAAGCACTTTGATGTATACCTGAAACTAACATAAGATAATATTATAATTGAAAGAAAAGATTTAGAGACTAAGTGACAAGAATGCACAGCTGTAACATGGGAGCATTGGGGCAGGGCCAGAGACTTCCCAGCACTCTTACTGAGCTATGCTGCCTCATTCTCAGTATATTGATGATGAATGATTTTGCATCCCTGTTGAAATGGCTACTGATACCATGAAAGCAGCAGTCTAATATTGTCATGGTGTTTTATGTTGCTTAACAGCAGAGAATCAGCGAAGTATAGCTTCCCTATTCATTCTTGTCTTGCAGAGAAACGTGCCTAAGTGGGCTAGCTGTAGGCACTATGAAAAATGTGAGCAAAGCAGAACACTGACCTCTTCACCCTCATATATTGGTCAGAAAGTTGTAAAGGAAAGCATTATATAATAACAGAGGTTTCTTGGTTGAGGGAATAGCATGGGTAGGAAGGGGACCTCCAGCATTCAGCTGCTGGAATCAGCCTGTTCCATCCTTAGCTGACTCAGTCCTGTTCACCTAGCTTCTTGCAAAGAGGTACTGAGAAGGAGATAGAGAGAAAGCAAGCCTCCAGGGCCATGAGAACTTACCTTTCTTTACCTGTTTAGAGCAGGTAGGCATGAAATCAGTTTGCATGTGTAAATACAAAGATATGGGAATAGTTAGTGTGTTAAATACAAACATAAAGCAAATTTCATATTACTACTGGGCACGGGTAGATTTCAAAAAAGTTATTTTTCTAAATTAATGTTTTTGTTTTTCTGTGTACTTGAGGTTGGTCTCATTTCTCATAGGATGTTAGAACTAGAAGGATCTTTAGAAATCATGATGTTCGGTTTCTTTGAGGCTAAGAGAGGTGAACACATTTTTCTAAGGATATAAACAGAGGAACCAAAATTGATTGTCTAAATCAGTACAACTTCGACAGCGTCAAAAGTGTTGTTATTCTGGGGGAATAGGCGTAAAAGGAAATATCACAGAAAAACTAGGTCATATGGTTATTCAAGACATAAAAATAATTAATAATGAAAAATTGAGTCTTTTGAATTTGGTTATCAAACAATTTTACAGGTACACCCCCTTCATGACTATGAGGGTGGCTATGGCTGAATGCGCGTATTAGGTGTCAGTAGTGTGGAGAATGGTATTACCCCAGTCAATGGCACCTGGACAGGCTGGCATTTTGACATTATGACTTTTCAGAGTTGGGAGTAAAGTGAAGAGGTGATCAATTGTTTTCCGGTTCTAACCTAGTGGAAAGGCAGAAGCACACATAGACAGGCATCTGTGCAAGTGTGAAAATGTAGTTCAATGTTCTTATGTACATCCAGGTGTCTACCTGTCCATGCGTGGGGGCAACAGACACATTTCAGACCCCGCTTACCTGTCAGAGGGAGGGGGGCCCCAATCTAAGTCCAGATTCTCCTTGGCTCAGAGGGTGGGGGACTGAGCTTATCCCTGGGTAGGCCGTCATTACGGGCTGCTGTGTGCAGATAAATCTAGCAGGGATGAATAGAGACAGGTAAGAAGGGACATGCAGCAAAACAAAAGTTTTACTGTGAAACCAAACAACAAAGTAATGGGCACAGAAAACGTTCATCCTGAGAACTCGTTTTATTTCATTTTCCAGCAAAATGGGATACTGGCCAAACTACATTTTTTTACTAAGTTCTGTGACCACAGAGTGCCTGGGAAGCTGAGAGATTTCATTTCACTGTTAAAGTAACAGTTATCTTTGGATAAATGAAGGAAAAACCCACGAGACAGGGGTGAGAATGTGGTGAATATCAATGTTAAAAAATAAAACTAAATTTAATATATTTCTCAGAGTTATATAATGAGATGATTTCATTTAGAGCGAATAGCTCAAGTATTATAAAAGCAGTGATAGCTTAAAATAGGTTTACTTTTAATGTGCACATCAGATGGAGAATCTCAGTAATATGAGAACGGTTTATGAGCAGATTACACAATTCATTTATTTTAATATATTATCTAAATAAATATTAATTTAATGAACCTAGAATTCATCTGTGATGTCTCTCCTTGGTTACCCAGTACAGCCATCTGGATACCAAACACTGTTGATTTCAACACTGGAATCCGTTTCCAATTTTCCATACATATCATCAATAACAGACTCTTCAAAAATGCAAAATTGAGTACCTTTATTTAGCATGTACTCTACCAGGACTTCTATTATTTAGAAAAATAATGCACAAAACTTTTAAGTTTCTAACACCTATAACACACACAAAGTTAACCAAATATTCTCAAATTAAAAATAGGTTCAATAAGTTGAGAGCATACAACTGCTGGTGTCTTATTTCACAAAGAAAACTGGACAATAGAAGACTATTTGGATCAATTTATGCCATAGCATAGTGTTTCTTGAATGTCAGTCATGATTATCTCATATAGCAGAAAGAATTTTTCATATCCATGCACTACCTATATTATTCGTTGCTTTATTGTTTCTGAATAAAGTCACTTCTATACTGAAATAAGTTTATTTTAGAAGGCAACTTTGCTTTAAATTTGTAAATGGAAGAATAGAGGATTTTAACAAGCATCAGTTAACCATAAAATACATGGCTATTAAAATACAAATATATATCAGTAAGTACCTAAAATCATCTTGTATTTTCCCAGGGGTCCTCACACCCTTCTTTGGTAAACACTGCTCACCCACCATCTTAGAATGAAGAACGAGGAAATACAGCTGATGAGGTTGTACAGGTGGCATGCTGGAAGTGCGAGAAACAGCAGCGAGAAAGGCACATGTGTCCCTGCCCTGCCGAAATGGTTAAGGTCCAGTTGAGGTCTGCTGGAACAAACAAACAAACAAAAACCAACCAGACATTAATAAGTGGTTTGTGCATTTCAAAAGAAAGCCAAGAGGGTGCCTCAGGAGCAAACAACTGGCAAGCTTAGTCTGTTTGGAGAATCAGAGGAAAGCTTAATAATGTATGCAAAACTTATCTGAGGGCCCTGAATGTGGGAGAAGAAAAAAAGGAATGTGCAAGAAACCTCTAAGGTAGGATAGGACTGGTCACAGGTACTCTTTTTCTCCCACATTCACTACTGTATTTTGTTCTTGTGGATGCCAGTTGCCTCCTCTAAAGGTTATTACATAATTCCCTTAAGCTTCTCCAGAACCATAAACACTTGCAAGAATGAAATTGACTCAGGTTCCTGAGAAGTTTCTCTGCCATTATGTAACACAAAAGAGAGAACATCTACAGTCTTTCAGGGTCAACTCCCAGAAATCTTAATATCTAATCATTTAAGCTTTGATATTTCCAACTTTTCAATTTTCACTTGTTAATGTGCCTAAAACTACTATGGCATAAACTGCAGCATTGTTCATTTTCTCTGAAAAGAGAAAGCCTCAGTCAGAAAGTCGCTGGGCTCTGAAGGTATGTCATATAAAGACAACTCTAAACTCACAAGATGTTTAAATTGCAAACGAAGAGGATTCAAATTCAGAAAATCTGGGTTCCAGCCCTTACAATGCATAGTCTGAGGAAAGTATCTGATTTCACTGACTCTCAGCATATATATAAAATAGTCAGTCCAGAAGGCATCCAGCCATGCAATATGAAAAATAGAGACATTTATTTAAGAAGATACAAGATACAAGAAACATCGTAACCAGGACAATGACACCTCAGTCACCTTCAAAGCAGGCACCCTGGGACCTCACATAGATCTCCCAGAGTCTCTTCTACTGTCCAAAACACTCTACAAAATCCTTTCTTGGAATCGCCATCAGCTGCCCTGTCATATTTTCCTGAATTTCATTGACAGTCTGAAATATCTTCCCTTTCAAAGGTGATTTTAGTTTGGGGAAAAGCCAGAAGTCACAGGTGCCAAATCTGGGCTGTAGGCGTCCTTGTGCCACCTGGGTGATTTGATGTTTCGCCAAAGACTCTGCATGAGAAGTGATGCCTGAGCTGGTGCATTGTCATGATGAAGCTGCCAATCACCAGTTGCCCATAGCTGTGGCCATTTTCATCATATTGCATCCTCTCTACTGACAAAGAGCACTGAAGTAGTCCTCCTTATTAATTGTTTGGCCTGGAGGAGAGTACTCATGCTGGACAGCGCCTTCCCAATCAAAAATCACAGTTAACATGGTCTTGATCTTGCTGTAACTTGCCACACCTTCTTCGGCCATGGAGAACCAGGCGACTTCCATTGGGACAACTGGGTCTTCGTTTCTGGATCGTAGACGTAGACCCATGATTCATCTCCAGTTATGATCTTGAGGAAATCTGGTTCACTGGTAGTGATTTGAACCAAGTCATTAGCAACTGCAGCACGATGTTAATTCTGTTCTGATAGCAGAAGCCGTGGAACGAATTTTGCCATCATACTTTGATGGCAAGATCCAGTGTCAAAATCTTGGCCACAGTAGTTTTTGGAAAGAACATATCAACTTCTAGTTCTCACACTGTCAGTCACTGATCTTTGTTGATTGCAGCCCATACACGTTCAGCATTCTCAGGTGTTCTGCTCATTGTAGTCCTTTCAGGATGTGGATCACTTTCAACAGATTCTCGACCATCTTCAAAGTGTTTGTGCCACACTTATTTGTGCTGCACTCATTGCATTGTCCTCAAAAGCTTTCTGAATCATCTGAATAATTTTTACAGAGGAATGTTCAAGCTTAATGCAAAATTTGTTGCAGATTCATTGCTCCACTCAGTCATTTTTAATGCAATGGCCACACAGTATACAAGCTCACTCAATGGCGTCTATCACCTCCACTGACTAGTAAAGTGAAGTCATTCACACGTATGCATTCCAGTCCACTATCCTTTGTTGGCAGGTTACATTGATGTTGCACAAATGGTTCTCATTATATTAATAATGGCTGGACTTTTTCTGGACAGACCTTGGTGTGTGTGTGTGTGTGTGTGTGTGTGTGTGTGTCCTGGGGAAAAAAATCATTCCTCATTCAAAGTGTATATTTTTGTCAGGCTTTCCAGACCTTACATAACCAGACAGAAGAATGATATATATGTTTTAATTATTGAATGATGGACTTAATTTACAGCTATGTTTAAGATACTATCCTTGATGCTAGGGATATGCAGCTAGCACAATATGGTTTCTATTTTCAAAGGGCTTACAATATATAGCAAAGAAAATAATGTATAAGCACACAGAGAAGTACCACACAATATAGAAAGTATTCCTTGATCCTGTAAAAGCTAAAAAGTTTTTTATCTGTGCTTAAATCCATTATTGTTAAATAGTTTTATTGGACCATTTCTATGAAATCTACTTGGCAGGATCTACAAGTTATACTAAAATAAAAGTGTAAAGGAAATTCAGAAAAAAAATAAAATGCCTTTAAGTAATCACAGCTTCGAAAAGATTCTTCACCAAGAATTTTAATTTAAAACATCTGCTAATGCCACCCAGTCCTGGAAAACTATTGCCAGAAGAGACCTTCCAGGGTCTCTAGGGCAGAGTGAGTTCTATCTGCTTAGACACAGAGAGACAAACAGGGACAGTCAATGGGGATGAAATGAGACCTTGTGTTCTGGGGACGACAGTTTGCATGGGGAGGATTAATTCTGACCCCTAATCAGAGATCCTTTCATTTTCTTTCTCCTCATACTCTGCCTCTGAATAGTTTTCCCTTTAAATAATAGTCTCAATAACAGGAAAAGGAACTTTGGTGTCAGATATTTCTTAAATTTATAACCCTGTGCTCTGAATTTGAGTTTCCTCATCTAAAAAAAACAAGGTGATTTCATTTACATTGCCAGGTTGTTATGAAAACAAAACAAGGTGACATTGACAAAATGCTTAGAACCCAGCATAGTGTCAGTACATAGTAGGTGTTCAGCAAATGTCAGTTCTTTCTCCAAAGCCAATGTCGGAGACTATATAGTATTTTGCAAATATTGTAGCTATCTTGTTTTTATGCATTTATAGCACTGATCCTTAACACTATACTCTGCTTATTCCTATTGTACATATGATTATAAGTTCATTCATTAATAAAATATTGATTGATGTGTCTACGGGCTAGCTACTGGATTAGTGGAACAGAGTCTTGCCTTCAGGGATCTTGCAATAAAACAGGGGAGACATACATTTCGAGTGGTTTTAATACAATTGGGAAGTGCTGTGATGGAGACACAACCAGTGTGTGGCAGGGCACAGGAGGGAGTGCTCAAATTTGATGGTAGGCAAGGATGTTTCAAAGAGGAAATGAACAATAATTATTGTCTCAGATAGTGGAGGAAGAACTAGCATGTGATCCAAGAGAACTTGGATAAATCTTCCTTTGGGTCTCATTTTCGTGAGGTGTCTCTAATGATAGGAGCCTTGAATCCGTGGACCTAGGTTAGCTTAGATTGTAGCTGGGATACTACCACTCATTTTCTAGTCCAGAATAAATAAACTCTGACAGCTGTAGATGAAGTCTGCAAATTTACATACTTTTATAAGCTCTTAGGTTATCTAGCATGAACAAAAAGGATGCTGTGATTGTTTCAATGGACCACTCCTGAGGAGCTCTGACGCAGCCTGCTACTGTTTGCATTGATTATCCAGTTAATTTCAGTGAACTTAGGTCAGGAGACTACCACCTTCCAGGCACTTGGGATAAAGCAGTGAACAAGACAAATGGTCTAATCGCGGATGTCATTCCCGGTCCCAAGGGGAGGTAGGAAGATAAACAGAAATTTTCCAATGCAGTGGTGTAACTTTGTAAGTGATATGGAATCTCCATTAAATATTTGTTGAACATTTTACCATGATAAAGGACTGTACAGACTGATGTGGCAGCACAAGGATACCCTTGGCTGTTCCAGAAGTTTGTAAAAAGCTTTCTGGAGAAGGGAACACCTAAGTTGTATCAAAGTAAACAAACAAAATAGAAACAGGCTCATAGACACAGAAAACTGACAGGTAACAGAGGGGAGAGGGTTTGGGGGGCTGAGTGAAAAGGGTGAAGGGATTAAGAAGTACAAATTGGTAGCTGCTGAGTAGTCACAGAGATGTAAATTACAGCCCAGGAAATATAGTCAACAATCTATGTATGGTGCCAGGTGGGTACTGGAAATATCAGGGGGACCATTCTGTAAAATGCATGATCATCTAACTACTATGGTCTACATCTAAAACTAATAGAGAATAATATTGAATGTAAATTATAACAGAAGAAGATGAGCAGTGTTACAGGGCTGTATTACAACATGGCGCCCCTGGGAAATAGCCAACAGTTCTGTCCAGCATTGCTAGAACATCACATGTAAGGGAGAAGTGGCAGGTGATGAGACGGCAGAGGTAGGCAGCAGTGAAGTCATGAGGATCCTGGCACATGTGCCTAAGTGTATATGATAAAGGGCTTTATCAGCCTGCTTTCTGGGGTTATTAAAAGAAAAAGCAGTTTTTTCTGCATAATAGAAGTTCCTGTTGTCAGGAGCACATTGATCAAGATATTTCTAATTCTTTCCCTTTGGAATTATAATATTTATGTTTGTTATTATCTATTCATTCACTAATAAATAAGCATTTAAAGATTTCCCGTAATGTCCCATCGCTATTATGGCTCTTGAGAATAAAGCAGTGAGTAAAATACATGTAATCCTTCCCTCATGAAATATACTATCTGGAGAAGGAGATAAATGTCAAGCAGATAACTGTGAAATGACACTTACGGGAGATTCTATGAAGAAGTATGGGGTATTGGCAAGCCACTAACTTCAGGGCCCAATGTGAGCAGTGTGCCAGGGAAGGTCTCTTGAGAAAAGGTCAGTTCAGACGAGACCTGAAAAGTGAATATAATTTTAATAGGTGAAGATGGGGTGAGAGAGAAGTTACCTTCCAACTCGAAAGAATGGTATGTGCTTGAGCCCTGTGATGCATTAGTAACTCATACTCTCATGGAACCAGGAAGCAGCCAGTAGAGATGGATAGAACTGAGCATCGAGAACATGATCAGAGACGAATGAGGAGAGGTTGGTAGTTATGAGTACACACAAGGCCTCAGAGATTACATTAAGGATCTGGACAGTTTCTTAGGAGTGTTTAGGTAGGATTTACATTTTGAAAAGCTCACTCTGGCTGCGAAGTGAATAAAGAGTTAGAATAGATACCCTGACCAGTATGGCTCAGTTGGTTGGGCATCACCCTGCAAACCAAAGGGTTGCAGGTTCGATTCCAAGTCTGAACACATGCCTTAGTTGCAGGTTTGCTCCCCACTTGGGAAGCATGCAGGAAGCAGCCAATCAATGTTTCTCTTTTGCATCAATGTTTATTTCCTTCTCTTTCTCCCTGCCCCTCTCTGTACAATCTATAAAAGGAAAAAAATAAAAATAAAAAATAAAAGAGTTAGAATAGGTGTTGGGAGATCGAACGTGAGGTTAGAGTAAAAGGTTCTAGACGGGGCTCTGATTGCAGTAATGGAAAGTATCGGAGACACAAAACACAGGTTAACTCTGCAGCTCAAAACCCGGAAGATATGGTGCTCTACACAGACAGGATTTTTGCTGTCTTGATTTTTCAGATGCTTGATTTTTCAGATGTTTCCTACATGTTTTTCAGAATTCATGTAGCTCAGAGACCTCTTAAGTAAAAACCATTTGATTAGAGAGGCAAGCAAGAAAAAAGCAAAGAGTAGCAGGAACTTTCATTCATTGCTGGTGAGAATGAAAAAGAGTGCAGCCACTTTAGAAGACAGTTTGGCAATTTCTTACAAAACTAAACATACTCTTATCATACAAAACAGTAATCATGCTCCTTGGATTTACTAAATTGAAAACAGGTCCACACAAAAACCTGCACACAGATATTTATACCAGCGTTAGTAGTAATTGCCAAAACTTGGAAGCATCCAAAATATCCTTTAGTAGGTGAATAGATAAACAAAGTGGGGCACATCCAGACAATAAAATATGATTTAGCAATGAAAAGAAATTAGCCGTCAAGTCGTGAAAGACATGGAGGAACCTTGATAGCATATTGCTAAGTAAAAGACAACAACCTGAAAAGGCTGCAGAGTGTATGATTCTAACTACGTGACATTCTGAAAAAGACAAAACTATGGAACAGTAAAAAAAAATCACTGGCTGCCAGGAATTTCAGGGGATGAATGGGTGGAGCACAAGGGGTGTTTAAAGCAGTGAAACTACTCTGTGTGATACTATAATGGTGAATACATGTCATCATACATTTATCCAAACCCACAGAGTGTATCATACAAAGAGTGAAGTTTCGTGTCAACTATGAACTGGAATTAATGTATCAATATTGGTTCACCAATTATAACAAATGTGCCACGCTGATGCAATATGTTAATAATAAAGGGAAACTGTGGGCAGGGTGATGGAGTATATGGGAACTTTTTACTTTCTGATATATATTTCTATAACTCTAAAACTGCCCTATATATTTGTCTATTAGTTAAAAAAATACAAAAATCATAGCATAGTTATGAACTGCTTGAAAACTCAAACTAAACAGATGATTTTTGTCACTCAGCAATCAATGGCATATTTTTTCACTTTTTGCCCAGGGATCTTTCTTATCTTAGCACAGAGAGATGGATTATACCAGTACCTTCCAGACAATGTGAGAGATTTAGGAAGCAGAAGCAGCTGCACCAAGAAATCTACATGTTATCATCTCTGAAAAATGCAAAAACTACCATGAAGTGATTCCTCTCACTTCTGGGTTTTCCCTCGGCTCAGTACTTAGAGATATGTCCAAAAGACAGTCACAATAAGGGCCCTGCAGCAGGATGGAGTAGTGTCAAAAAGCTCAACAAATTCCCCAAAAAGCTACAGATGTTTGGAGGTAGATGTTACATCAGGTCATCAGGGCAACTCTGTGGTGATACCAACTGAAATTATCACAATTTTATATAGGAGCAGTGGATTAATATTATTCTGCTGTTCCACACCTCCTCTCCCAAAGGCCTAAACCAGAGAAAGATACAAACAGGTGTTAATTGTTAATGATTCTCAGCCATATCATGTAATATTGATGAAATGTGGACCAAGAGAATATTCAGTTATTTGATGTTTTCTTCTCATTGCTTTGCTAATTAATTTAGAAATGTGAATTGACACAATATCAGTGGCAGGCCTGTGTTCAGCTTGTGATAATTAGATATCACTAGTCATTCAGTCACACCTTACATCCCCAGTCTGTTTTTCTGGGAAGAAATTAGGAAGCAATGAGGTATGTCTTCATAAAAGTGAACAGTCTTTCAAATTTGCATCCAGTATTGTGGAGCACAAAAGCTGTCTTTTTCTTTGTCAATTTCCTTTCACATATTTGATGATCTTTGTATAATAGGACATTCTTGTCTGTATTAACCTTGGATGCATAAAAATTTCTCTAGGGAGAGGGACTTCATAGATAGAAGATTTGCACTCATTTTCAACACACTGTCGGTGCCTGGGTGTCAAGCACAGACTGTCAGTTACTTAGAGGGCATGGTAAGGTGTGGATGTGCATTTGTAACAGTGCATTGCAGGGAGGTTTGTTCTTATTGAGAATAATGGCTGATACGTTAAAAATATAGGTATTCATGATGCATGCCACTTATAATGAAAGAATGCACCAACAGTAATTTTAAACTGTGTTTTTGTAGTTGCTACTATGCATTAAACATGTTTGTCTGAATTAGGGAAAGGGGGTAACAGTTCCTAGTTTCATATGCTTTGGTTAATAAAATCAAGAAGATATGAAACAATGCATTCTTAATGTTCAGATTCTTCAATGTTACTGAAGTGGTTGCAACAATCAGATGCCACCTTCCCCACAGATCTTTCTCAACCCCATACTCCTACCAAAAAAGCTTCGATTCCTAAAGAGAAGGAAAGTTAGTTGCTCTTTCTTGATGGACATGCTCACTATTATAGCTAAAAGTTATTATCTGTTATTTCTGTGTAGCAGGCATGATACTAAATGTTTTATATGTATTCTCTCATTTAATCTCCCAACAACATTATATTAAGATTCTATTATTACCAAATTTATAGCTCAAGAGAATGTGTTTCCAAAAGGTTAAACAATGTGCTTTTAAGGTTACACATAGAGTAAAATAACAATGCCAGGATTTGAACCCACATGTCATCATCATGACCATGCTCCATTAACCACCGTGTCTTTGTTTCTACCTTATGGAAAACACAGCTGAGGCTTTGTAGACATGACTGGATATTTGTCATTCTCAGGTGGGACTGGTTTTGAGCCAAAAAGTACAAACTCAACATGAATGACCCCCGCCACCACCACAAACACAACCACAAACACAAACACATCTGGTAATAACTGTCCCACAGAAACTTCATGAGCCTGAGTCTACAGAAATGGTCTTTGGATAGGGCAATAACAATTCTTAGAGAGATTAACCAGAAAGACACTCCCCAACATTATTTTTAACTTTTCATTTTGATAAACTGGTTGTCTCCCCATTATAGAGGAAAGAAAGACCAGTGTTCTTTTATAGCAGCCAGTTCGGTTTTATTAACTGAAAACAGGAAAGGCCTGATCAAACAATAGTCCACACTAGCTTTGATTGCCACAAGGAAACAAGGTTATTGGTAAGTTACCTCAGCTATTTGCCTCTGCTGCTGTTTTTCTTCCCTTTATCTTGGTGGACTGCATGGGAGAAGCCTGCAGCTCCAAAAAGGACTTTGTTGAGATTTTACCCTGTCCAAGAAGGCTATCTGGTTAGACCTGAATGAAGTATGTTTCAAGCTAAGACTTTCTATACTCTTCAAGGCCATGATCTGTGCGATATAACTTTACAGCCTTCTTAACCCAGTGGATTGTGTGAGAGGTAGGGTCCTAAACAGTTTTTTAAGGTGTGTGGCAGGCTTCTGGGCAGACGCTTCTGCAAGTTACCTTTTCCCAAAGGCTGAGAGTGGTCTCTTAGTAGATTATTTACATTTAATAAAAGGTTGCTGACCCTTCTCTTCATTTAAGTGTCTGCTAGGGACAATTATGACCCTGATGAGATCTGTATGTCAGTCAATATAAAAGACCACCATGCAAAGTTCTTTGCAGAGCATTATCTTGAGTTCAGTGCCTCTCACTCGTTGTCAAAATGGTATTCAAGAAAAGGGCTTAGACTGTATAGAGTAAAGTCGCTCTACTGTTCCCATCTTCTGTCTCTGTAGTTTTGTACATGGTATTCATTTTTTCCACAAATATCGAACTGGATACCTCCAGTATGCCGAGGTCTGTTTCAGACTCTAGGAATGTAACAGTGAGCAAAACAGATACTTATCTCAGTTCACGGAGCTTATACTCTAGTGAGGAGAGACAAGCAATGGAGAGATAAATAAGCAAAGGGTATACTATGTTAAATAGAAATAAGAACTAAGAAGAAAAATATAATAGAGAAGGCAAATAGAGAGTGGTGAACAAAGCTGGGATGAAGCCATTTTATTTATTTATTTATTTATTATTTTTCGAATTTATTGAGGTGACATCGGTTCACAAAACCATACAGATTTCAAGTGTACAACTCAACAAAACATCATCTGAACAGTGCATCATGCCCTCATCACCCCAAGCAAAAGTCTCTTTCCATCCGTATTTTCCCCCGTTTGCCCACATCCACCTACCTCAAACCCCTTTCCCTCTGGCTATCACCACCTTGTTGTTTGTGTCTACGTGTTTTATATGTATTTTTTCTTTATATATATGTGTGTGTGTGTGTGTGTGTGTGTGTGTGTGTGTGTGTGTGTGTATAGAGAGAGATTTTTTTTTGCTTAATCCCTTCACCTTCTTTCATCCATTCCCTCAGTGCCCCTCACCTCTGACAGCTGCCAGTCTCTTCCATGTATCCGTGCCTCTGTTTCCATTTTGGCCAGGCATACTTCACTTAAAGGGACACTAGAATAACAATGGGAAGCAGATGAAGAATTTTGACTCCTCAATAAAAGATGTTACCTCCTTACTGAGGTCTTTTACAGACTGTGAATTACTTGAGAGAGGAATTATGTCCATGCTCAGCCATTATCAAATGTACACTGAGTTAAGCCTTTACAGGACAAAGTAAATTAATAGACCTTGTACTCTTCATCACATCATAGTAGGGAAAACAGTCATAAATAAATAATTGCAATGCAGTGAAATACATAAATATAGAGACATAAAAAGCAAAATGGAAATTAGGCAGACAGAGACAGAACTAAGCCTAAAGAGAATACAAGAAGGTTTTAGAAAGGAGGTGATATTTAAACAAGGAATTAAAAGATGATAATGGCTAATAATAACAGCTAACCTTGTCCTCTCTTTCAGGGGAAAGCTTAATAAAATTTCTCGTCTTTATATTTCAAATTACATAATAGTATACAATGAATACATTTCTTCTATAGAGCTTTCAAACAGAAATGCATGTTGGAAATGTGAATGCTACACAGCACTCTCTCACGTTATTGGCTCTAAATCCTGGATCACTGCTGAAAACAGAGGGAAGAATAGGTAAAGGAAGACTATTTATTTATCTAACAAATATGTGTTGAAGACTTACTGTGTAGTAAGTACCATGTTAGGTAAATTGAATACTAGTGTTAAGAAACGCAACCCTTTTCCTCAAAAAGATTACATTCCAGGCAAGTGGAATCACATGTGCAGGCATTGAATTATGAAGGAACATGGCATCTTCAGGTGGTTGATGAAACCAGAGTCTAGAACAGACCTCACAGAAAGTTTTAGACATTAGGTCTTGAAAGATACCCAGGGACTGGATTGTAAATCTGGAAAAAATAGCCAATAGCTAGATTATAAAGGATCTTGTATGGTAACTGAGGCATTTGGATTTTTAAAATTCTTTTTAAAGATTTATTTATTTATTTTTAGAGAGAGTGGAAAGGAGGGAGAAAGAGAAGGAGAGAAACATCGATGTGTGCTTACCTCTCTCATGCCCCTCACCAGGGGCCTGGCCGACAACCCAAGCATGTGCTCTGACTAGGAATCGAACCAACAACCCTTTGGTTCACAGGCTGGTGCTCAATCTACTGAGCCACACCAGCTAGGGCTAAATTTTTTTCTATGTGGAGTCTTTAGAAATTTTAAGTAAAAGAATGATACTATTGCATGTTCATAGCTCTTTTGTCTAAGCGAAAGCCTTCTGAATATTTTGATGAATGTCCTTATATTCTTTCTATTAATAGTCAATTTTAATTAACAACATATAATTATTCATATCTTTCTCACTATAAATAGTTATTATATAAAATATGGAAAACACAGGGAAGCAGTGGAAAGAAGACAAAAATATATCTGTTACTCAACCACCCAGAGAAAAATGTTAACATTTTGATGTATTTTCTTCAAGCATTTTCTAAATGTGTACATATATATTTTTTATTGTGTATTATAAATACTATTCCATGGGCATTTTACCATGCCTTTAAATATTCTTCAAAAACATAATTTAATGACTACAGGATGATAATCTGGTGTAGGGAAAGATCTATTTTATTAACTGAAAGCTAATTTAGTGGATGCTTAAAAACATGGACTGAGGAGTCAAACAGAACTAGGCTTGAGTTCTTGGCCTGAACTTACCAGCTGGATCTTTCAAGGTACTCAGTCTCTATAAATCTCAACTTTTCCATTAATAAAATGAGGATCAAAAAGGGTATATTTTATAGGGTATTATGAAGATTAAATAAAGTGTGAAAACTTTCAAAGCATAGCACCTAGAGATATTAAACATTCAATAAATAGAGATTAACTACTATAATTATTAACACATATAATTATTATGTTATTATGTATTATTATATATAATAAAATATCAGCAACTATTTTCCTGATGTTTCAGTGTTTATAAAGCAATCTTTTTTTCTTTGCTTATTATTTTCAAAAAATTACCCACTCTATACATGGCTCTGTGGCCCTTTAGATATGAAAGAAAGTATAATTTTTTTTAAAGGTTAAGGAAAAAATAGAATCTTAGGAAAATTAACAGTGTTTATGAAGCATTCATTTTTTAAATTGTTGTTCCCCTACAGTTGTCCCCATTTCCCCTCACCACTCTCCCCCACCCCACACACCCCCTCCTCCCACATTCAATCCTACCCACTGTTGGCTTTGTCCATGGGCTCCCTATACATGTCGCTTGATGACCCTTCCCCTTCTTTCCCCATTATCCCCCTGCCCCTCTGGTTACTGTCAGTTTGTTCTTTATTTCATTGTCTCTGGTCATATTTTGCTCACTTGTTTGTTTTGTTGATTAGTCCACTTATAGGTGAGATGATATGGTATTTGTCTTTTACTGCCTGGCTTATTTCACTTAGCATAATGCTCTCCATTTCCATCCAGGAGATTGCAAAGGATAGGAACCTTCTTTTTTCTGTTGTGTAGTATTCCATTGTGTAAATGTACCACAGTTTTTATATTAACATACACAAGGACTAAGAGATGATATTTATTAGCATATAGCCCTCAGTAAGCACTAAAATTGTTTATGTATATGTGTGGTAAAGAGAACTGAATGCTATTTAAGTGGCTTATTCTAGAGAAGGCCATTTTTTTTTCAGTGTTTAGTAAAAATTTATTGTTCACCCACCAGAAAAGACATTTTTCACACTAGGAGCATTCAAACCAAAACATGAAATGACTTTTGATTAGCTTTTCTCTAATAGCTAGTGAGTTGAGCATCTTTTCATATAGTTGTTGGCCATCTGTATGTCCTCTTGGGGAAGATATCTGTTCAGGCCCTCCACCTTTTTTAATTGGATTGTTTGTTTTGTTGTTGTTTAGTTGTATGAGTTCTTCATAACTGTTTTATATTAGTCCCCTGTTGGAGGTATCATTAACAAATATCTTCTCCTATTCAGTTGGCTGCCCTTCTTTTTGTTGATGATTCCTCCTGCTATGCAGAAACTTTTTTAGTTTGATATGTCCCATTTATTTATTTTTGCTTTTGCTTCCCTTGCCTTTGGGATCAAGTTCACAAAAACCTCTCTGAGATCAAGGCCAATAAGTTTAGCACCTATGTTTTCTTCTGTGTATTTTATTGTTTCAGGTCTTATATTCAATTGAGTTCCTTTCCCCTAAAGAAAACAGCTGCATTGTGTAGCTTTGCCAGTAAGGCACAGATACATGATGATTTACCATTTTTCTATGTAATAAAGATTTGAAATACAAGCAACTGGGCTGACTTAATTTCCTTTTCTTTTCCCTTCTCTTCTCTTTTCTTTTCTTTATCTATTGATTTGTAGACAGAGGGGAAGGAAGTGAGAAAGAGATGGAGAGAAATATCAATGTGTGGCTGCCCTGTGCATGTCCCCTACTGGGGACCTGGCCCGCAACCCAGGCATGTGCCTTGACTGGAAATTGAATTGGCCACCCTTTGGATTGAAGGTGGGTGCTCAATCCACTGAGACACACAAGCCAGGGCTGTGCAATTAATTTTTATAATTAGTTTAAGTCACTCCATGGTAGCCAAACCTACATAAACAGTTTAGGGAATCTACCTCCAGCTCAGCCACTCGGAATTTGGATTGGTGCCTGGCCCAAGCTGCCCATGACTTTCCAGACCAAACTCTCCTCACCATCAACTCTTATCCTTCTTGCTCCAGGACTCCCTCTCATAGCAGTGCTCTGCTAATAGAAACATGTACTCTTTTTACCCACCCTATTTTTGTAAGAAACATTTAAAATAATAGAAAATCATAGAATTCTAAAGCTAGAAGGAAGTTTAGTGTGCATCTAATTCAGTGTTTCTTTCATTTTATCTTTTTTTTTATTGTCGTTCAGTTACAGTTGTCTTGTCTTTTTCCCCATTGCTCTCCTCTGTCCCATCCCTCCCATCCCACGGTCAATCCCCCTGCATTGGCTGTGCCCATGAGTCCTCCATTTGTGTTTCTTGGCTTGCCCCTCCTCTTATGTCCCCCATTATCCCCCTCACCTCTCCCCTCTGGCCACAGTTTGTTCTTTATTTCAAAGTCTCTGGTTCTATTTTGCTCACTTGTTTGTTTTGTTGATTTGGTTCCACTTATAGGTGAGATCATATGGTATCTGTCTTTTGCCACCTGGCTCATTTCACTTAGCATAATGCTCTCCAGTTCCATCCATGCTGTTGCGGAGGGTAGGAGCTCTTTTTTTCTGTCTGCTGTGTATTATTCCATTGTGCAAATGTACCCCAGTTTTTTGATCCACTCATTTGTAATGGGCACTTAGGCTGTCTCCAGCACTTGGTTATTATAAATAATGCTGCTATGAACATTGGGGTGCATAGGTTCTTTCGAATTGGTGATTCAGATGTAGCTGTAATCAGAATCATCTGAGGAAATTGATAAACAATAAAAACTTTCAAATCTAACCTCTGATAGTCTAATTTTGTATTTTTAACAAACTCCATGGGTTATTTTGATATACAACCAGGTTTAGAAATCACTAATTTGATTAATCTTCCCACCTAAATTAAAGTTGTGAGTTAATTCAGGCAGGAATTGTATCTTTTCTCCATTATATCCTGATCCCAGAAATCAAGTTGGCACTTAGTTAAGTCAATACCTGCTGAAATGACTTACTACGGGAATAAAGGGGAGAAAAAGGTGGGCCGATCATAGTGGCATAATCAACAAAATATACTTTTAAAAAAACCTGTTGAAATGAAAGTGAACCCATAGCATATCCTCAGCATTGCTTATTTGTGCGTTTATGTCTACTCATCCTTGTTTCAAAAGGATTTAAGGCAGCTTACAAGTGTTCATATGAAAACTCTCTTCATTCTGAATCAGGAGAGGATTTGATTGTAGAATAATCAAGGGGGGATCAGCAGCTCTGTTTGCTTCTGAGATGAAATCTAATTCTAAATTAGTAATGTTCACCTTATGGAGAATTGTGTAGTTATTTTTCTTCCATGAAAAATGTCATCATGGAGAGACATTATGATACTCTCTTGTAGTCAGATAAACCTGTATTCAAAACCTCCTATGTGCACATGTACCCCGTGGTGGCTCTGCAGTCCTGGGGAATATACTTAATTGTTCTTTACTACTAATTCTTCAATGACAACAGTCAATTCAATTCACTTTTATTTCACAAGTGTTAATTGGGCATCTAGTATCTAGAAAGCACTTGGGAGACAAAACAGACAGCAATGACCAATCTCATGATGTTTTTAACGTATGAAACATAATTCTGCCTCTTCAGATAGTTGTTGTTATGAAGATGAAATGTACATAGAGGCCTGGTATATTTACAAATATTCCATAAATGTTAATGTTCTTCCCCAGCTTTGATTCTCTTCAAGTGCGACACACAAACAAAAATAATTTTCCCAAATGTCCCCTTTCAAAATTAAAAAGAACTTTTAATTTTGAAGAAAATTCAGGCAAAGGCTAGTGTCTAAAGGAGTCCTTCGGCCTGTAGGTAGACTCCTCCATGCAGACTTCGTGGAATTCGCAGTCTCAGAATTTTTCACCTTGACTGGCCCCAGGGAGCAGCAAACAGCCACATCTTTTTACAGGGTTTCAGATACAGCTCTACAATACATGCACTGAACATGCATCAACAGGAAGCATGTGCCCACTCCCATTTTTATGTGCTTGAAGCTCCATTTCACAAGGTTCAGAGATTAATTAAATGACTGTAGATGAACTTGCAAACAGCAAAGACGAATTCTTGGCTAACTAGACACAAATCGTATTGCAACTATACCTCAAAGAAGGGATCATAGCCAGGCAATGCGATGCCATGTGGCCATATTGGTGAGCTACAGGATGTGCTTTACATTTCTATCGCTGTCTCTCAGAATGTGTCCCTCAGAATAATTTCCTGCCATTTTTTTTATCAAGAGTGAATACTACTGCTAAAAACAGAGACGTTGATGTTATATTTTGAAGCTGACCTGATAGCTGACACCCCCATCCTGGCACTTCCATGCATGCCTAACGTTAGGCATAACTTTCAGATGCTTTGAGAAATGCTCTTATCCTTCCCCTTTCGTCCACCATTGTCCTCATCATCCCTTAAAACTCAGCTCATGGCCTACATCCCTTAGAAAACCTTCCACTGTCCCCATGTGGCCCATGGTGGTTTTCCATCTTCCAAATTTCTCCATAATTTATTCCCTAGGCCACTCCTTCTCCAGCTAACAGAAACTACAAAACAAAACTCTTAAGTCTATATCAAATTAGCTAAAATCTCTGTCCTTTACACAAAGAAATCCACCTATCTACAATCTTTGACAAATTAATTATAGCTTATAAGATTCATAAGTCTAAACTTTCAGTGTTAATCTTGTTCCTGTATTTTTAAAAAAAGTATGTTTTCAACTGGAAGAAAAAAATCTATTTTCTTAAGTTTCATGGAGAACCATCAACAATCTGGAGGGTTTTTAGAAATAATTGGAATTATTTTTATCCTGTAACATTTTAACCACTCAGGCCCCCAAATGAATCTAAGTCTCCAAAGATGGCCCTGCATGCTTGAGCCAAGCTGCCCGTGCCTGCAGAGATGAAATTGCATACTTCCCACTGAAGAAGAAGATTATTCTTCTTCTTTCCATCGAACGTTTAAAGCATCACATTCACAACTCTGACATTATAACAGCAAAAGTACCTGTGCCCCAGGATAGTAAAAGAAGATGAATAAGGGTTCCCTGGATAACCATACCACCTCTGTTCTGTCACTTTGCAGCACATGTCACAGTAACATCTGTTTCTGTATGTGCCTTTCCTAATAAAAATCAAAATTGCCATCTTTAGCTGAGCACTTACTATGGGACAGACACTCTACTGAAAGCTTTATAATTGTCAACCCATTTCTTCTTCACAGCATTCTTAAGTGGAAGATATAATGATTACCCCTATTTTACACATGACAAAAATGGAGGCTTGGAAAGAGAGGATCAGGTTGCATATCCAAAGCTCTTACTCTTAATTGCTGCACTACACTGTCATAAAACACGAACTCCACTGGGAAAGAGGACATTTTTATTAACATATTTAGAAGCCACTTAGCTAACATAGCACCTGGCTCTTAGTACATACTTAGTAAATATTTGTTGTTTTGCCTAAATGTTCAAAGTGAATTAGAGGTCCGGCATGGCACAATGCTTTCCGGAATGCAATTGCAAACTGTGTTTCCAAATTTTGCTATAATATGTTAAGATCTGCCCAAATCTAGAAGGGAATTGAAGTCAAACATTCCTTTTTTCTACACTAGAGCCCTTCCATATTCAGGCATAATCGCAAAGCTGGACCAAATGGAAGAAACAAATCTACATGAATACCAAAGGCACCAAATAGAAAGAACAATCTGTAAAGTTCAAGTTTTTATAAATGGAAAAATAATAACTTTTGGATTTTGCATTGCTCTTTATCTCATTCACAGCACAGATAAAATTACACCTGGTTCTAATGACATACCTACTATGATGACAAAGCAAGTTATTTTAATTTTATAATTTAGTGAAATCACCCCATCCAACCAAGTGTCTATGATAACTCTTCTGACTCTTAGTCTATTTTTCCTTATGGATTTATTGACATCAAACAATGAACAAGATATAAGATAATTCTAGACCTAAAATGACTAAATTATTTCTTTTCTTATTTAAAAGTCCTGCATTTCCTCCCATGCAACTAGTACATTTAAATCACACTTCTGGTTATATATTTTCAGCCTCAATTTTCCCAGAGAAACCCCAAGCAGTCTCAATGCTCAATGCCAGGTGAAATGCATCAAACTCCAAAGAGACCGCTGTGTCTCATAAAATGATCCATTGAATAAAACATCATCCCTCTACCAAACAACAGCAAAAAATCATAGACTGCAGAAAATGTTAGCTCTAATGAGTTCCTACAAGCCATAGACTATCTCTACTTCCAATATATACATGTGATGGGGGAGGGGAGAGCTTCAGAAATGGTGGCACAAAAATTTCAACCAAAGGACCTGAGAGCAGCCATATTATATGTCAATTGCTTACAGTTTATTCCTAAACCTCAGTACCTTCTTGAAGAAGCCACATTACAGTTTTGTATTTAAATAATTATTTACATAGGACAGAGATAAGGATTTTAGGTTTACTAGGGAAGCTCTCCTTTCTCCTCCAGTAATGACTTCTGTACCTTCTGACACAGTGCTTTATATACTTATTCATCAAACATTTATTGAGCAAAAATTGTGTATTATGAGGGTTCCTGGTTGCAAAATAAGTAACATATAATCATTTCCCACAAGAAACTTACAGTCTTACAGGAGGGGAATCAATGAGGAGAAGTGTAGGCTACTATTTTTAGAGTCGATGTGTTGTAGTGGAATCTCCCTCCCTCAGTTCTGACACTGACTAGCTATGTGATTTTTTTTTTAAGTCTCTAAAATTTGATTCTTTATTCTTTCAAATGTCAATAATATGAACCAAGAAATTAAACATTTTTTAACTCCTACTCTTTGCCAGTATAAGTGCATTATGGCACTTAATCCTTTCAATAGTCCTAATCAAAAGTTACTGTTATTATTCCCACTTTATAGATGAGGAACTTGAGAGATTAAATAACTTGCTCAAGGTCATATAGTGAACAACTGGTAGGTCCAGTCTGTGAACTTGAGTCAACGGAATTCAAAGCCTGTGAACTGGAGGAGTGCCTGTCAGCGTGAGAGCCATGGGGGCTATAAGGCAAAGGACTCTAAGGCTGGAAGCTTCCATTGTCATTAGAATAAAGACACATTCCTTTATAGAGAATGCCCCTTCTGCTTGCCACTCTAGATCCAAAACCATCTTTTCTCCGTCCCATGGACTGCATCCGTGGGCTTTTTTGTCTTTGGATGCAGGAGGATTTCGCCACTGGCAGACACCAACCAGAAGCCGGATGGAGGAAGGGAGGTGAAGTCAGGATATTTTCCCTCCAGCGGCCACCCTGTCTGTGGGCCTCCCCTAGCAGGGCCCTCCTGCCTCAGCCCTCTCTGTCGCTGGGCCTGTGTGAGGCCGCTGCTCCCTCTACCCCTTGCTCCCGTGCTTTAGGGCTGGTAACTAGGCCCCACTGTTACTAGGAGATGGGCCTTCAACTGCCCCTAATGATTTCTCCACATCCTGCCTATACCTATTAATCTTCTTTACATTTTCCTAATTAACCTAATCTAAGGGTCCTAACTTGTGTCTGTGACACAAATACACTGAGTTTATAACCCACACAATGATCAGCACTCCTGGCCCCAATTCACCCTTAATAGTGGAACTTTTCTACCTCAATTTTCAATGCTTCTGTAACATGAATTCTCTTTTCAAATCCTCAAGCTTGCAATCCTACTGGTTCAGGGACTTTGCCTGCCGTGGTCCTTCTACCTGAAATGGCCCTTCTCAATACCACCCTCCCAACAAACAAACACACTCACACACACACACACACATGCACTTACACAAACCTATCTGGAATGTAATAGGTTTTAATGATATTTTTTGAATTATTAAACTAGGAGCCAAAGAAAGAATTGGCTTCAATTTTTTTCAAATAATTGTGATCTTTTAGAGTTGAATAGCTCATTATTTTTTTAAAGGCATG
Source organism: Mormoops blainvillei (assembly GCA_004026545.1). Lineage (NCBI taxonomy): Eukaryota > Metazoa > Chordata > Mammalia > Chiroptera > Mormoopidae > Mormoops > Mormoops blainvillei. The sequence continues at coordinate 90,013 of PVJD01001087.1, read as the reverse complement.
CCCTATTTTCATCCACACTTGTTCTGTGAGGTGAAGAACATGAGCTCTGAGAAACTCAGGTGACTTGTTTAAGATACCACAAGTGGTAAATGGTATAGCCATTGGCTAATCCCTGCTTGGAATTCCACATCCTGCTATCACTGCTTTCTTGGGCTCTGGCTTCCAGGTTAGGGCCCAGCGAAATGATCACCGGCTCAGTGAGTTTCTGCCAGGCCCTATAAATAAATAAAGAAGGCCTTTGTAAGGATGCTCTGGAAACTCTCCCTTTCTTTCCTTCTTTTTTTTTTTTCTGGCCAGGTTTCTGTTTGCGTTTAGGTGTAGTAAGGGTAGAAAAGATAATGCTGGTGAAAATGAAGCAGACAGTGATGAGCATGGACCCAGCCAGCCGGCTGACTGATTTTTGCGTGCGCTGCTCCTGCCGTTCTGATCCTCTCTCCAGCTTCTCCAGGTTCTGGGTGGGCATCTTGAGCGAGTACAACAGGGTCTGGTTGTCCTTCTTGATGACATTCTAAGCAGCCAGTGTGTCGATGTTAAGGCTCCAGGTCAGGCCTTGCGTTCCTTCTGCCACCTTCTCCGGGAGGTTCTGGTATTGTTGTAGGAGGAGGCCTAGCTCGGCTGCCAACTGCTTCTTCACCCCCTGGCCTGGGCCCTGCCACCCTAGTTCTCTTCCTCACACCCAGCTTGGGCTCCTCAGCAGAGCCCATGCCTAGCGGCTCACTCCGCGTCTCGCCGGTATACCACACCGGCGACTGCAGGTGCCCCGTCTTGGTGGCAGCACCCGCTGCCTGCCTGCGGCTGGTATGGCCGGTCTCTGAGGAGGAGGTCAGCTTCTCCCTGCAGCATCCAGTAATGACTTCAGAAAGTAATTACTGACTTCAGAAAGTAAGTCGGCCTTGTGGGAATATTCATCGAGTGCCTCAGAGGTCGGTTTGCTTGCCTGGGCTTTCAGGGTCTGACACATGTCCTCGAGGACTCCCGGGTCCTTCTCCAAATGCTACTCTGCCCCGCTTTTCTGCCGCCATCTCCCCACACCAGGTTTGGCTTCAGCCTCAACAAAGTCATCGCCAACTGGCAGTACCACGCCGCTTCGCCCTGGAAACTATTCTTTTCTAGACCTTTTTTTTTTTTTCATTTGTTGCCAGTATGTTCTTCCCACCCACCATTTTTATGAAACCAAACAGAACAACACTTTCTGTGGTGAACAGGACTGCAACTTTGCAATGCTTTATTTTAGAACAGATAAAGGAACAACGCCTGTCTTGAGGGACTGTTGTTTGAAAGCACTTGATTGCAGAGTGCCACAGGGCTACTGAGAAACATTAGCTGAGGTAATTCAGCTCCCGGGGCAGTTTAATTTGAAACAACTGCAGTTGTGAATGCAGCTATGGCAACCTTTCCCTCTGGTGTACGGGGGAGGGAGAAGCAAAGGGACCTTTAGCAAGAAGCTAGAAGGGGCCACTTGGTAGGCAGCAGAGCTGTTACTTGCTTTCTGTGCCAACCCCATAACACAGTTGTTTCCTATTGAGAACAGTTTCCATTTGTTCAGTGCATGTTTGAGAAGACAGAGATTCTCAGACTCACGGCTATAACGGAGCATTCGCAGATTCAAAACCCAGTTACATTCACCCCCCGGGGCACAGGGGGATGATGCCCAGAATACCTGTTTGCCCGGAAATGGTCTTAGAAATACAGTTTCTATTTACTTAGGGTGAGTTCGGGCAAATGGCCCAACCACCTAGTGCCACAAGTTCATTCCAGCGCACACTGGTTTCCACTCTGACCACTCTGCATGACACTGGGATGGCCTCCACTCTAGAGACTTCCCTTGGTTACTTCACTCCAGACAGCTGGGTTTGCGTTCGTGCCCAAAAGACCCTTCCACATTCTGGTCCTCACTGTCATAGCCTACTTCTTCCATGCCATTTGTCCCGGGGAATCTGTCAATATTGCAAATCCAGGCTTGCCAGAGGGTGCTTAAAAGCTTCCTTATTACTCATCAGATAAAGTCCAGATCACTTAACCTGGCTGTGCAGGACCTGACCTTTACTTAACCCTTTAGCCTCAGGGCCTATCACCACTTTATCCCCTCCGGTCCCCACCCCCGTGCTATTGCTACACAGAATGCAATCACTTATCGGTTGTGTCTGCATGTGCCACTCCCTTCCTTACCACTTTCCTCCTTCCTTGGTCCGTTCACTGAGACCACTAAGTATCTCTCCTCTGGGAGGCTTTTTCTGATGTCTAGTCTCCCCAGAACACTATAGGCTTTTTTCCAACATAATACCATTTTCATCACGTGCAAGACGTAATGCAATGTAAGATATGTCTCACGGAAATGTGAAAATAAAAAATGTGGAAACTAGAACTGATAAAATATCATGTTTAATTCTTTCTCCCATTAGATCTTTTGAGAATAAGTTTTCTATCCTTCATGTCCATAACTGAGTTCCTACAATGGTACTTGGTTCATCTCAGGATCTCAGTAAATGCTTTTTGTATTTTCTTAAGCAAATGAGATTTTAAGGGTGGTGAACCAGGTGATGTCTTTAAAGCATCCAGATATAACCCACAATAGAGCAATAAAGTCAGTCTTTATCACTCCTAAAATGGAGTAACAGGGGATTTCCCCATTAAAAACTTGAAAAAAAACCTGTAGAAATAGTAAATAATTTCCTCAACCCTAAACATCTTCAGTGAGACTGTGTGGAAGGATCTTTTGCACACATTGTCTAAGGTTATAGTCACTAAATCCTGTGGTGGAGATAGGCTAATGTGTTTACAGATTAAAACAAGCTCAGAAAGGAAAATGATTTGAAAGGTCACATGTTAAGTGCTAGAGAGACAATTCAAATCCTGCATTTATGTCTCAAAGACTTTAGTTTTTATACCATGTTCCTTTGCCTCCCTTTGCCCCAATATTTCCCTAAATGTGAGATGCCTGCAAGAAAATGATCCAAAGAGAAAGCATTAAGTAGCATGCCAACAAAATTATTCCCTTTCTCATTTAGCCTTTTAGATCATATAAAAACAAACAGAAAACAAACTCTCCCTTGGCTCAACATGTCGACAAGCAATAGTACCCAGTTAGACTGTTTTTTTCCTGCCTTGATCTACCGCTGCCTGACACTCTTCAGATTGCTCTTAATCAGTTAAATAAAGGAGCACAGTTTTAAGGATATTATATGGAGGCTGTTTAAATGCACACAGGATGTTCAAACCCCATATTGCCATATGTCCTTCCTCTACAAAGAATCTTGAAAAACTTGTACACAAAGAAGGAAAGGACCTTGTTTTATTAGCTGGGTCAAGGCCAATAGTACCATTGGTACATTGCAAATGCACCAACATTTTAGTACCGTTGGTACATGCAAATTCTACATACATTGACCTTTGAGACGTAAAGGTCCTTTTTCTTTAGCTTCATTCAAAACCTCAGGCTTGTATTACCCACAGGAGACCTCATGGCACAAAACTTTGAAGTATTCGCCAACATTCTCAACCAGATGCAGAAGGAAACCTATGGGTAGATGTCATAGATGTGGGAAGTAGAGTAGTTGGGGATGGGATAGTTGGTTGGTTCCGCTAAGGAGTATCCCCTCAGGTGGCATAGAAAGGAAAAGGGCCTCACAAATGTACGTGGTCTTTATGTGCACCGTGACGCTGCCCATTTATCTATCTAATTTACATATAACATACTACATGCCAGGCATTGATCTAAGTATTTTTAGGTATTAACATAACTCAATGACAGAGGTACTACGAATAGTCTGTAGATGGGGAAACTGAGGCACATTAAATAATTTCCCCAAGATCGCACAGCTAATGGAGAACAGAACTTAGAGTCAACCCCAGAGAGTCAAGCGCTGGTGATCATCTTGTTAATGGCTAATACAGAATCAGTCAGATTACCCACTGGTGTTCCCCTTGAGGGATTTAGAAAGGAAGTATAGAGAGGGATGGAGAATTATTCACTGAAACCCATCAAGCAAAACTAAGAAAAAGTTCAACTTCATTAATCCTCAAACATTGCCGTCTCCATTCCATGTTAGTCAGTAATTAATGTACTGTAGGATCACCAACTTCAGGAGCTTTCCCTTAACAATGCCAACGATGTGCAACCACTAACTAAATATTATCTCCTTTGATGAGAGACCACCTACTAATTTTTTATTTAAACTATGCTATGAGCAAAAGTATAGATGTTGTAAAATTATAAGCACTCATATCTTGCAGGATTTGTACATGCAAATTCTACATGCAAAATAAAGGATTTACTTAAAAGCAGATCAATTTATGTATTCTTTCTCAGGGAATTGGGTATTAAAGCATGGAGGAAATTGCCTGCAGAAGCAGTTTTAAAAATAAGGAGACCATGCATCCAGGTTTATATCTATTATCCCTCGGCAAGCATCACTAATGCCCCATTTCAATCTCAAAAATTTCCTGGGTTGGTTATCATATTATAAGGCTGCTCTACCTAAAAGAACACTCCATGTTGGGGACCTCTGTCTCCACTGTAGTGGATGATAGGAGTATAAAAATAAGACACATTCTCTGATCTCAAGAATCTCAGAGATTAGATTTCATTCCACTTTGAGGTAGATACATAAAAAGTCTATTATATAGCACAATAAATGCCACAAAAAAGATGTCAAAACAAGGTGTCTGGATAGTAAAAAAGAGACACTAAATGTGGAGTGAGGAAGCTTGAAGACTTAGAAACTCCTTCCAAGAGAATTAACACCTCATTTGAGTCTTAAAGATCATAAATGCTAATTAATATTTGAGGATCTGGCAAAAGGCAAGCACTAAAAATGGAACGAATAGCGCTGGCCAGGTTGCTCAGTTGGTTGGAGTGTCACCCCGTACACAAAAGGTTGCGGATTGGTTGGGGCGCATACAGGAGGCCACTGAGTGATGTTTCTCTCTCACATCGATGTTTCTCTCTCTCTCTCAAAAATCAAGAAATATATCCTCAGGTGAGTATTAAAAAAAATACAACAAATAAACTTAGATGAGACATGTGAGGGAATTATAATAACACAGTGTTCAAAAAGCACAGGATTTGGGATCAAAGTGTTAGATTTTGAATCGCAAGTCCATGATATTCTACCTGTGTGTCTTTAGGAAGTTACTGAACTTCTCGGAGTCTTGGTTTCTTTACAGGTAAAACGGAGAACAACAGTATCTAACTCACAGGTTCATAAATTCATATATGTAAAACCCTTTAACAAGTACGTGATGAATAGTAAATGCTATAAAAGATGGGTCATTGTTAGTTTAATTAGACTGAAATATGTAGAGTTGTATGCATGTGAATATCTTAAGTTGAGAAAGAAAATCAGTTTCATGTGTGACATAACCAAGGAGTTTGTGCTTGACCCTAGGGAAAATAGCAATTATTGAAGGGGAGTGATATAATCAGATTGGATTCTTTAAAGATGAATCATTTTTAGCAAGTGTATGGAAGATGGATTGGAGATGAGATTAATAGGAGGCACAGAGAAAGGCTATTGTAGTAGATGAGGAGTGGCAGCAAGGAAGGAGAATAATACCACCGCTCCATTAGGAAACATTTAGGCAATATCACCCACCTCCCTGTCAGAACCTTCACTGTATTGATGCGAAGCCCTCACCACAAAAGCAAGTTAACCAAGTTAGGGGTATGAAGATGAAATTTGAGTGTTCAGCACAGTAATACTTTTATCATCTATTTTTATAAAGGTTACATTTAAGAGTGACTGAGTGTTAAAGCCACAAGGGACCTAAAAAAAAATCCAGTTCTGAGCTTCTAGCTACCATTAAAACTCCCTGGGGAAGTTTTACAAAATAACGCTCCCCAGACCCCATACTTGGTTACATAGGTAAGAATCTCTAGGAGTAAAATTCAAGCACTGTGTCTTTAATGATCCCCAGGTGATTTTAGTGTTCAGCTAGGACAGAGAACCACTGCCAATCCATCCAACCCCCATGCTGGACAGAATGGAAGATGAACCCCAGGAATTCAGCTTCCTTTAGGACATGGGTAGTGACTGTGTTATCTGTCTTACCTAGAATATATATAGATATAGTTTCTTTTGTACTTATAAGTTTGATACCTCTTAGACATAATGTATTTGGTAATAAGTTTATGCTGATGCTAGAAATGGGAGGAAAAATTAATATGTGAAAACAAAATTGCAAAATAAGAGAGAAAAGAGAGGAAGAGCTTTATGCAAACAAAAGGAAGTGAAACCACATATGCATCCCTCTGACCCAGGGTAGACAAGGCCTCCTAAATTATGCCAAATTGGAGAAACCTAGTTAGGAGAGAACAGAAAAGGCATGGCAATAAGAAGAAATAAAACTCCCATGAATTTAAGGGGCTGTGTCTGTCTTATTTACTTTTGCATTCCCAAGAATCAAGTGCAGAACTTTGCAAATACTCTAGTTTCATGCCTTAGCTAAGGGCTAAATAAATGGAAGAATGAAAAAAGAGCAAAAGAGTCAGGCAGAGTCACTCATTCATTTTTTCTCTTAGGTCCATTAAATCTTTCTAACAGTTTTAGAGATGATATAACTTTCAAAATGTTTGGTTCTTTTATATACCAGCCTTCATTTTCTGCCACAAGCTTCTTTGAATTTCTTTGAGATTGAAATATGCGATGTTCCCTGTCCTCTGTCTGATGGCCTGTGTAGAGAAGACAGTGACTGATGCTCTGTATACAAAAGTGGGCTCAGTAGAGAATAAGTTCTGGACTTAAAATCAGGTCCTGCTGCTTATTGTGTGATGGAGGGCAAGGTCCTTAACTTCTTTTACCATGAGTTTCCTTAAAACAGGTATTACTATGAACTGAATGCTTATGCCCTCTGCAAATTCATATTTTGAAGCCCTAAATCCCTAAAATGTTGGTATTTGGAGGTGAAGGTTTAGGAACATAACTAATAATATTAGATTAGCTCATGAAAGTGGGACCCTTATCATGAGGTTAGTGCCCTTCTAAAAAGAGAAAAATCAGAATCTCTCTCTCCACGTGTACCAAGGAGAAACCATGCGAGGATATAAGACAGCTATTTAAAAAACAGGAAGTGGCCTCTCACTAAATAAAAAATCTGCTGGCATCTTTATCTTGGACTTCCCATACTACAGGCTGTGAGAAATACATGTTTGTTGTTTCAGCTACCCAGTCTATGATATGTTGTTATAGCAGCCTTAATGGACTGACAGGTGTTTGGGGGGTTATTGCAAAGGTTAAAGAAGTGATGCATATAAAGTTATTAAGACCTTAGCCACCACATGATAAGTGCTCATAAATGTTAGATATTGTATTAGTGTATTAGTGTATTACTATTTTAATTATTCTAATTTGATCCATTCCATTTCTCACCAATGAAAGCGAAGAACCAGGATATGAAAAACTACAGATATTACAAGAAGCCTATAGGGGTAGATACACCTTTATTGTCCCTTGCCCAACTTTTTATTTCAAAATAAAAACTCTTAACTGGGCTTTGCTTTGCCTGCCTATAGTCCCGCTGTGATCACAGATTGGAAATTAGATGTTTTAAGGTAATACTAAATTTCCGTATGCCATCCTTTAAGTATCTAATCCTATCACAAGGTGATAATTTTCTTGAAAAAATTCTTATTCTTTAGAGTATAATTAAATAAGTAGGAAATAGTGTGACTGAAAAGAGACTTCTTTCTCACTTTATATATTTTCCTTAAAAATCTTGATTATTCCAAGGGAAGATACAACACAGGACAGGGAGGGTTCTGTGTGGAGAGGACCAAGACCTTTCTCCTGGTTACAGACATCCCCCAAAGATTTGTATTTTAAATATGTCAAGATTTTAGACTGAATTGTCTATTTTGTGCTGACCGTCTTGAGAAAACATGTGATTAAGTCAACAAACATATGCAATCCCCCAATTTCAAACACCCTTATGTATTAGTTTATTTGGACTGCCATAACAAAATACCACAAAGTGGGTAGCTTAAACAACAGAAATGCATTTTCTTTCAGTTCTGGAAGCTGGAAGTCCAAGATCAAAGTGCCAGCAGATCTGATTTCCTCTGAGGCCTCTCTCCTTGGCTTGCAGATGCTTCATTCTGGTTGCTTCTCCACATTGCTACCCTCTGGTGTCTTTCTGTGTGTCCTAGGCTCTTTTTCTTATAAGGACACCAGTCCTATTGGATTACCTCCACACACATACTTGTGACCTCATTTAACCTTAATTCCCTTTTTAAAGACCTTACTCTAAAAATGGGGATTAGCCCTGGCTGGTATAGCTCAGTGGATTGAGCACCAGCCTGTGAACAAAAGGGTTGCTGGATCGATTCCCCAGTCAGGGCACATGCCTGGATTGCAGGCCAGGTCCCCAGTACGGGGTGCGCAAGAGGCAAGCACACATTGATGTTTCTCTCCCTCGCTTTCTCCCTCCCTTCCCCTCTGTCTAAAAATAAAATAAACAAACTCAAAAAAAAAAAAAAAGAAAGAAATATGGGGATTACACTTCTAGCTACGGGGTGTTAAGACTTCAACATATGAATGGAGGTGGGGAACACAATTTAGCCAGTAATGCCTTCTTAATGAGCCTTAATTCAATGAGTAATATTTTTGACCCTATTAAATGGTCTAAAAATACATCTTGAGTTACCTGCAAGTGCACTTCACCTCCCCATAAAACCAAGTACACACCAAATATCGAAGAGTAGCTGAATTTCCTTTTGGATTCATAACACAATATCATAGGCTGAGTCTCCAGGAAACAGATACTGAGACTATGCAATTTGCATGCATGGGCTTTACTAACAAGTGTGCCTGATAACAACATCTGTAAAGGATGAGCAAAGCAAGACTGGACAGAAAGAGAAGCTGAACTGTGAGACAACTACAACAGAGAAAGTTTTCTGATTGTTTAGGACCCTCAAGCTAGATAAACTTTCAGGGTTGTCTTTTTTGAAGCAGTTGTCCCCCTTCATACCTCATGATATGTTGTTATAGCAGCCTTAATGGACTGACAGGTGTTTTTTTACTATGGAATCCTCTGCATCAGAAGATTGCTCCTGTGGATTGGGAGTACCTTGGACTAGGCAACGTTCTTGTATCTACCACAGTCTACTCTCTGTTCTCTTTTGATCTAGTTACTTGGTATACTGAGTTTATTAGGAATAGCTGTTCCAAGATTTTGGTTGGTCTTTTCCACAAAGAGCCATGCATAAGAAAGGCTGATGGAAGAAACTATAGGCCGGACCTCTGAAGCTGTCCTTGAGTGCTTACCTGATAGTACTGTTATCCTCACCTTCCTCTACTACCTATTCTAGATTTCCCTCACTCTTAGCAAACACCATTGACTGTGTTTGTCTAGATAGCTTACCTACTAATTGTGACCCAGCACTTCATTCCTGAATAGTCTTACTTCTTGGTCACCATGTCTTTCATTATTACAGCTACTGCATTTGTTAATTTTCTGTCATGAAGGAGCAGGGAGGTACCAAAAGTCACTCCAGTGATTCACCCAAGTAGCAGTCACACTCTTCCCTATCATTATGGCCACGATGCACTAGCATCTCTTCTCGATAATTGGGTCAATTACCCATGCCAGCTCAGTGGTTCTTTTCCTTGCTTGCTGATCTCTTCACCCATGAAGTCTAAAGTGACTGAGCGACAGCTAAAGCTAAAGTTTACTGGGATACTTATTATGTCCCCTGCTGTGTTCCTGTTTGGGAATCAAGACACCTTGAGCCACAAAACCTAAGTGTATGATGAGGGGAACCACAAATACTCTATTTGAGGTCTGCTAAGTGGAACCACTAATAGAGTCACTGCTTGACTGCTGAACTGCTTCATTGTTAAATACATTCAACCTACTAGACACACAACAACGCTTCACTTATTAAAGATGTTTACTGTATCTTAGAGAATGGCATTTCATCCTTGCAGGGCACTACACTCAAGCTAAACCTTAGCTGTGCCTTCAAGATGCTGTTCCATTGCTCTGTAAGGCTGGAAGGCTCTAGGCTGTGTACTGTGTGATGGAAGAGTGAATCCCATAGATATGCGACCACTACCATGCCCCTTTGGCTGGTCAGTGTGTCCCTTGGTCTAGTGCAGCTATACGCAGGATCCCATGTCGGTAAACCAAACAGTCTGTGAGCCTTCATTTAGGGTGCTGGCTGAGGCCCTGTGGGTGGGAAAGATAAGTCCAAACATGGAATATGTGTATTGATATCATTCAGAATAAATTTGTGCCCCTTTCAAGGTTAAAGAAGTACAACACAGACAACATACCACCATGTGCGTGGTTGGAATCCTTGAGCAATATTGTCATATTAGGCACTCAACTTGGTCTCTATTGCTTATAAGTTGAACCTATACAGTGCAAGTAGCTAGATCAGTTTTGGAGAAGAAGAGTCATGCCATTGGATCCATGATTATTGGCCAATAGCTACTCTTGAGCCCATTCTACCAGCAGAAGTGTGGCCACTGGCAGGGAATGGCTGATATCAAATGGTTGGTTGATGCCTCCTCTGTGCTGGATGCTTTCTGATGAACCATGCAACACAAAGCTCTTTTCACACTTTGGCCATCCCAACAGGTGGTTCATACATCTATCTTTTCCCCAGACATCCTAATTGCTGCCGACTTCCCCTTTTTTTCCCTTGCAGCCCCTAATTAACCAGTCATTCAACACTATCCATTAATATATAAATATATATTAATGTAAAACTATATATTAATATATAAGTACATATCAACTATATACATTTAAACATGTAATAATTATATATAAATATGTATTAATATATATTATAGGTGTGTATATATACACCTATATATAGGTGTATATGTAGTAATATATACACACACACCTATAATATATATCATTACATATACACCTATATATAGGTGTATATATATACACCTATAATATATATTAATACATATAATATAAATTATAGATGTATGTATATTGATATAGATAATATATATATTCTACTTCAGGCCACTTTTCTTCCCATATCAAGTGAATAATTGCCAAAGTTCTGCCCATTGGGAGGATTTTCTCTCACCAGTATTTTTCAGGGAGGGCCATCCTGAGAAGATCCACTGTTTGGCAATATCCCATTTCTGCCTCATACTCATAAATGAGCTCACCCATAACCAAGCTTAGCTTTTCCTCTATCATTGGGCCCTAAGAAACTCCCCATGCAGCCATAGGGGTTAGCTCTGGGAAATTAAGGGTTAGCATAGGGGTTAGCTCTGATTTAGCGGCAGTGGATGACATGGGATCTGGAATGTCTACTTTTTGTGTCATACTAGTGCTTACTGACCTCACACATGCTTGATCCAAAATGTACCACTTTTTTATCTTACAGTGGAATGGCACCTCACCCTCTAGCATTGTCCCCATTTGAAGTAAGGGGGTCGGCCTTTGTACGTCCACATTGGAAACAGGATGCTCTCGGGGACGTTTAGAGTGAGGCAGCTTCCTAGTTCCTCTGGCTGAGCTAAGTCCCGAGAGGGGCTCAGTTGTAAGCTGTCAGCAGTCAACACTCCTGGCAGCTGAGAGAATAAATGCTTTGGTCCTGAAGAGCAATCTTCATGGCACTCACTCCATAGCAACCACTGCACATATTTGAAAGAATTATACTGACAGAGATCAGGCCTAAGAAGAGAGGGAAGTTTGGTAACTCTAAACATTGCTTGAGGTCTGATTCCATGAAGAATTTTATATATATTTATAAAGGTATATACACACACATATATAAATATATACATGTATGTATATACACACACATATATATGTGTGTATATGTGTATATGTGTAGAGTGTCTGTTTTTATCTACATGTCTGAGTCTTCTCACAAATGACCTGATGAATATAGAAAAGGTTTGTCTGATGGTTGTTACTAGGCTTCAGTTTTTTGCACGTGTGAACCTGAAAGACTGCAGTTTCCGCACAGGTTGTAACTATTTCTAGAACAGGGAGGCTTACAGATACCAAAGATCACATATCTAGAAAGTGAGTGGAAAGAACATTTGGTCTCAGAGAAAATGGTTAAAAATCCTTCAATTTGTTCAACTGACTGTACATCTATAATTTCTACTTCTAAAAACCTTATTGTTCAATAAAATAGATTCATTCAGCAAATACTTATTAATGGCTCCTCTGTACCAGGCATAATGCCAAGCCAGGGAAATTCAATAGTTAAGAGCGTTTGCACCCTGGCCAGGTGGCCCAGTTTATTAGAGCTTTGTCATGTACGCCAAAAGTTTGCAAGTTCCATTCCTGGTCAGGACATGTACCTAGGCTGCAGGTTTGATCCCCAGTGGGGACATGTACAGGAGGCAACTGATTGATTCCTCTCTCTCTCTCTCTCTCTCTTTTCCTCCCTCTCTCTCTAAAATCTACAAAAAACATATCCTTGGGTGAGGATAAAAAAAAAAGGATACTTGCTTTCATGGAGCCTACAGTCTACTTGAAAGGATTCACATTTATCAAACAGTCACAAAATAAAAACTTACAATTGTAATAACTGCTCTGAAATAGAAGATTGTGGTTCCATGAGTGTGCATGTTGGAATTGACCTAATCATGGAGGTCATGGAAGATTTTGCTAAGGTAATGTCTACTGCTTAGAGATATGAAACAGTAATGGAGTTAACCAGATTAAGAAAAAATTGTAAAAGTACTCAAGGCAGTGGGAACAATGTGCTTAGGCCTTTTGGCAGAAGAGGGCATTGCGCATATGAAGGATCAAAGGAAGGTTATCCTGACTGGAAAAACAAATGGGAGTGTGCCGCATAGTGGGGCGGCAGGGTAAGCAAGGCCCAGACCCTGCAGGGTCATGTTCAGGACTTTTGTCTACCTTGAGAGAACTCACTAAGCGGCTTTAATTATGGTTTAGGTCCCCTAACTGCCTTGTGGAAAATGCATCGGCAGAGGACACGACTAGATAATGATACACAGTTAAGGGACTTCTGGCATTTGTTCTGATTAAAGGTGGTGATCGTGTGACTGGATTCAGTTGGTAGAGCTGGAGAAAAGTGGGTGGATCTGAAAAGTCTTTAGTGAATAAGCAGCACTTGATGCTAGATTACACATGGAGAGAAGATGTCTAGAGTGACTTTCAAGATTCTTGGTTAGCATAACTGAATGGAAGTAGTACCAAGATAGACACATATAAACATTTCCAGGCATTATGTGATTAAATATTACATTAGTTTACTTGCCTACGAAGAGAATTCTGTGAATTTAAAGCCTTGATCTTCAGTACAATCCTTAATTTTTGAATTGTGGGTTCCATAAGAAATTGATGAGAGTTTGGCAAGTATTGTACCATCCTTGCATCCCTGGGATGAATCCCACTTGATCGTGGTGGATGATCTTTTTAATGTGTTGCTGGATGTGGTTTGCCTATATTTTGTTGAGGATTTTAACATCTATGTTCATCAGTGATATTGGTCTGTAGTTTTCTTTTTTCCTTGTTGTGTCTTTATCTGGTTTGGGAATTGGGATGATGCTGGCTTCATAAAAAGAATTTGGGAGTCTTCCCTCTTCTTGGATTTTTTGGAATAGTCCAAGAAGGGCAGGAGTTAGCTCGTCCTTAAATATTTTATAGAATTCTCCTGGGAAACCATCCGATCCAGGGCTTTTGCGTACCAGGAGTTTTTTGATTACTGCTTCAATTTCACCAGCTGTTACTGGTCTATTCAGACTTTCTGCTTCTTCTTCATTCACTTTTGGAAGATTATATTTTTCCAGGAATTTGTCCATTTCACCCAGGTTTTCAAATTTCTTGGCATATAGTTGTTCATAGTAATTTCTTACAATCCTTTGCATTTCTGTGGTATCAGCTGTAATTTCTCTTCTTTCATTTCTGACTTTATTTATCTGGGTCCTCTCCCTTTTTTTCTTGATGAGTCTGCTTAAAGGCTTGTCAATTTTGATTATCTTCTCAAAGAGCCATCTCCTGGTCTTATCGATCCTTTGAAGTATTCTCTTAGTCTCTATGTCGTTTAATTCTGCTCTGAGCTTGGTTATTTCCTTCCTTCTCCTCGCTCTGGGCTTTGTTTGTTGTTGTTCCTCCAGTTCTTATAGATGTTGGGTTAGGTTGTTTATTTGGAATGTTTCTATCTTTTTTAGGCAGGCCTGTATTGCTATGAACTTCCCTCTCAGGACTGTCTTCTCCATGTCCCATACGTTTTGGACTGTTGTGTTCATTTTCAATTGTTTCCAGAAAGATTTTGATCTCTTGCTTGATCTCATTAACTCATTCATTGTTTGATAGCATGTTGTTCAGTCTCCGTGAGCTTCAGTGTTTCTGTTTTATCCTTGAGGTTGGTTCCTAGATTCAGGCCCTTGTGGTCCGAAAAACTTGATGTGATTTCAGGTTTCTTGAATTTTTTGAGGCTTGTTTTGTGTCCTATCATGTGGTCTATCTTTGAAAATATTCCATGTGCATTTGAAAAGAATGTGTATTTTGCTTCTTTGGGATGAAAGGTTCTATATACATCAGTTAAGTACATTGGTCTAGGACATTGTTCAACGCTACAATATCTTTGTTGATATTTTGTTTAGAAGGTCTACTCATTTTTGGCAGTGGGGTGTTAAAATCCCCTAGAAAGTTATAAAACCTCTATCCAGACAGAAGTACTTTTCACTGACTCACAATTTTGCATGTATTTTATGGGTCAGCTTAATCCATGTAAATTTCAATTCCCATGGCATTTGTGAAGTCCACGGATCTGAGGCAAAAAGGCTCGTCCAGATCTTTATTCTAGAATGTGTACCCCATTACTTCATGTGCACACTTTACCATATAGTTGGAAGACAGAGAACATGATTTTGTACCTCTGTTAAGAGTTACACATTTATTGTATTTTACTGTTGGTTAACAAGTGAGTATTGAGTGGGAACTTGCAAAGCACACTCCTAATCCTCACAAGGAATCACAAAACATAAACGCTCCTCTGGAAACTCATACTAAATCACATCAATCCTTAATGACAGAATCAAGTACAAGGGTCCTCTGGCAACTACTGTCAGAAAAAAGCAGCTCTCCTTCAGAGGAAAACTGCCTTATGTCAGCTCCTTTTCACATTCCTGGCTTCCTGTAGCCTGGCGCGGGGGTGAATAAAATTTTTCCTCCCCAGCAAGTCATTTTGATGCAGCTGCATTTGAAAGGGAATTGCTGACTTCGGATTTGATTCCATGATGAGCATTTTATAAACATACTATATATAGCAATTATATACACTACGTACTGTATATACACAAGATATAAATTTTATGCTAAATCAGCTCCTGTGCCAATCCAACATAATGGAAAAGAGAATCAGGGCTTAAATTGCAACTGGCAGGCTTACCAGGAAAAATATTCTAAAGGAAAATCATATACAGGGATATATAATATCACCTTCTCCAGAATCTTTTAGAATTACACATCAACTGACATGAAATTTAACCATAATCTTTAGAGGTTAGGGATAATTTTGATATAGTTCAAAGATTTCTTCTATTTCTCTCCTTCAAGTACTTCTTGAGGGCTGATGCATGCCAAATGCTGTGCCGGTACTTTACATACATTAGCCATTTAATCTTCACAATCATTCTATCAGGTAGATACCATTTTTTAAAGCCCATTTTACTAAGGAACAAACTGAAACTCAGAAATGTCATATAATTTTCCCAGCAGGACTCCATCATCAAATATCTAATGCCATAATCAAATCCGAGTGTGTCTGACTTGGAATACCCAAGTGCCGTCTTATAAATTACCATTTCACCTGAATTAGACATCCCAACTAAGTGGAAATAATAATGAGCAGTTTAATATCCAAATCATCTGTCATTCTTAACCATTATAGTTATACAACTACCAATGATGTGTGTTGATTTCTTGAAACTTAATTATAACTATTCTTTCAGGATCATATAATTGAAAGACACAGAAAATCCCCACCAGGAGATATTCAAATATTAAAAGCAAGTTCAATCTAAGTCACCATGGTAGAATCATATCAACATTTCCTTGGTAGTGTGAAATATAGAATTACTTGGGATCTGGAAAAATTTCTTTAAAAAAATACCATACACACTCCCTGTAAATGCTGACCTGGGGCCTTCCAAAGCAGAAATACAATCACACAAAGTATAAATATGCTATTGCATGAAAAGTTTCTTCTTAGCGAATCTCAGTATTTTCTCTTAGAGAACAAGTAGGACAGCTCTGCTGTAAAAATAATGAAAGCGCGCATTTGGAAAATGGCTGAGTTAAGGAGCGGTCAAGCAGTAATTTTTTTAACATCTAAGAACTGTACATTTTTAAAATATAAATCATTCCTACATGTTACATAGGTTGTTAAATTGCAATTAGACAAGGTGTTTTGGCCTCCTTCTGAAAATATATTTGATGCAAATTAAGAAGCATGCTAGCTTTTTTGCTATGTTGTTCCTGCTTATCAGATGTCATACCTAGACAGCTGTAAATAATCCTTCCTAATTATTCTATAGCCTTTGATCCAGACACATAACTTATCTCTGAATTCAGCCATTAAACTGGTAGAAGGCAAAGGTTTATACGGTTAAGTTCAGAGGTCTTTTAAGAGCAGGTACTTCATCAGGTACAAACGGTTCCATTTGAAGATCCCAGTTTTCACTTAGTCTTCCACAAAAAGGCTGGTGGTGGATGCACTTTAGCATTTGAGCACATTCATGCATAGGAGAGATAGTTCATTTGTCCATATAGTCACATGTAATCAATAGCCCAAGATGAGTCTATAGCCATTAGCACTCACGTATATAATAAAATAAAAATACTCATTGCTTTCTGAAAGACCAGGAAAGTGCATACCTGAATAATTCTCAGCTCTATGATCATCATGGTCTTCTGATTGTTCATTTGAACGCATTCAGGGCCCTGGAGCATTGCTGGTTCAGCTTAAAGCTTGTTCAGCCTCATTAGCCTGATCCCGTCAAAAAAGTGAGATGCCCTAAGAAGGGTGGAACTAAAAATGAATTATGCCCAGTGGTTTTTCCACCCTGGTGCCCTTGGGCAGTCATCATTTACATTTACGCCACTTCGCTTAAACTTTGTCACATCCTTGCACTTATCTGCCATGCATTGTCCCTGACCGTGATGTTCTGCTGCTGTGCTAATCCATACGAGACTCTTCCTACACCAATACATTATAGCAATATGGTGGAATACATGTGTTTAATAGGTTCAATTCACTTCAGGAACTCCCAACACACAGGAATTTGATCTCACCAAGCTGACAAATCATAAAGAAATGGATCATTTAATAAAACTCAAAATCCCAAAATCACTCTGTGAAGGAAGCTGTCTGATTATTCAACATACCTAACTCTTGTCCAGACATGCTGTTAGTAAAAATTATCATAGCTACTATTTATTGAGACTGGGAAATGGATACTATTAGCCCCAACTTGAAGATGAGGAAACTAAGAGTCAGAGAGTTCAGGTGATTTGTGTGGATTAAGGAAGAATTAAGATTAGCCCCATATTTGTTTCATTCAGTAGACTATTCTTAATCATTACATAGTCCATCTCCTCAGAGCTTGATTATAAGGTTCACATTTAGCTGTTCCCCTGCCTCAAATGTCCTTCCCACTCTTTCACCACCTAAATCCTATTATATGTTGGGAGTGTTTCTTCCCTACTCCTAATATTTCCTTTCTGTGAGGGAGCTTAGTTAGTGTGGCTCTGGGCTTCTCTGAGAGGAGGTAGAGCGATACCTCTGACTGTTAAACTTGGAAAGAATAACTAGGATCGGCGCCTCTTTACCTTTCTTCTGGGGAGAGTGATCCTTCTTTTACAGCAAGAGCTGTCCTAGGTTTCTAAGATTTGCATGGGCAGCCTGTCCATGTGAAGACGCATGTCCAATCCACTGCTACCTTGTTGGGTGGGTGAGTCTGCCTAGTTCCAGGGACCATTTTCCAGAAGCCCACTTGACTCTCCGTTCAACTAGTCTCCCAGCCTAGTGTCATCAGTAATTATGGTGATGTCTTGCCCTATACTATTACTCAACTTTTTCAGAACTGGACGGGGATGAGGGGTGCAGTTTGGGAGCCCAGACGCCTATGTTCTACTTTCTCCAAAAAGCTTTTCCCAGAAATCACCTTTCTCTTTCCTATCCCCACTATACTCTGTACTTCCATACTAGCCCTTTTAACACATTCCTTTATATTAGTAACATGTTCTACTACTACCCATGTGAAACTATAGAGGCCTGGAAGTGTCTTTCATCCACATATCACTGTACCTCCCACAGAACCTAATGCAGTGTTTTACAAACAGTAGGACCTCAAAAAGGTTCCTGTTCAATGAGTTGAACTGAATCCAGTTGCCTCTATGTCATATCATTTTTGTGTGCAGCCTTAAACTTTTTTAAAATTTACACTTTCTTGAATTCTCTAGTCGGTTAAAAGCTGTAGGAAGTACGGACTCCTTTTTCTCTCCTCTGCAGTAGACCAGTGAGTGTAGTGATCCAGGCCCGGTGGAGAAACTTACATTTCTGGCCACCTGACAGAATAGGCACCACTATCTCCATTAGGAGGACCGACGATTCACCTTTGCTCCCATTCACTGTGATTACACTTCATACACCAGCCCCCAGGTACGACCATCACAGAAGGTTGCCCTGGAATTAAGAGACTTGGCACCTCAGAAATGGTAAGGCTTTTGTGACTATAGCTGAGGCATCTTTACAATACACTGGGAGCCAGCTGCCATTAAGTCTATATTGAGCAAGAGGGAACCTAGCCTTGTGCATTGTGAATGGACTGTTGTTGTGTCTCTTAAAGTTTTATTCCAAGAGGCAATGAGCATGACAATGTTTCTAAGGCAATGAATTTAACACCTCCCATTTTAAGAGCTTGCACTACTGCCAAAGCACTAATTAAGTTTACAGATGAGAGACTAAGTGACTCAATAGAGGTCACAGAGACCACCAGAGTGGGGCTTTTGAATGTGACAAGGGCCTTATATAAAGGTTAGGCTCTGTTCATTCAGCATTATTTTTATGTGAAGTTCATTCTGTAGCTAATCATAATCCAGTTCATTTATTTACTCATTCATCCATTCATGTGCCCATGTCTTAATACATTCAAGGAGCTCGTGTTGAGCATATATAAAAAATCCCATAGCAGGTGCTAGAGACAGTGATAAACAAATCATCACTCCTGCCCTTAAGGAGCCCATAGGGAAGGACAGATCAGTAAAAGGAATTATCAGAGTACACAGGCGATGAGATAAGGGTACTATGGTAGGATGAGAGGGTCTCTAACCAACCTGAGGTCTAGGAACATTCCTTAAAGGAGATCAGGTTTGAGCTGAATATTGAGGGCTTTCACAGGAGTTATTCAAAGACAGAAGCAAATGGTGCAGAGCTACCAGTATTTCCAAAACAGAATTTCTTCTGCAAGCTATAGCAGATAAGGACTGAGTAAGACTGGGACCAGATTATGGAGTGCCCATAGATCATGCTAAGTGAATAATTGATGACATCATCCTTGAGCTGGAGGATGATGCCATCAATTACATCATAAAAGTTCATTGTGGAACCAGGGAAATAGATTGTAAGCTTGGCTAATAAGAATCAATGGGATGGAGGAGTCTCATTTGAGGGATACTTATGATAGAATGACAGGACTTGGCCATGATAAAATGCCAGTTTGTTGGGGGTTCATAGGAAGACAGTAGAAGAGGAGGTGGGAACTGTGAAGATCTCCTAAAATTCTGGCTTAAACAGGTGAGGGAGTAGTAGTGTCTCTTACCAGCATTAGCTATTACCCTTACATTGACTCTCTTTTAAACTCCACATATGCATGCTCCATTTGTAAAGGTAATCCAAATCACTGAGCAGAGAGATGAATAAAGATTTGAAGTTAAAACTGAATGTGAAATCAGTGATTGTAGAATTTACTTTCACAGCTCAACTCAGGCTGTACCTCTGGCCTGGAAAATTCCATAGCCTCTCTCACTCCCAGACCCATCCTCTTGTGGGGGAACACTTCACCACCCCACTTTATATCAACTGGAGTCTCTGTGACTAGAGTGACAGCTCCTTGAGGACAAGAATATGCTCTTCATTTTAGCTGCCTTAGCAGCTAGTGTCGCATCAAATCCAAACTAGAAATTTAGTTTATCTATTAATGCCAAACCATGACAAGTTATATGAATTAGGCACTCTTTCTTCTAAATGAAATTGTAATTCATTGTTTTCAGTTTATTTACCCAGCTGGATAATGAGCTCCCAAAGTACCGGTTGCTTAGAACCTTCATATCTATGATAGTGTCTGGCATAAAGAACTTCAGACACGTATCCTCTGTTAAGGAAAAACCAAAAAATGTTTTGATTAAATAAGGGTATCGTGGCCATTCATTTCTTCCCAGCTGAGTCTTGGCTGGTGTCTGGTGGTCACGTTATCACCATGCCCCGCAGCTGGGCCTCTGTCTTCCTGCCAAGAGCAGCGCACAGGAAGAAGCCAAGAAATGGTCATGAACAGATGTCAGACACCAGGAGATACAGGCACAACCTCAAAGCTGAGCAGATAGAAGGAGCTCAGGGATCAGGCAGAGCTGGGGATCAGAAAGTGATCTGCTAAAACAGGGTCCAGACACAAGTGAGATCAACAGTGTCTGAGGGACTGCCTGGGATCAGGATCCAGAGAGGTTAGTGAGTTACAAACTGAAGAAAACCAGCAAGAATATTTATGGTGTAAAGTTCCTCACTAGCCATAGAGGCCCATAATCCACTAGGCTTTTTCTAGTGTTTATACTATTCCCTCCACTAATATTGTGATTTGGTCACCTCGGTTCTTCGCTATTTTTGTACAGACTCATGCCTCTCAGTCATTCTCTAAGAAGTCTTAACACATATTTCAAAATTAGATTAGGTACACTTTCTACAAGTTCATAAGTGAATAGTTACATTTATTCACTTACACCCAAAACCTAAAACAGTGCCTAATATGGAACAGGTATTGATATATATTTGTCAAATGAAATAAGAAGAAATGTTTTGTTTTTATGTATGGACAAAAACTGTCGAAACACGGAGTTGCCTTTTCAGTATTGCAGTTAGAAGTTTCCAGTATTTATTCATTTAACAAATTTTTCAAGAGCCTAGGTACTGTACTAAATGCTGTGAGCACTGCATTATGAATTTTTATCTTATCTTTGCAATGGCCCTTTTGCTTAGTGACAGTTTTGTATGATTGCTTTGAGATAAGGGTGATAAATAAGGTGCTATTTATGTTTCGGCATCAATTATAACAATAACCATGTAGAGGTGGTGCTTTTGTCTCACATTTTGCAGATGATGAAAATTAGCTTCATGGAAGCTCAAGGTCTAATGAAGAAAATTGAGAAGGTGGATGAAATCAAACTCATATCTGTCTGATTCAAAGACAGTTCTTTTTATACTATGTGTTTATGAATATTTCCTCATATTGTAGTTATCCTTCTCTTATTTGTTGAGCAAATACAGTGTAGAGATTTCATTCCCCTTTGATGTGTTTGGGATTAGTGAATAAAATATTTGGGTAATTTTGTTTCCTCAAGAAATTGTCATCCTGAGTGGTGTGGCTCAGTGGGTTGGGCATCCTCCCACAAACAGAAAGGTCGCCAGTTCAATTCCCAGTCATGGCACATGCATGGGTTGTGGGCCAAGTCCCTCATTGAGGGTGTGTGAGAGGCAACTGAGTGATGTTTCTGTCTCATATTGATGTTTCTCTCGCTTTCTTGCTCCCTCCCTTCCCCTCTCTCTAAAAATAAATAAATGAAGTCTTTTTTTAAAAAGAAATTGTCTATATAAATAAAAAAATAGTCTCAGAATAAGTAAAAAGTTTTCTAGTTGGATCTTCCTACGTGCCTTAAAAATTGATTTTTACTAGGCTATATTTAATTATTAAATCAAATAGACTTTATTAAACTATAAAAGCTACTTTTGGTTAATACTTTATCAATGCTACTGAGTTTTGTCTTGAAATTTAGAGAATATTATTCTGAGTTCTTGTCTGGGCCTCCTACAGCCTGAGCATCAGAAAATAACTTGTTTGTTGTCCATTTGCACCTTAATTACAGCTATTGAAAACACAATGTTTTAAAATTAAATACGATTAAAGAAAACTGAAAGAGACTATATAACAACTAGATGTTAAGATATAAGCTTTATTTTATCCACAGTTTAGTTCCTTTATTACATTTATTTAAATACCCAACAATCTGATTCTAAGAGTTTAAGCTTTTAGTATTTAAGACCAGTACTGAAGGGAGATCTTTATAGAGCTTTATATTACAGGTCCATAATCATATCCGTCACACTGTGCTTCTCACTTCTCGTTCCAAATGGCCCAGCCTATTTAACCACTTAACGTGAATGAGTATATGTGCAAATGCCTATGAATGTAGGTGAATAAATGGAGTGAAGAGAAGGAAAAGAGTAAAACTTAAATCGATTAAATATTTTAGTTTTCTGTGTAAGCTGATTTAGAGTGGAAGGAAGATTGCAATTGTACACACAGTTCTGGATTTGGTTCTCAGTCCTGTCACTGTCTTGCAACTTAGATAAAATTTTTCAAGGTTCCTAATTTTTCTCACATATAGTATAGTAATACTAATAGTTAATTAGCGTGAGTATTCTGATGATTTATTTAAATAATATTGGTGAAGGTACTTAGCTAAATCACTCTAGCTAAGTACCACAATCCCCTCCATTATTATTATCTAATCTATTGCACTTAGTACGTTTTATTCCATCACACATCACTACCTAAAGTTATTGTATGTGTGTATTTTTGTTCTGCCAATCCCTCCAGTAGGAGCACCATAATAATAGGCACTCTTCTTACCGCTTGTCACCACTAATCTTCTCGTGCCTAGGCAGGTGCTAGGGCTTATTGAATATTTTTTAGCTGCTGAATTATATTATCTTATGTAATCAGTTTTCATGTGTTCAAAGTAGATATTGAATCTTGCATAAGAGCACAAACAGTTCTTTTACTACCAACTATAAATTAATTTATATTGAAAGCAAATTTCCAAATAATGGAACTTAGTAAGATATTTTGACTGGATAATAGTGAATTTGAGGACAACGCCAACTGACAGACTTCATTTTGATAATTCCACTCATAGATGATCACATTTTATCTAGGAAATCTTTAATATGTTTTTGTCTAGCAAGAGTTAATTAATTATTAATTAATTTAACAGGTGCAATATAAAATGCTAAAGTAATAGAAGATGATTGTGTACATTGCTTTCCCTTGTGACAACTTAATAGGCAGGATTTTTTGCTAAAGAAGTACAGTGCAAGCTGACTAATCAAGAAACATCAGGGTTTTACAAACATTCATACCTCATGGGGGCATTGACAATGCCATTAATGAGCCACAGTGTGAAATTAATGCACTGCCTCATAGGGACAATAATCCCCTGAGACCCGCCTGTGGTGGCATTACAGCTATGACTCATTTTCATAAATTGTGAGGAGGAAAAGTACCATGAAAATAGTGTAGAAACTTTATTAATAGCATAATGTTTATAAGAGTTGGGAGGGAAATATCTTGCTTTTGTTTAAGTGTTGAGGAAGTAACTCTTTGAGGTAGTAATGATATTGAAATAATTTTAAATGCTCAGTATAAAGCAGTTGCCTGGAATCGGTTGGTTAAAAAGACTAATTTAATCATCAGTAATCTATTGAGCAACTATAATGAACCAAACAAATGGGAAATACCAAGGGGAAAAAAAAAAAAGAAAAGAAAAGAAAGAATAGCCCCGGCTGGTATAGCTCAGTGGACTGAGCGTCGGCCTTCAAACCAAAAGGTTGCCAGTTCGATTCCCCAGTCCGGGCACATGCCTGGGTTGTGGGCCAGGTCTCCAGTAGGGAGTGCATGAGAGGCAACCACACATTGGTGTTTCTCTCGCTCTTTCTCCCTGCCTTCCCTCAGTCTAAAAATAAAATAAATAACATCTTTAAAAGAAAGAACTATTTATAAAAATAAAAGAATAAAGGGAAGAAGGCAAGGAAAGATGCAGACACGGAGGGAAGGAAGGAGAGAGGGAGATTGTAAGGGAGGAAGGGGAGCTCCTTTAATTCATAGGCAACACAGATTAGTTGTATACACAAACATCTGATTATACCCTATCCAACTGTGATTAGCAATAACCGCATATACACACACACGCACACACACAAAGCATTCTAAGCAGATGTATGAAAAAGTGATTCATTATTGAGAATAAAGCAAGGATTGGGTAAAGTGTCAGAGTATGTCATTAAAGCATAAATAGGATTTAAAGAGAAAAAAGAAATGGTGCACATTTTTCAGATGTTGAATAACTGATATTCTGGTGGTAGTTTCCAAAGGGCTAAATAAATACATAGGTAGCCCTGTACATGATTGCTACACATGAATACATCTAACAGCAACCCCGGTTTTTTTTCTTTTAGATTTTATTTATTTTTAGACAGCGGGGAAGGGAGGGAGAAAGAGAACGAGAGAAACATCAACGTGTGGTTGCCTCTCGTGTGCCCCCTACTGGGGACCCAGTCCGCAACCCAGGCATGTGCCCTGACTTGGGGGGGAATCGAACAGGCGACCCTTTGGTTCTCAGGCCGACGTTCAATCCGCTCAGCTACACCAGCCGCGACCTGATTATAATGAATGTTTACCCTTTTCTGATTTGAATCATAAACTCGGTATTTTTATTAAAATAATTATTCTCCGAGGTTAGATTGTTGCTGAATTTTTTACTACATTCACATGAAAGTTGCATGCTGATGCTTGCATCTTCCAGGCTCGCCTCTTTACTTCTGCCAAATTCCCGGCAACTCCATAGATGTGCACTGACTAATATATAAGAAAACATCTTATTTATTCTGGACTCTGAATCCTAGTTTACTTGAAGTCAGTTTATTGGATTTAAATTAAAAAGTAATCATAAATTTTAAATTACACTGAGAATGTTGTAATCTTGGTGTTCTATGTGAGTTCTAGATTTTTCACATATATGCGGTAGTTTAGTTGGTGGCTACAATCTAGATCATTTAATGAGTAGGAAAAACCATCATCTTAAAAATGGTTAGATTTATTTAAAAAACAAAAAGCATTCAGTATAAATAACAAAAGGAGAAAGACTCAACCTCTAGAGTTTGTGGACAATGGGGGAGAAAAAAAAGGATTCAGAAAAGTAGTTTCAAACCAAGAAACACTGGATCATGAAGCCACAGAGCAAGGAGTTCGAGAAGAAATTTCAGGCTCCAGAGACATCAAAGGTGGGAAAGATAAACATTGCAAAATAATTACATTGGTAAATAATTTATTTCCTTGGCAAAGAAATTTCTGTAAAAGTGGTAGAAGGGAAGGTGACTTTAACAGTTTAAAAAATGGATAAAGTGGAAGTATAAGAAGTGCTCTATTCATACGAAGTTGAAAGTGAGTAAGAAAGAATAAATAAGACATAACTCTGGAGGAGTCAGCAGCAAGTTAAGGCTGTTATTTTTTTCCTAAGGTATTGAGACCTGTGTAAATTTGAAGGTCAGGAAAGGAGGGAATGCAGAGGGAATAACTGAAATGCTTACAAGGATTCTGAGAGCAAGTCCATTAAAAAGTCTGGAAGAAGAGTGTCTGAGATCTAGAGACAATGAAGGACATTGAAGCTGAGGTGTGGAATCAGTCATTAGGATATTCTACAAAAGCCACAGAGTCTTGCAAAAGTCTTATAATTATCTCTCATCTCCCAAGTATGGTTTTCACATAGTATTTGACACCATGATGAATTTTTCATTACCAACTTTTTTGCAACATATTCTGTTTTTGGTTGTTGTTGAGTGATACAGGCCCCTTCACCCAAAAGACCTTTCAATCCAGCTCTGAATTTAAAAACAAACCAAAAAAATCTTATCTATGAATAAGCAGTCTCTTCAGGGATTACCTTTAACTCAAATAGGAAATTTAATCATGAGATACTTCAGACAGGGTGGAATCCATGTCATCATTGCTCCTTCACTATCTTCCTTATGTGCTTCTTTCTAAGTACTTCTCAGATCATCAAAAAAGCTGAAGAAGAAAAATGGTAAGGACGATGTGACGGAAATTAGATGTAGACATGATGAAAAGTCAAGAGGGTAGGAAATTTTGGTTTAATTGTGAGATTGTCACTGAAGTTACTGCTTATAAAATACCAACACAGGATCTGGAGAAGCCAAGAGAAGGAAAATAAACTACGTTTATGTAAGTAAATTAGTGGTTTAATCACTGGAACTGTAGCAATCCTCAGGTAGTTGTGGGCTTTTTTATATTTGCTTGTTTCTTATTAAATGGATAAAAAAGATGAAGAGTAAGAAAAGTGTCATGAAACATATGATTAAGGGAGTAAGTTACAAGTTCAAGATTTCAAAAGTAGAAACGTGCCTTATTTGAAATTGATTTGTTGAGTATGTGGCCGAGCTTGTGTTTTACTGAATTTAATTCATAGAAATCAAGTATGATGGAGATGTCAGTAACAGAGATATCTCTGAGAATGACATTTGCTGTTCAACTTCTCTTCCACACTGTTCTCAAACTAACTTAATTTAGCTTCTCTCCCAACTTCTAAGTTGAATAGACTAATAAAATCATTGGGGTCTTAGAATACAGTGATACATGAAGTCAGCTCTATGAGTGGACTTCCCAGTAATATAAGACAACAGAATTCAAATGAATGTATAAATGGATTGATGCATAAATGGATGGGTGGATGGAAATTAGATAGATGATAGATCAATAGATAGATAGATGGAATAGATTAGATAGATAAATAGGCACATATATACATACATGTATTTACCAAGCTAGGGTATATTTGATTTGCTTTTTTTAACTAATAAATCTGACTCCTCATTCTCAGATGCATGTCTCCAATGCAAACTCTTTTGAATCCCAAACTGGTATATCTAATATTTCTACCTGTACATTAGGAAGTTATCATATTTAAACTAAAATTCATAATTTTCTCCACAAAACTATGTACCTTCTCTCAGTGAATGGCACAACTAGCCCTACAGTTTAAGCAGATTTTAAAAGTCGTATAATCCTGTTCTTATGCCAGTACCAGTCTATTTTGATTACAGTGGCCTTTAGTATAGTTTGATATTGGGTATTGTGATCCCTCCCACTTTGTTCTTCTTTCTCCAGATTGCCGAGGTCCTTCAGGGTCTTTTTTGGTTCCATATAAATTTTTGAAATATTTGGTCTAGATCTGTGAAATAAGCCATTGGTATTTTAATAAGAATTTCTTGAATCTATAGATTGCTTTGGGTAGTCTGGACATTTTAATGATGTTAATTCTTCCAGTCCATGAACGCAGTACATGTTTCCATTTATTTGTATCTTTCTTAATTTCTTTCTTCGGTGTTCTATACTTTTCCTAGCACAGGTCTTTTACCTCCATGGTAAAATTTACTCCTAGGTACTTTATATTTCTTATTGCTATAGTAAATGGGAGTTTTCCTGGTTTCTCTCTCTGATACTTCATTGTTGGTGTACAAAAATACCACTGATTTCTGAAAATTGACTTTGTATCCTGCTATTTTGTCAAATTCACTTATTAGGTCAAATACTTTTTTGGTGGAGACTATAGGGTTTTCTCTGTACACTATCATGTCATCTGTGAGTAATGACAGTTTTACTTCTTCCTTTACAATCTGGATGTCTTTTATTTCTTTTTCTTGTGGCTAATAACTTACATTACTATGTTGAATAAGAGTGGGGAAAGCAGACATCGTTGCCTTGTTCCTTATCTTAGGGGGGAAGATTTTAGTTTTTGTCCATTGAGTATAATGTTGGCTGTAGGTTGCTCATATAAGGCTTTTATTATGTTGAGATATGCTCACTCTATTCCCACCTCACTGGGTGTTTTTGTCATAAATGGGTGCTGGATTTTATCAAATGCTTTGTCAGCTTCTATTGATATGATCATGTGATTTTTATCCTTCATTTTGTTTACCTGGTGTATTACATTTAGAACAGAATAGAGAACCCAGAAATACACCCAAGTATCTATGGTCATTAATATTTGACAAAGGGCATGTGAGCATACAATGGAGTAAAGATAGCCTCTTCAAAAAACGGAGTCGGGAGAACTGGACTAGTACATGCAAAAAAATGAAAGTAGACCACAAACTTACATCACATACCAGAATAAACTCAAAATGGATAAAAGACTTCAATATAGGTCCTGACACTATAAAAGTCCTAGAGGAAGACATACACAGTAAAATTTCAGATCTCTTGCATAGCAATATTTTTGCTGATATATCTCTTATGGCAAAGGAACTAAATGAAAAATAAACAAATGATAAACTACAAAAATAAACAAAAAATAAACTATATCAAATTAGAAAGATTTTGCATGGCTAAAGAAACTATTATAAAAATGAAAAGGGAACCAACCATATGGGAGAACATATTTGCCAATGATACATCAGACAAGGATTTGATCTCCAAATACATAAATAACTCATAAGACTCAACAACAGGAAGACAAACAATCCAGTTTAAAAATGAGCAAAGAGACTTCCGGTCAAGATGGAGGCATAGGTAGATACACTTTTCTCCTCACACAACCAATGAAAAAGGTCACCCTGATTGAGAACAATCGGAGCCAATCTGTAAAATTAAAAATGTGTTTACAGCAGGGGAGGACAAGGGTGAATATCAACAAGAAAACACTACCCACTGTAAGCTGGGTCTTCTGGATGCTGCTAGAAATGTACAACTGAATTAAAATTCTATATATCTACATATATATGTATATATGTTCATATACATATGCATATACACATATTTACATATATAATATAAACATATATATATATGATCTGTCCAGAAAGTATCCAGTCATGCACTATGAAAAATACATTTACTGAAGAAGATACAAGAAACATTGCACATAGGACAATGCTGCATCAGTCCCCTTCAAAGTAGACACCTTGGGATCTCACACAATTCTCCTGGTCACCATCAGCTGCCCTGTCATATTTTCCTGAATCTCATAATAGCCTGAAATCTGTTCCCTTTCAAAGGTAATTTTAGTTTTGGGAAAAACCAGAAGTCACAGGGCACCAAATCTGAGCTGTAGAGGAGCTGAGTCACCTAGGTGATTTGATGTTTCACCAATAAACACTGCAGGAGACATGATGCATGAGTGCATTGTCATGAGGAAACTGCCAATTACCAGTTTCCCAGAGCTGCAACCTTCTGCATCATCTGAATAGTTTCTGTGGAGGAATGTTCAAGCTTAATGCAAAATTTGATGCAGATTCGTTGCTCTACTCACTGAGTCATTTTGGATGCAATGGCCACACAGTGCACATGCTCACTCAATGGTGTCTACTGCCCCCACTGACTAGTACAGTGAAGTGGTCATCGATCACACTGCATATTCCAGTCTGCTCTCCTTGGCTGCCAGGTTACACTGATATTGTGCAAACTGTTCTGGTTATATTAACAATAGTTAGACTTTCTCCAGGGGTGTGTGTGTGTGTGTGTGTGTGTGTGTGTGTGTGTGTGTGTGTATCTTCTAGTCACATAAGTGAATACAGAAAAATTAATTTCATTGGATGTTAACATAAGTAAAAATGTGAAATTACAGATTGTCCACCAATAAAATAATTTAATCTATTTATATAACAACTTGTTATATCATTACTCTAATTGCACTTCCACTGCTTTCACATATTTTTCAAGCAGTTAGGTAATCTGAGCAGATTATTTTAATTTCTCAAATACAAATTAATTTTCTATAATTTCAGGTGAATAATCACTGAGTTCTTTCAACAAAAATGTATGTGTCTTGGTCACCATTTGACCACACAGTAGGTGCTAAACAAATGTATTGATTATTTGAATGGATTAACTTTAAATTTAAAGATCCATTAACTTATCAAACCTCTAATTTTCAATTTAAAAAAATAGTCACTTCCATTATCTAGTAGCTTGATAACAACGGAGTATTGAGTTGAGGGATTCACTGTGTCTTAGTCACTTTTTTGTTCAAAACCTTTTCAACAAAATTGAAAATCTACCTTCTGAAATACACTTTTCTAGGCAATAAGTAATTATCATTCTTTTTATATTTCCCGTAGCGTCCTATGCATATATAAATCATAGATAGCCATTGTAATGTGTTATTTGTCATCCATCAATTTAACAAATGTTTATTCAGTGTTTACTATTTTCCAACTTCTGAGATATAAATATAACAAAGATATAATACCTGTCCCCAAGGAACTTAACTATGCTTGGGGCTGGGTGAGGGTGGATAAAGAATGTCTTATTTGTTATTGTAACTCAGTGGAAGCAGAGATATATAGTAGGTACCTAATAAATATTTAAGCTTACAAATAACTCCTTGAGGGCTAAATTAATAATGTCTTTGGAGAATTTATTTTTCACTACATTCCTCTGGAAAGGATGGAAATGGAGCTCTACTCAATCACAGTTATAAAACCAATCAATTAGGGGAATAAAATACTAAATTAGATAGTCTAAATTTTATGAGAATGTTATAATAAAATTCAAGACATTAGATTAAGTTTTATGAAATGCTGATAACTTCCCTAAAGAATAAAATATTTTGACTTTCCTAATGATCCCTGTTGCCAAGTTCTATGTAAGAATTAACCTCAGGGCTTTTATCTAAAGGTTCATGAAATCAAAGCTGCAGTTTCAAATACCTGGCATTTCTAATTCTTTAAACACTGTGATTGGTTCTCTTATGTGTGAGGATACCCAGCTCTCCATGTTAACACCTATTCTTTCTGCATTTCCACACTCAATCCATCTGTCCTATGTATATTTCTCCATATGGCTACATTGAACTCCGAAGTTTTTCCTTTTGCTTCAACAAACATTTATAGAATGCCTATGATGTGCCAAGATCATTACTTGACTTGTGTGTGAGGGATGTGGGAGAATGAGTTCAAGTTTTGAAGTCTGGATAACTTTGACAGAAATCTACACAGGACAAGTGGCTAGGGAGCAAAGAAGTAAGTTTGATTTTAAGTGCAGTTTCAGATGAGGGTGGAACACCTTGATAGAATCACCTGGTAAATACTTATAATTGTTGGACAGACTCTTCAGAGAGAGTTTGGATCTTTACAGAGGCACTAGTTAAGATGGAATTCTTAACCACTCACACATGCCATGAAAATCTCCATTCTTTTTCCTGATGGTAACTTTATCTGAAATATCCCATTTTTTCCCAGCCTAGACAAAACCTATGAATGCAGGAAAACTCAGTTCAAGTTCCTTTCTTTAAAGGTTACTTTCACTATCCTTTTTATTCCTTTAAACATCCCCTACTGCTGAACTTCTCTTCTTGTGTGCATCACAACACTTGCTGTTTGCTTATAGCCTTAGGTTGTTCTAAATTATTTTGTATATCAAAAGTTTATCAACCAAGATTTTAATCTTCCTGAAGACAAAAAATATTACTCTCCCTCTCAAATCCCCTGCAAGCCTGAAAGTTCAGCAAATCCTCCAAAATCCTTAGTCATTTAAATTGCTAGCATACCTCTCTTTTCCTGCTCATAACAAAGCCCTTCATCTTTAAAAATCATCACACTCCTTCTGCTTATTCAGTATTATGGAGTCCCTGTTTCATTGACAAGCAATGGATTAACTGATGTTTCTTGAAGAAGAGATGCATATAAACTATTGAAATGCAATGTGCTGTATGCTAAATTGAAATTAAGCCCAGAGTGTTTATGGTACAAAAATGTATCCCTCTTTTAGACAGGTAGGATTATAAAAGGCTTAGAAGCAAAGGTATCTGAAACAAGGTCAAATTTAGTAAAATGGGGGGTGGGGGTGAATGTGTAAATAAACTGGCATGAATGATTATTAAAACTGGTAGTAGAGAGAATTAGTAAAAAACCCTGATATCTTCTAGGAGGAACTTAAAGTAATCAGGGCATACAGAAGGAACAGGAAAATGATGAGATAATACTGAGCAAGGACAACATGAAAGATGTGTGCTTTTTAAGAAGTTCTGACTCTATTTAAAGGCAGAGAAAGCCAAAGAAAATGTTTAAGCAGAGATGTAATATTATTAAAGTTGTGTTTAATAATATTACCAATAACAGCAAAGGAAGACCAGTAGTACCTATTCCAAATGAGAGAGGTTGAGTTCCTAAATAAATCCATCACTTGGGAGGTCATGGGATGGTTTTTTGGTTTGTTTGTTTTTTTCCTTGATTCAATATAATACATCATATAAACAAAAGGAAAGACAAAAATCACATGATCATATCAATAGATGTGGAAAAGCATTGGATAAGGTACAGCACCCATTTCTCATAAAAACACTCAGCAAAGAGAGAATAAAGGGAGCATAACTCAACATAATAAAGGCCGTATGTGAAAAACCTACTGCCAACATCATACTCAATAGGCATAAACTAAAAGTTTTCCCACTAAGATTAGCAACAAGACAAGGATGTCTGTTTTCACCACTTCTGTTCAACATAGTATTGGAAGTCTAGCTACAGCCATCAGACAAGAAAAGGAAATAAAAGGCATCCAAATTGGAAAGGAAGAAGTAAAACTTTCATTGGTTGCAGATGACCTGATAGTGTACATAGAAAACCCTATAGAATCCACCAACAAACTCTTCAGCCTAGTAAGTGAATTTGGCAAAGCAGCAGGACACAAAATCATTATTCAGAAATCTAAGGCATTTTTTTACACCAATATTGAAATATCAGAATCAGAAATCAGGGAAAAAATCCCCTTTACTAAAGCAAGAAGCAAAATAAAGTACCTAGGAATAAACTTAACCAAGGAAGTAAAAGACCTGTGCTTAGAAAAGTATACAACAGTGATGAAAGAAATTAAGGAAGACACAAATAAATGGAAGCATATACCTTGTTCATGGATTGAAAGAATTAACATCATCAAAATGTCCATGCTACCCAAAGCAATGTATAGATTCAACACAATACCATTTCACAGATATAGAACAAACATTTCAACAATTTATATGGAACCTTAAAAACCCTGAATAGCTGCAGCAATTCTGAGAAAGAAAAACAAAGTAGGAGGGATCACAATACCTGACACCAAACTACATTATAAGGCCACTGTAATCAAAACAGTCTGGTACTAGCATAAGAACAGACACCTATATCAATGGAACAGAATAGAGTCTAGAAATAAACCCATGTCTTTATGGTTAATAAATATTTGATAAAGGGAGCTGAAGCATAAAATGGAGTAAAAATAGCCTCTTCAACAAATGGTGTTGGAAGATCTGGATAGCTACATGCAAAAAACTGGAAATCAACCACCAACTTACACCATACACAAAAATAAACTCAAGATGGAT
This sequence comes from Mormoops blainvillei, assembly GCA_004026545.1. Taxonomy (NCBI): domain Eukaryota; kingdom Metazoa; phylum Chordata; class Mammalia; order Chiroptera; family Mormoopidae; genus Mormoops; species Mormoops blainvillei. Next base: position 56,626 of record PVJD01001087.1, on the reverse strand, counting down.
AAAAGACTTAAATTTGAGTTGCGACACCATAAAAGTCATAGAGGAGAACATAGGCAGGAAAATCTCAGATATTCCAAGCAGCAATATTTTCACCAATTTGTCTCCTAGAGCAAGGGACATAAATGAAAGAATAAATGGGACTTCATCAAAATAAGAAGCTTTGGCATGGCTAAAGAAAACATCATCGAAATGAAAAGGGAACCAACCATATGGGAAAATATATTTACCAATGACACCTCGACAAAGGTTTGATCTCCAAAACATATAAAGAACTCACATGACTCCACTCCAGGAAGACAAACAATCCAATTAAAAAGGGGCAAAGGACCTGAACAGACACTCCTCCAAAGAGGACATACGGAGGGCCCAGAGACATATGAAAGGATGCTCAGCATCACTAGCCATCAGAGAGATGCAAATTAAAACCACAATGAAATTCCACTTCACACCAGTCAGAATGGCCATCATAAACAAATCAACAAACAAGTGCTGGTGAGGTTGTAGAGAAAAGGAAACCCTAGTGCACTGTTGGTGGGAATGCAGACTGGTACAGCCACTGTGGAAAACAGTTTGGAATTTCCTCAAAAAACTGTAAATGGAACTGCCTTTTGACCCAGCAATTCCACTGCTGGGATTATACCCTAAGAATCCTGAAACACCAATTCAGAAGAACCTATGCACGCCAATGTTCATAGCAGCACAATTTACATTCACCAAGTCTTGGAAGCAACTGAAGTGCCCAAGAGTAAATGAGTGAACCAAAAGAATATGGTACATTTACACAGTGGAATACTATGCAGCAGAAAGTAAAAAAAGAGCTACTACCCTTCGCAACAGCGTGGATGGAACTGGATAGCATTATGCTAAGTGAAATAAGCCAGACAGTGAAAGACAGATACCATATGATCTCACCTATAAGTGGAGCCTAATCAACAAAAGGAACAAGTAAGTGAAATATAGCCAGCAACATGGAAATAAAAAGCAAACAGTAACCAGAGGAGAGGAGGGAGGAGGATAATGGGGAAAAGAAGGGGAAGAGCTATCAAGGAACATACATAAAGGACCCATCGACAAGGCAAAATAGGGGAAGGATTGAGGGTGGGAAGTGGAAGTGGGTGGGGTTGGAGAAAGTAGTAGTGGGAAAATGTTGACATAAAAAAATAACCAAAATAAAACAAAAAAAAATAGACAGGGGGAGGCTAAAAATAGTATAGGAAATTGAGAAACCAAAGAAATGATACATGCAACCAAAAGACATAAACTAAGTGGGGGGGGGATGATGGGATGGGGTGCAGGACAGAGGGGATAAAGAGGAGAAAAAACAGGACAACTGTAATATCATAATTAAAATTTTTAAATATTTCATATGAAAAAAGAATAAAGTTTAAAATAAAATAACCACATGAAGTTGCAGTTGGAGTCTGAAAATTTTATTCTATCTACCTAGAAGAACTAGGAAAGCATTCATTGAGGTAGGCCTGATTATTGTCTATAATTTCTTTTTCAAATGATTGTAGAATAAATAACCAACCAATTTACTTCTATTACCATGGCCCGGTGTTCTTTTAGGATATTTAATTATAATAAAGTAAATAAAAGCATCTCCCTTGTTAAAAAAAAAAAAAGGAAAAGAAGTTCCCAAGATAGTAAGGACATGGAATCACCATGACTTTGGATCTGGAAGGGGGCGATCCTTGAAAAAAAAGAGTGACACTGGACCTCCACCAAGGTGATAGTTTGAACAATTAGAGGACAAAATGGTAGCATCCATATGTGCAGCAGAAAGGACAAATGTTTCTGTTGGGGAAAATGATAAATATTATAGTTTTGGACAAATTGTATTGGAGGCACCCGTGGGCCAACCTATCTCACAGATGCTGAACACTCTAGAGCTCAGGAAGTATAATAAGGCTGGAGGTAGCAATTTAGAAATAATGATATAAAAATGGTCATTGAAGTCACAGGATCAAATGTAAATGAGACTGTATGAAAGTGCAGGTAGAAAATACCAAAGACAAAACCTCAGGGAACACTAATCCCAAGGTGCAGATGCTCACCCAGAGAATTCCAGAGAACGGAGAAGTCAGGGCAGAAAGAGGATCACCAGGAAAGGATGATGCCATGGGATAACAGATCTTCAAGGAGGAAGTGTCAATCATTTAAAATGCAGCAGAGGTCAGTGACCCTCAACACCCCTTTCCTACCCAAATATATCTCAGAGTGATTATCTACTTCACTCTGATATTTCGTAGATCCAGCATATGAAGAAGACATGCTGGTTCTTCTTTCATACTTCCCTGAATCCTCTCAGTGCTTCTCTGTAAAGTCTACACCTTGTCCTCACCTCTACTTGTTTCAAACACTGCAAAACACTCCCACAACCTATAGCACACAGATGCTTGTTAATTACAATTTTTCTTCAGAATACTGTGGTGACTACTAATATGAAACTAAGAACTACCTGGCCCTGTCCAACCCTTCTCCATTCTTCTCTCATTGTCTGGGTTCATATTTTCTGCTAAAGATAAAATATACTTCCCCAAACTATTCTTTTTACTTCAAAAACATGTCTTTTGCTTTAACTGGGCATTCAAACATGAACAGCCGGTATATTTGAACCATTTAGGGACAATAGCAAACTAGAAAAGCACTTTTAACAGACTAAAAAATATTTATAATAAATGAACTTGGTGAGATGAGAAACAAATGAGTCTACATCTCAGAAATAAATTATTCCTAAATTGCCGGGCTTCTCTGAGTGACTTTAATCACCAGACATAGGTCCAGGGCAGAGTGACTGAACTGTTTCACTTCAAACTCAGTGTTGATTATTTATGTTATTGACTCTTCTGAATTGAATTGTGAATAAAACTTTGCAATTCTCATTGCCAATAATTTCACAACTGCAAATTATCATATTGTCTTGGTTCTTTGTAACTGTTTTCCTCTTTACAAAATATCCCACATGGAATCAACACTCAGGTGAAGGGATGCTTACTAAAGATAACAGGTTTTGTTTTTCCTGTGCTAATTTATGTACATCCATGTGTGTGTGCATAGATGTATGCATACTTGAAGGTGTTAGCCTGTGTAATGATGTGTATATCTGTGTGTGATTCCTTATGTAAAACCCCAACTACTCTAGAGGACAGATACTATCAGTGCTTTTCTTGTGTCACGCCTAATGGAAAAGACAAAGAGGACAATGTACACACTTAGATAAAAATATTCTGTCCATCCAATGAACATTGCATTGGGTTAAAACAATTCAACAAATAACAATAACAAACAAAATAACTTCCTTGTTATAAAAATGTTTACTGATGCCTGTTCAAGAGCTTCTAGTAGTAAAATTTCTTTATTATAACCTAACATGATAATTTATGTGTGCTTAAAAATAATTGAAGTGAAATTTAATTGAAAAGAATAGTGTTGCATGGTAGGTAAGGAAAATAAATGCCCAATTTCTGCTAGCACATGTCTAATGGCACACCTTGTATTCTTTCATCGCCTAGAAAATGTAAATCCACTACCCAGCTCTCTAAATAAGCATGCTTTTAATCACCTCTTAATTCATTTTTAGCACCTTTTTTTTTTTTTGCTTTTACCATCTCTTATTTTTGCTGTCCTTTCAATGATCTTGCTCTCATAGAATGCTCCCATTTTATGATTTCTTTATACTCCCCCACCCCAAAATTTCAGCTTCTTCCAGGCCAGCCTGACCTTCTTAATGATCTCATGCCATAGTTGATTACTCAGACCACTTTCCCAACCAAACCAAACCTCTTGCAAACCTAATCTTGCACTTCACTCGTTTAGCAAAATCCATTCTACAATCCACCTGCTACAGCTCTATTTCTAAACTATGGAGAACTGCTAAAGAAAAGCAACTGCACTCCATCATGACCCACATCAGCTTGGTCTTCTTCCTCATTTCTCCTTCATCTTGCTCCACCAAAATCTGGTTTCTGTCCTTACCATTCCACCAAATCAGCCCAATCGTGTTGCCAGATCCTAAAGACAGTTTTATTGTTCCTTTCAAAGCTCTTATCTGCCTTGGCTTTTTGTTAGCACTCCACTCCCTGTCACTATTCCCACTGTGATTCTCTTCCCTCCTTACCTTTTCTTTACCCAAATCCTAAACAGATATCTTCTCCTCCACATATTCCTGAAGTATTGGTGTTATTTGAATGTCTACATTTCTCCCTTGCTTATATCATACCTAACTGTTACTGGGTAATCACATTTCCTCTAACAGTTTCACCAAATACTGCTTTATTGATGACATTTAAATATCTCAGACCAGACTTCTCTAAATTCATACTTTATGTGTAACTACATTCTTGACATAATTGACTTAAATATCTTACAAACATTTCACAGTCAATATATCTAAAACTTAACTTACCAACACACATTTCTCTTTAGTGAATGCTACTGGTCACTCAAGTATGAAAATTCAGTCATTCTAGACTCCTTGTCTTTCCTCATACTTCACAGAATATTAATCAACAAATCCTGCTTCTTTGAACTCCTAAAATAGAATTTTTCACTTGTCCCTTGCTTTTCATTCTACCACTTCCCTTGTTTAAACCCTCATCTGTCCCCACCTGAATTACTGTAGAAACCTCCTAATAAGTACCCCCGATTTTATTTCTTCAAGTTGATTTGCATAAAGGAGTCATCTACCAAAGCTATACATTGATCGATGTCACATTCATGTTTAAAATTTCTATAAAAATCAAACTGCTGGCCACCATGACATAATCAAGATGGCGACATTGGTTGTTCTTGACTTCAGTTGTCCTCACAAGAGGACCGACAGCTATCCATAGACAAGACACTATTGTGAAAATTCTAGAACCAAGGAGTAAGGCTGAAGTACCTCCTCTGGAACACAGAGACTGAGAAGGAACACATTTAGAAGGGTAAGAGGAGCAGCTACCCTCTGACCATATTACCCTTCCACTGGGCTGGCACAGCCCCACAGTGAGAGAGCCTCCCTAGATCTATAGTTTTGCTGGTAGAAAGAATAAAATAGAGCCCAAAGTAGACATCTAGCTCCCCCAATGTTGCAGGGTGGCTCCTAGGAGGCACACTTGGGTCTCATGTCACAGAGATAACTAGGAAAATCTGTGGATGTTGACTACTAAGAATCAGATAGCAACAGAGAGAAGGAGGGTGGACTTTACAGCAATTGGTAGTCAGGTCTTGGCAGACCACATACCTCCTCCCAGCTGCACCCACGTGGAGATTCAGCTAGTGGCCCTGTCCATCTGCGGAGCCAAGCTGGTGGCCCTGCCTGGACAAGGAGCTCAGCTGGGAGCTCTGCGAGAGTCAGGTCACCAGCCAATGAACTATATCAGCCCTGGAGCCTCACCTACCCCTTTTGTTCCAACTTCTTAGCCTCTCATCCTTGCCTTTCAATGAACTGTCACATACCTCAAAGGCTAGTTTTACCTTAGTACTTTTTTTTTTCACTCCAGGATTTTAGTCTCTTGAGTGCTGGTTGACCAGATAGCTTTCTGACAGCATAAATACACTTTGGTTTAAAGTTTATACAGCCTTTCTAGTTGTTTTCAGAGGGAGTTTGTCTAATCTATCATAGCTAGAAATGGGAGTAGCTGTTTAGTTTTAATATGATTTACACTTTCAGTCTATTTGGATTAATTATTGAGCATGTGGCATCTAAATTTTTCAGACTTTCAGGTTCTGACTTTTGTCTGGCTTCTTATATAATGTTTATTTCTAGAACTTAATCTCACACCCAGAACAATTCTCAATTACTTACTGGTTTTCTGCAGCTTGTAAGTGTTCAGTTGTAAACCACACCTGATGGATGTGAGAAGTTAACAATACACTTGGTTTCAGTGTGTGTCATGTGGATACTTTGTCAAGAAAAAACATGTTGCCTCAAAGTGAAATGGGAATTGAAGACAGTCCGTTCATCATTTATGTGCAGATGTTGAGGTCTCTTGAGCATTTTGTAATAGTGTCTTTCCTTGTGAACAGTGAGACTGTTCATAACTTCCCTCACACTACAAACATGGGTGTTTTATCAAAAGATGACAGCAGAGGTTTAAAGCAACTCTTTGTTTACAGTTTTTGGGAGGAATTAAAGAAAACAGTTCCAAGGTATGTATGTGTGTGTGTGTGATAGAAGTTAAAATAACTCTTCTCTTTACATTTTCATATACAATCCGGATAACTTTGGACACAGATTTGGATCAAAAAACATACTAATAAGTTGTACAGGTTCAGTTTTGGTTTCTAGATTTAGGTAGGTTAAGTTCAAATCCTGTATAGCCCTGGATGATTTACTACTTTTCAAGCTGAACTTTCCTGATGTGAAACATGAAGATGTAAAAACATCTACGTCACAGGAATATACTATATATAATGCTTGGTGGATAACACACCCTAAGTCTGTAATCACTGTCATTCTGTAAGTTTTCATTTGTGGGGTCCTAATGCTGAAGAATGAGCAGGGAGTGAGTGTTTTCTTCTGTTTATGCTTTATACATAGGTAGCACTCTGCAGAGAAATTGGCATATGCAATGTTGCTCATCAGGCTTTGCTAGGTGAAAAAGTAGTGTCAGATACTGCAGCAGGTTAAGCAAAGTATGAGGAAAATATATTAGATCAAAAATTGTGAAGTCCCTCATAACCTGTTATAAGAAATAAGGAAAGAAAACACATAGAGGGTGGCAGTTACATTTATCAACACCATCTTGAAGTCTGCCTTATTGCTTGAAATTTAATGTATTCAAAAAAAATAATTGTTGACTGTTTGACTAAACACTATGTTTAGCTTAGCAGCATTAACTGAAGAAACTAGTACAGTTCAGTGGTAAAGAAGTTTGCAGACTGAAAACTGAAAGGTTATTTAAGCAAGGAAGCTTCATGAGGACACATAAAAAATGTTATGTAAAGCTGTGGATACCCCCTTATAATGTACTTTCTCTTTTTAACTAAACCATTTAGCTTACCCTATATTGCACATTCTATGCAATTGCCTCCATTTTTGCATTTCTTCAAATGATTATAATATGCCAAGAGAAACAATGGATTGTGTAATTCACAAAATAACCATTTACACATCTTCTCGGCCTATCCTCTTTGAAGGATGTGTATAATAAGGAAGCATTTCTGGAGGGATAAGATTTGAAATCAGAGGGGAAGCACTTGCCATCCTAGAGCCTACACTGAGGCAGGATGGATATTCCATCTATCCTAATGCTTAATACTGTTCATCATTTTCTATAATCCCCAAGTCTTTGAAAGTCAGTCTATTCTTACCAAAGCCAAAGTTAGGTCAGACCTCCTAAGGTTGTATCCCTTCCAATATTAACATACTTGGCCTTCCAAGTGAGGAAATACAGAACAGAAGTGGGAAGTTGGCAATAACTTTCTACTGCTGTGTAAGAAATTACCACAAATTTAGCAGCTTCAAACAATATTCATTTATTATTTCATACTTTCTGAAGGTCAGGAGTCCATGTATGGCATAAGTGGGTTCACCATTCAGGATGAAAAAGTCTGAGATCAGGTGTCTCCAGCTACATTCCTCTCTGGAAGCCTTGCGAGAGGATCTTCTTCCACACCCATTCAAATTTGGGGCTGAATTCAGTTCAGTTCCCTTTGGATGTAGACCTGAGTCTCTGTTTCCTTGCTGGTTGTTAACCAGGGGTCGCTGTCAGGTCTTGGATGTCAACTGCATTCCTTTACACAAAGCTCCCTCCGTCTTCAGAGCCAGCAGTGGGGCTTTTCCTGCAGCTAGCTCTTGCTAAACCCCTCTCATGACTGAATGTCTTTGGGAAAAGCCAGTCCCTTTTCAAGGATCACCTGGTTAGGTCAACTTTGCTTAGGATAATTTCCCTGTTTTCAGGTCAGTTTATTTGGGACCTTAATTACATCTTGAAAATCCCTCCACAGCAACACCTATGGAGATTAGTGTTTGATTGAAAAAACTGAAAACATGTGTTATACCAGACAGCAGGAATCAGATGTCCTGTTAGAATTCTACCTGTACAATCCCAATCCTGGGGTCCCTACCCTACAACACATGCCTCAGAAGCATCTCCCTTAAGAAACATTTCTCAATACCATCATCACTGTATGCCATTATTTTGGTGGGTCTGTGAAGTATAGAAAATGCTGAGGTGCTAAAACTGGAAATATCTGGATTTAAATCCCCTCTGTATTTGCTAAGGGATTTCAAATGGATTACTTGCTCGCTCAGAACCTCAGTTTCCTGAGAGGTAAAAGCGAGGGTGTTAGGAAAAGTAATGCAATGGCAATCATCTGTCCTATGCTAGACCCACAGCAAGCTTTAAGGTTCCTGATTTTTCATCCTTCTTTTGAATGTTCTGAGATGGTTCCTCCAATCCACATCTATTTATTCTGCATTGAGCCTTGAGAATTGGAAAGACTAAGTTTTACAAACCCCAGAAATAAGTTGATTTTCAGTAAATAACCTAACCATTTTCTCAAAAATTCTACATTGTGCTTCTTCTTCTTTTTTTATTTTTATTTTTGAATTAAACAATTCACTGGCGTTTACTGGCATATATTCATTAGAAATTTTATTTAAATGTGTATTATCCTTCCTTGCTTTTCATTATTATTTAGAGATTCTAACACCTTCAGGGGATTAAAAAAAAGGAATATCATATGAAGACAGCCAAGCAGTCAGTAGACTCCCACTATTGGGAAAAAAAAATCCCAAAATATCTGTTAAAATGCTATTGGTAAGAGATTTGGCAGGATGATGATTACATGTGGGTAGAACAGCAGTTTCCATAATAATTATGTGGGTTGTGAACAGATTTTGAAAAAAATAAAAAGCACTGGGATGTGGTTTAATGAGTGTTCTCATTAACCTTAATAGCATTAGGTAGAGAAGGGAGAGGACCATTTTGGGGGGGGGAACCAACTTAGCCTTTCAGGATCATTTTATGAGGCACATCCAATAGCATTGTTTTCTCAATTAAAAATGAATATATGCAGTTGTATGAATAACATTCCTCTATAATTTGAAGTTTGCCTTTCAAAGTCTAATTTTCTAATAAGTTATATTAAACATCCCTTAAGTGCTTAATATAGGCCAGACATTATAATAAACATAAGGATGAAGAGACATCCAAAACATAAAATTTGGAGTCTACTTGGGGAAAACTGAAGCAAATGCACTTAACTTTAATACAATGATAAATGCAAAACTAAAAGCTTTATAACATTGCCTCCCTTGTGAGCAGAAACCCTGTCTTCTTGTTCACCACTCTGCCCCCGCATTTAGAATATGAGTTACCCAACACTTGTTCCGTGAATGAAGGAATAAATACCACAGTGTTTTGGAAGCAAAGAGGAGGGAACTGTTTATCCCAGAGGAGCTTGAGAAAGGTTTTATAAGTTACATTGAAGCTCAGCCTGTCTGCTTGATGAATGAACTGGATTTTATCAAATCATGAAACATGTGCAGAGGTGAAAGGCTGGCACGCTGTGCAGAGGGAATAGCACACTCAAAGGCTTGGAGGCATGTAAGAGTGACATATTTGAGAAATAAAATCAGAATGCGGTGTCTCCAATACACAACATGTACCTGGTTGGTGTCCGCAGTAACAATATCATCCTGATACGCAGGACTTAAGAATTCAGTGAACGGGAATAACTGTGTGCCCGGCACTCCCGTGATGAGTTTCTTTCTCATTTCCCCTCACATCCCTGATACAAACTTAATGGCTTCAGAAATAGCCATTCTGTGCTTACATTTTTAGTCTGATATTGCTCCTTTGAAACAGATTTCAAGGTGATTTATTTATGTTGTTTGCTCAAGGCAGATGGTTCCCCCAAAACTCTGTAGAGTTATACTAAATAATTGTGTTGTGAATTGAGAGTTCAAATAATGAAATTCTACCCATTGCATGTGATTAGCCTTCCATGTAAATAAATCAGGAGATTGTAAATGAAAGAATGAAAAGTTTGAAAACACCCAGAATACTAATTGAGGTGATCAGGGAATAATCTCAGGGAGACGATACAGGAATGTGAATTTCAGTAAGAGATGATTCAGTGACTAAAAACCTAATGAATTGTACTTCGGTGGACAGATTGAGTAAAAAGGAAAGAAGTTGTTCAGTCTATAGGATAAATGAGGAAAGCTCCAGTGGTTTGGAAGTCATCAATGCCTATCCAAGCAGGTCATGCCTAATGGAATGAATAGAAAATAAAGATGTTACCAAAGGGTCACCCCATGCTACATATATTTTTCTGTTTTCTGTAGCAGTAACTTAAAACATATATTGATAAAAAATAAAAAAGCAGGGAAAGATTATATTTTCTGTCCTGTACAGTTTTAGATTTTTATAAGGGAGACAAAGTTTAAAGTGATGTAGCATCTCTATGTTAGCATTCAATAATGCATGAAATTTTTTTCTTCATAATATTCCAAGAACCCTTTTTATTTTTGTTAGCATGTAGCCCTCATGGATTTCCACATTTCAGAAATGTATTTTGATATTAAATCTAGTGGTTGTAAACCCTGCACTAATTACCCTGCAGTAATTATTTTATAGCCATAGCCATGGAGATATATATATATATATATATATAGATATAGATATAGATATAGAAAGCCATTTGGTTTGCTTTATATGAGTAAATTTAGTTATTGAAAGACAAGTAAGATTATCGATCTCTGGTCATTGAGAGCTATTAAGTGTATGTGTTCAAAGAATAGAGGAGAGATTAAGTTTAAACTAATTAAGACTCAATTAGAAAATTATGAGAGTTAAAATTTGGAAAGTTAGGTTGCTAATGTTTGGAATAATTGGGACAGAATCAGTGATTTAAGGCAAAGGAAGAGAAAGAAAGTTCTTGGGCTTTTCAACAGTGAGAAGAACAAGGAAGGATTTTTATAGTTGGAAACAAGTACAACACTTGAAATCTTAAGAGTAAAGTAGGGCAGGGGGACAAGCTGCTTCAAGGGAGAGCTGTGTGTGGATGCCAGTATGTCCAGCAGTTAAAAGTCAATAGTCAACAATCTGGGCACTAATGTTACCAAGGATAATAATGGTATTGGTATTTTAGAGTGTTTTCTTATGTGCCAGTAACTATTTAAGTGTTTTATAGGTCTTAACTCATGGAATCCTTGTAATAGATATTATTAGTACTCACTTTACAAATAGGAAAACTAAGGCACAGAGACATTCAATTGCCTTATTACAGTTAATGTGTTCGTCAGGATTGAAACTCAAATGGTGTGACTCTGGGATCTGTGCTCTTAGCCATTATACTTCCTCCCATAATAGCAAATGTGGTTTAAATTTTAAAGAAAAAACAATAAAGTGTTGGAAGGAAAAATGTGAACCAAGCGGTAAAACATCTAGGAAGGTAAAAGTGAATACTAAAGATGAATTCAAGACTAAGGGTGATTAGAATTGAGTGATGTAAATGAATGGATGACACTAACTTCACATTTAAGGCAGTGATGAGAAAACATAGGGGTCAAGAGTCAGTTTCCCCACCTGTCCTCTAAGTTAGGAGTCGGGGATGATAAAGCCCATGAAAAAGTCACCCAGGAAAACTGAGTTTCTCTTGCTATGAGAAAGAAGAGAGAGGAGGTAGAGGAAAAAGAAACTACTCAAGAAGTGGGGATATGGGAGAAGGGACAGATAACCTGTTTTAAGCCAAAAATAAATGAATTAGCTAAAAAGCGATTGTTTGCATAGCTCGTTGCATTCTTTTACTAAGGCTTGTAGTGAACCAGGAAGTAAGTGGTCAAGAGAGGTCTTGAGGTCTTTCAAGTGGATTAATCTTAATGACCTGTCGGTCCTACAAATGCAGGCTAGTGTGACCTTGTATTAAGAAAGAAAGAATCAGCCCTGGCTGGTGTGGCTCAGTGGATTGAGTGCCAGCCTGCAAACCACAGGGTCACTAGTTCGATTCCCAGTCTAGGCACATGCCTGGGTTTCAGGCCAGGTCCCCACTAGGGGGCACACAAGGGGAAACCACACACTGATGTTTCTCTGCCTCTCTTTCTCCCTCCCTTCCCCTGTCTCTAAAAATAAATAAGTAAAATTTTTTTAAAAAAGGAGAAAGAAAGGATTTCTCATTGGTTTACCTCTCTATGTGCTGTGACTGGTGCCCTGCTAGAAATGCACTAGACAACTGCTTGCTAATTGAACTAATCATCATAACTGATGATGCCAAGCTCTTATTCTTTGGATGCTTGACACTGTGACAGCATTTATGGTGAATACACTTCCTGGAATATGGTTGGGCAAATATTGCAATATAGTTAAAACATACTATTTAGAAGAGACTAGGCTAAGTAGGTATTGGTGGATTTTAAATTATGTTACATTATTATTCTCATTTTTTTCTAGCTTCATTTAAGTCTAATTGACAAATAAAATTATAAGATATTTAAAGTGTAAAATATGATTATTTGGCATACATATACATTGTAAAAAGATCACTCTCCCATCAAGTTAATTTACACATCTATAACCTCACATATTTACCTTTTTTTCTTTTATAACATTAAAGCTCTACTCTGTTAGCACATTTCAACTATACATTACATCATTATCAACTATATTCACCATGTTATATGGTAGATCCTCAGACCTTATGCATCTTATAACTGAAAGTTTTACCAACCCCTCGCTGTTTCTCCCACCCTGCAGACTCTGGCAGCCACTTTTCAACTCTCTGTTTCTATGAATTTGACTTTATTTATTTATTGTTTTTGATTTCACATATAAGTGATACCATCTGGTATTTGTCTTTCTCTGTCTGGCTTATTTCACTTAGCATAATGTCCTCTCACTTCATCATTTTTGTTGTTTTTGTTCATGTATTGTATTAAATAACTAAATATTTATTGAGCACCTACCATATGCCAGACACTATGCTAGTCACTGGTTGAAATAGCTGTAAAAGAGAATAGGCCTGTTGGCTGCAGCCTCAGGGGAGTTTAAAATATAGTGGAGGAAAGTGACATTCTCTCAATTATCATGCATATAACTAATTACAGATGTACTAAGTTATTAGTTTATGCAATTGCCTGGACAACCAGAGAATTGAACCCTCTGTCAGAATTTGGGGATGGTGGGAAGAGCCTTTCAGAATTAGAGAGACACCATCACATGTAGATCATATGTAGACCACAGAGGAAACTGTATAAAAGTAAAATGTTTTTATGAAAAATGTATTTCTTTAAGAAGTTGAGTAGAGTTGGTATCAAAGACTAAAAATGAAAACTCATTTGGTAGTATAGTTCTCAGTATGATTTTCAAAGGAGAAGTAATGAGCAATCGATTTTTTAAAGATTTATTATTTTAGAGCAGTTTTAGGTTCACAGCAAAACTGAGAAAAAGGTACATAGATATTTCCCATACCTGTCATCCCTGCCCTGACACATGCAGAACCTCCCCAAATAATCAAATCCCTCCACTAGAGTGGTGCGTTTGTCATAACTGATGAGCCCATCACACAAATCACCCAAAGTCCACAGTTTACACTGGGGTTCACTCTTGATGTTGTACATGTATCCAGCATGGTGGTATCATACAGGGTAGTTTCACTGTCCTAAAAATTCTGTGTCCTGCCTCATTATGCCTCTGTCTGCACCCCTGTAATCCCTGGCAACCAGATCTTCTTACTGCCTCCATAGTTTTGCCTTTTCCAGAATGTCATATAATTTCACTCAGAAATATTCATTCAAGTTTTTCCATGTCTTTTCCTGGCTTGACAGTTCACTTCTTTTTAGCACTGATGAATATTCCATTGCCTGGATGTAACAATTTATTTAACCATTCGCTTGCTGAAGGAGATCTTGGTAGCTTCCAAATTGTGACAATTATGAATCAAACCACTCTAAATATGCGCATTCAGGTCTTTCTATGTATATAAGTTTTGAACTTCTTTGGGTTAATACCAAGAAGTGCGATTGCTGGATCATTTGGTAAGCATGTGTTTAGTTTTCTAAGAAACCACCAAACTGTCTTCAAAGTGGCTGTACCATTTGGCATTCCCACCACTAATGAATGAGAATTCCGGTTGCTCCCTATTCTTTCAGCATTTGGTACTGTATGTTCCGGATTTTGGTTATTCTAATAGCGATGTAATGTTATCTTGTTGTTTTAGATTACAATGAATGACAAAATAATAATTTCTAAATTAAAATATTTATGTTATAAACATATAATGGTATAGAATATTAGGTCTTTACAGTTCTGTAATTATCATTTTCTCATTTGTTTGAATGCCAATAGCTATTATTCATCTTACAAACACATAAACAAAGTAGGGCGAGTTAAATGTGGCACCAGAACCACATATAAGAAAAGTATTAACTTATATTTTTAATATTCAAATCAATTTTATGGAAATTAGATAGAAATCAAGAGAAAAGAAATGACAGCATATAAAGGAAAAGCTGATCATCACAGATTCCAACTTGTATTCATGTTCTTCATTTATTATCCAAACCTGATCTCTTCCTATATTTTACAAACTAGGACATGGAGCTACAATATCACTAATTTTCTCCCATAAACCATAAAAGTCCCCACTACTCCCTCTTTTCTACACATCTAGTGTTAGGGATTGCTAGAATCTTTCCCTCTGCTGCTGCTGCTTTATTTCAATCCTGCATAGGTTTGTTTGACCATTGCAACACATTTTCTTTTTTCTCTTAAAAAAAATGTTATTGTTTATGCTATTAGAGTTTCCCCCCCTTCCCCTTTCACCCAGCATCCCCCAACCCCCACAGTCAACCCACACCCTGTTGCCCGTGTCCATGGTCATTCTTATATGATCTTTCACTAATCTGTTTATCTTCTTTCAACCAGTCCCCACCTCCCCCATCCCCTCTTAAAGCTGTCAGTCTGTTGCATGTTTCTATGCTTCTGATTCTCTTTTGCTTGTTAGCTTATTTTGTTCATTAGATTCCACTAAAAGTGAGATCATATGGTATTTGTCTTGCACCAACTGGCTTGTATCATTTAGTATAATAGTCTCCTGTCCCATCCATGCTGTCACTAAAGATAAGAACTCCCTCTTTTTCACTCCTGCATAGTATTCCATTGTGTAAATATACCACAGTTTTTTTATCCACTCATCAATGGATAGGTACTTAGGCTGTTTGCAAATCTTAGCTAATGTAAGTAACACTGCTATGACCACAGGGGTGCATATATTCTTTTTATTGGTATTTTGGTCTTCTCAGGATATAGTCCCAGCAGTGGAATTACTGGGTAAAAAGGCAGTGTCATTTTTAAATTTTATGAGGAATTATCACACTGTTTTCCATAGTGGCTGCACCAGTCCACATTCCCACCAACAGTGCACTAGGGTTGCCTTTTCTCCACATCCTCACCAGCATTTGTTGTTTATTCATTTATTAATGATAGGCATTTTGGCAGGTGTAAGGTGACATCTCATTGAAGTTTTGATTTGCATCTCTCTGATGGCTAGTGATGCTGAGCAGTTTTTGATGTCTATGGGGCATCTGTATGTTCTCCTTGGAGAAGTGTCTATTCAGGTTCTTTGCCCATTTTTGATTGGATTGTTTATTTTCCTGTTGTTGAGTCATAAGAGTTCTTTCTTATACAAAAATATTTTATTTATTTATTTTTAAAGAGAGGGGAAGAGAGGGAAACATCCATGTATGGTTGCCTCTCGTGTGCCTCCTACTGGGGATCTGGCCCGCAACCCAGGCATGTGCTCTGACTGGGAATCGAACCAGCAACCTTTTGGTTCACAAGCTAGCACTCTATCCACGGAACTACACCAACCAGGGCCCTATAAGTTCTTTTCATATTTTGGAGACTAAACCCTTGTTCAATGTATTGTTGGCAAATATGTTCTCCCATAAATTGGGTTCCCTTTTCATTTTGATGATGGTTTCTTTAGCTGCACATAAGCTCTGTAATGTGATGTAGTCCCATTTGTTTATTTTGTCCTTTGTTTCCCTTGCCCTAGGAGATATATCAGCAAAAATGTTGATATGCAAGTTATCTGAAATTTTACTGCTTATGTTTTCCTTTAGGATGTTTATGGTATTGCAAGTTATTTAAGTCTTTAATCCATTTTGAGTTTATTCTGGTGTATGGTGTAAGATGGTGGTCTAGTTTCATTTTTTTGCCTGTACCAGTCCAACTCTCCCAACACCATTTATTGAAGAGACTGTCTTTATTTCATTGTATGCTCTTGCCTCCTTCATCAAATATTAATTGACCATAAAGGTGTGGGTTGATTTCTGGGCTCTCTAATCTGTTCCATTGATCTGTGTGTCTGTTCTTATGCCAGTAGCAGACTGTTTTGATTACAGTGGCCTTATAGTATAGTCCAATATCAGGTATTATGATCCCTCCAACTTTGTTCTTTCTCAAGATTGCTGAAACTATTCAGGGGCTTTTTTGGTTCCACACAAATTTTTGAAATATTTGTTTTAGATCTGTGAGATATGCCACTGTTATTTTAATAGGAATTGCATTGAATTTATAGATTACTTTGTGTAGTATGGACATTTTAATGATATTAATTATTCCAATTCATGAACACAGTATGTGCTTCCAGTTATTTGTATCTTCCTCAATTTCTTTCTTCAGTGTCCTATAGTTTTCCAAGTATAGGTCTTTTACCTTCTTGGTTAAATTTATTTCTATGTACTATATTTTACAATAGTAAATAGGATTGTTTTCTTAGTTTCTTCGATAGCTCATTATTGGTGTATAAGAATGCCATTGACTTCTGAATATTGACTTTGTATCCTGCTACTTTATACCTCAACATATAAAGACCATGTGCAAAAAACCTGCTGCTAACATCATATTCAATGGGCAAAAACTAAAAGTGTTTCCCTTAAGATCAGGACAAAGGCAGGGATGCCCACTTTCACTCTTATTCAACATAATACTGGAAGTCCTAGCCTTAGCATTCAGACATGAAGAAGAAATAAAAGACATCCAAATTGGAAAGGAGGAAGTAAAACTGTCACTATTTGCAGATGAGTTGATAGTATACATAGAAAACCCTATAGGCTTACCAAAAAACTACTTGGCCTAATAAATGAATTTAACAACACACTCTCTAACTTGGGTCTTTAAAACTGATTTTTAACCACTTCTGACCTGTCACTCACATTGCTACCACTGACATTCCTCAACCCTCTTCCTCTTATTTTCCACCTTAGAAGCCACCACTAGCTCCCCACTTCCTGAAATGTAATGGGATGGCGCGAAGGACCATTCACATCGGTCCTCCTCAGCTTACTTTCTACTTAGCTCACTATCCTGTGTGTGCTATGCAGTTGCAATGCTTAATGTTTACTATTCCCTGATTCCTAAATACCTCCTCCTTATTTGGAGTATTTCAAAATACCATAATTGCTCCATTATCCAAATTTTCCAAAACTCAAATCATATCATTCTACAAACAGTGAGTCAGCTACTTAATGATCTCTCCCAGTGCATTTGATTCATACCTAAAATGCTGACTTATATGTGGTCATTTATTTACCTGTCTGTCCTCCAGCCTCATTCTTCCTCTAGACTGTGAGCCTCTGGAGTATAGTATCTGAAACCTATTTAACTTATTTTTCCTCAGTCTCAGTACAATTTCAACACATAGGGTGGTAGATGATACTTTTCTTTACCATATTCATTGACTCTCTCTGTGGAAAAAAATCATGCACACCTGTTCCGTTCTAGGCAGGCTTGCCCTTATGACTCGTTTGGGCTCACAAAATGTGTGTCACTTCTAACAAGCATGCTTAGGAACTATTGTGTGGTTCCATTATGCTCATTTCCCCCGCCTTCTACCAGATAAGCATGTTCCAGAAGGAAACTATTCTTCCAGACTGGGTCTCAGAAGGCAGGTGACATGGAGCAGAATTATAGGCCTTCTGTGGTGAGCCTGAATGCTGAGCAAGAAATAACTTTTGTTCTAAACCACTGAGATACTGGAACTGTTTATTGTCACAACATATTTAGTCCAAAATAGTTATATATTTAATCAATGTGGAATAAAATAAGGAAAGTTACAGAGACTGAGAAAGTAAATTTTGACTGGGGAATTCCACAGTCAATTTTGTTTTAAACAAGAGCCTTCTATTGAAAACAGAGAAAAAGTAAACACTTATGTGTTGATCATGGAGAGAAATAATGGGAATTGGGGTTTGGAATGGTAGACCATAGAATGTGTATATATAATATATTATTTATATATATATGATGCAATTTTAGGGAAAAATTAAAATAAAATTTTGCTAGATAAACATGTCCGTAGGATGTCTGCAGGGAAGATTTAAAAGAATCTATGGTATCTACTGAGAAGGTGTTTTGAGAATGGGTACATTTTAAAGATTCCTCCTCCAGTTAAGCCAACCTAAGTAATTTAAATTTTTTTCAAATAAATAAATAAAAATGAAACAAAATAAAGTGGTTTTTCCCATTTCAAATGTTCAAGTTACTCTGTTTCTATAGCCAAATAAAGACTGGATGTCTGACTAAAAGAACATCCAAATTAAGAATTCATATGTATACGCAATTCTTGTTATTCACAGTAGTCATGGTATATTTTTTGGCCCTTTTTAAAAAAGTTATGGTCTATTAATATGCACCAAACACTGAATAAGTGAATACTGATCATTGCACCCAGGAGAAATATAGGCTTAAATTGTCATGAGCTTCTAGTCACAACATTTTCAACTAGTCAATATATGACCTTGCTTATGTGTGTTCCTGTCTAAAAACACCTTATTTCATATATATTGTTGATTCATTAATATTAAAGTCACAGAAAACAGCACTTTACTCATGCCCAAATGCAGCTGACTTTATACAGATATTTTCTATGTAAGGCGTATTGCAGCCTTCGTGCACTTAGGAATTCGATAACAAATCAGCGCTATGATTAGGGGTTGTTTTGTACAGCAAAATCTACAAAAAAACACACAAAAATAAATTCTAGCACCTAGGTGACTCTGCAAATACAGAATCTGCATATAATACGGATTAGCTCATTATCAAATAATTGGAAAGAAAATAATGAAATGGATTAGAGGAGATAGATAAAATACCAACCATTGAGAAGAGAGAAATTAGGTGGATGGTTGGCTGAATGGATGAATAGGTGGGTGGATGAACAGATAGCTAGACAGGGAGACAGATCATTAGATAGATGGATACACACACACACACACACACACACACACACAGAGGCATACAAACAAAATCTAGACAAATGTATTAAATGCAGTACATTTTCAGTTTGTTGCCTAATCTTGCTGCCTTTTTTTTCCCAATTTAGTAAAATTTTTGTTACCCAAAGGCATTAAGGTAGTGCCAGAATCTTGACAGCCCACACTATCAATACAGTAGAAAGCAGAACTTAGGAGAAAAGTAAACTAAACTTTTTCTTGGTATTTTATCTTACTTTTAAATTTATTATTCCTTACTTGGAGATACTTTACCATCTCAACACAATTCTTGAAAGCACATTTTTAATGAAAATGTTAGTATTTAATAACCTAAAGTCAACACAGCACCATCTAACTTAGCCACCATGTTACTGAAACCAGAGAAGGTGGCATTCGTGCTGCCTGTCACTACCAGAACCAATAAGCAAAGATAAGGATTGAATCTTTATGGGCGCTTTATTCAGATGGCCAGTGATCTGAGAAGACAGTGCTTTGTGTACATTAAAAGACCATCTTATATTTCCTCTCAAGCCAATATTTTTCATAAGGAGAAGAAAAGTGTGGATAAGGGGTTCAGAATTCAGGGGAAAAGTTAATCGATAAAAGCTGAAGTTCTGCAGTTTTCCTACCATCCTTTCATCTGTGGATCTGTGATCCTTTTTTGAAATTATATTTTATTGGTTATGCTATTACTGTTGTCCCAATTTTTCCCTCAGGCAATCCTCATACCATTGTTCAAGTCCATGGATCATGCATATAGGTTCTTTGGCTACTTCATTTCCTGTACTATACTTTATATCCCCATGGTTCTTCTGCAACTGCGTATTTGTACTTCTTAATCCCCTCACCTCTTTATCCATTCCCCCCACACCTCCTTTCCCTTCTGAGTTCTGCCCAGCTGTTGTCTTTCCGTGGAGCACAAGGGTGCAGATGCCGTTTTGATTGCTTGCAGTCCTCCTGGGGCTCGAAGGTTGAATTTTTTGTGGGCCTCCTGGTGTCACGGTGGGTCTGCTCATCTGGTTCCTAGAGCAATAGCTTTCTATATGCATTAATTACTAAGCTTATTAACTATAAATTAAAACTAAAAAATTTCCAATTCTTGAGTTCCCCAATCAGAATGAATTTGCTTGAGACTTAAAGAGCAGATAATCCCCAATAAATTCAAATAGAAAAACCCTGTTTTGTCACATAAATATTGGAATTTTCTGTTTATACAACATGATTTTCATTTTGCTGTTGAATGAGAATATATAGACCAAAACTATTTTAAACTCACAACTCTAACTTATGGGCCACTAATAAAATATCACCTCTGGTTAAATTTTTAAATATAAAAAAGAGATTTTTACCTTTTTTAAAAAGCTAAAGAACATGATGAAAGATGAGTAAATTAACACAATCTGCCTCTGACACTTTTTATGGAAATATAGCCTCCAAAAAAGTTTATGAGGACAGACTTTTACAATTCCCATTAAATTCAATGAATTAATTGTGAAGAGTAAATTAGACACATTATAATCTTGCACTTCTTATGTAATATTCATAATCATAGCATTACATTACAACAAGCCTGTGATAACAGAAGAAGCAATTTAAATTTTCTCTTCCTTGGGCAGTGGGTGCTTGACAAGCAGAGCTTCCTGTCTCATTCAAAGCGTGCTATGCTTCTCCTCAAATGCCAATGAGACCCACACTCTCATATGTGGGATATAATAAACCCTCCAAAACAGAGGGAGAAAATGAGGCAAACAAGCCCACTTCATTTCAACTTGTCAGCTTTAAATAAAGCTTCTACAGCTGAAAATGAGAATCTTGGGGGAAGATGTGTGAAGTAACAAAATTCAACACTGGAACAAAACATATTGTGCTCTTATTTTTTTTTCTTGATCTGACACAAAAGTTTTTGAAGTTTCACCATAATTTTTAATAAAATACCTTCTTGTCAAGGAGGACTTAGAGGAATAGTTTATTTTGTTTGTTTTTTATTCTCCCCTTCCACCCACTGAGGCTTTAGGAAATATCTCAAGTTGTCTCAAGCCCCTATAATATCTTAGTGAGTAATCTGTGACCTTTGGAACAACTCTCACTATCAATTTTCAAGTCAGAGTTAATATAGAAGAGTATACAGAAAAAAACAAAATCCTTTTGCACTTATGTTAATTAATTACTTACATAATACTTCCGTTGGCATGGATTTTATATGCAAAATATAAAAGCATGCTCTCTGCCTACAAAAATAAAGTAGGAAGGACAAAATGCACTTGAAGGATGATAAAAAAAATTAACATTCTGATAAATATAAATATCTGAATATCAATAAAGTAAAAAGTGACTGTTCATATAAGTCCTTTCCTTCACCCTTTCCCCAGAGCCCTCTCCCCTTAACCAAACTTTTCTCCAAACATTCCAACAAAGCATTTGGTAGGCTCCATTCTATTCTTCCACTCAGCCTAGTCCATATCTCTTCTCTTCCCTCTTTGGTGTTATTTTTTTATTGTTAAATTTTCCCTTGACTCTCTTTGTCTTTCCTGAAAGAGCCATTGGTCCTCTTCAAAAGGAAGGGCAGCACCCCTGGATCCCAGTGGGTATATAGCGCAAGCTGTGCAAATTCCAGTGGGAGAGAGGATGGGGAAAGACAGTGTCTTTTTCCCGAATGTCTCAAGGTGTGAACAAACTTGATACAAACATCATTTCATGTCTTTTGTTTCCAATGTTGTGTCTCATGTATTTTTCTTATAAGCTTGGAATACTTTCCTTATTCTGTTATACTCAACCCATTATATCACGAACTCTCTGATTTGAGCTCTTTTATTGTGCAATTCCTAGGTTGCTTTGAGTGATCCGTGCACAGAATGACAATCATGTTGAGGTGTATGCACCCTGACACCATCCTTGATGGCACATTGTTAAGATGTCCTTTCAAACACTTCAATATAAAACTTAATTTCATATGTGTGTTTTATTTTTTATTTGTCTCATTCAATTCATTTCTTTTTTTATCTTTTTTTATTGTTGTTCAATTTCCATTGCCCCTGTTTTCTCCCCTTTACTCTCTTCTACCCTACCATTTTAAGTGCATTAGAGAAAGAGCATGAGATAAGAAAAAATATATGGGCTATGGACTACAAAGACTTCGGTTTGAGACTCTGACAAATGTTCATAATCAGCAAGTTTTTTTAACCTCTCTATAATTCACTTGTAAAGTGGAAGGAAGAAAGGAAGGAAGGAAGGAGGGAAGGAAGGAAGGAAGGAAGAGTATGATGTCATAGGACAGTTAAATTAATAATAAGCATGTTTTAGAAATATGTTTCTTTCTTATTTTATGATCATTATAATAATTACTATAAAGAAAAACTGTATTTAAAGTTACTTGACCTAGCTCTAAAATATTCAGTAAATAGTGTAAATGGTGATATTATGCAGCTTCCAGGCATACATTGTATTTTGCAACCAGTTAAATTCTGCCAAAGCATTAGGTTATTCTCTGTAGTTCAAGGTAAGTGGGCTTGGTGCCTTCCAGAACTCTTAGACCCAAAGTTCCATTGTGTTTTGCATTTTTTATTCTAACAGGCTGCTATCTCAGTAGCCATGTAGGTGTAATGCAGGACCAAATAGCTCCTTAATGACATCTTTTCAAAAGGAAAGCCAATGGAATCATTTGCTTAAGAGATATCTGTTCTAAGCTGGAGGGTTTTCTGTTTCCTCACAGTGATGGATGGGCTGACAGGTACGATGTAACAGATGGATATCAGCGAGAAGCTGTTGGTGGAATCACAATCAAACTCCAATCTCCAGATGTCAAATGGTTTGATGATTATTATCTGAAGCTCCGGCCAGAAACAAACCTCCGAAATCCTTGGTTTCAAGAATTTTGGCAGCATCGTTTTCAGTGTCGGCTGGAAGGGTTTGCACAGGAGAACAGCAAATACAACAAGACCTGCAATAGTAAGCATATTTATTGTTTCATTTAAAGTGGATAGGGCTGAGACCCATTTTAAGTAAACTGTGTCATGGGGATAGTGGCTGCAATCTGTCAGAGAGGAGGGCTTTTATGGAAAGCGAGTGAGTGAGTATTGCTACTTATAGTGATAAACAGGTTTCATTCTCATATCAGAGCAGTGTCTACTCTACTGAGATTTAAAATGATTAGATTATTATATTTATACCATACAAGAAATGGGCACTGTACTAAAAGTGTAATGTGAGCTCCATAGAAGGATGTTCTTGACATCCTCAGAGGCAATTACATGCTGCTCTTCGATTATCTTTAGTAGTTAGCTCATTGTGAGGCACATAGTAGAGTATATATATATATATATATATATATATATATATGTTGTTTTTAAGCTAACAATAGTAGCAGAGAAGGGTTATATATAATTATGATGTTTCAAGACACATAACCTGAACAGAGCCATTCATTCAGTCATTCAACCAATATTTATAATGTGCCAATATTGCTTTAGTTGTAAGGGCACCAAGATAAGGAAAACTAGGTCCTATCTTCAAGGGGTTTAGTGTATTTTAAGTGAGACATTTATGCCAACAAAATAGGCAGTTCAAGATTGTCATTGCTGTAAGGGTTAAACAAAATGTTTGGTTATTATTATTTGTAGTACATCCAAAAGGAATCTTAATGCTAATAACCAAGTAGGACCAATATTGTCAATGCCTGAAAAGGTTAATGTTTGTTAAAATTGGTAAGGGACTTGTTTGTACTGACTTATCCCACACTGAGTAACGGGAACCCCGTATGTATTTGCGTAGGGTAAAATGTTTTAGTTGGTGATGTGGGTGCATTCATCCATGATGCTGGAACACAAGAGTGTATTGGGGTAGTGGATTGGAAATCCTGGTCCATGAACTAACACCAGTTCCCAGGAAAGTTGGCACATACCAACATCAAAATGAGGAAAACAGGAATAATGTACTAAGTTTTTCATAATGCATTTTCCTCTGAGTTTTGTATCAATTCATTTTTTTGTGACATGGTGGAGATAGTAAACAGTGATTTGTGAATGTTTTTAAATGTCAGTGCTTAGTAAAATAAAAATTTAGCCTTATGTCAGTTCCTATTTGGGTAAAGCAGAGGAGACAGATGCTAGAATGTGGATATTGTACTGGTCAATCAAATCCAGAAATGGTAGAAACACAGTGTGAGACTAGGTTTGCTTCTCTACCACATTCGACATCCTGCTAACTCTTGTCCAGAATCTTCAAATGTTTATTCAGTTACTGTGTTTTTATTTTGTATTTTCATGAAGAAATGTATATGAATAAATAGCATCGTGATTTATTTTCACAATTTCAATTTAATAACTGTCACCATATCTTTCACAATTCCATTCAATTTCTGATGGACACAGACTTCTTTCCTCTCTTGAGATTTGGGGTGCTTATGCCTCTGTTCTCATTTTATGATTATGTAAAAATTACTATATGTAGTTACATTGTAGGAGTTATAAAGGGGAAGCATTACATATGATCTCATCTCTAGTTCCTCTTTACTAAGAGGTTAGTGACAACCCCTAACCAGTGTGACTAAGAGAATTTTTCCAGTTAGTCTTCAGTCTCTTTTGTGCTAATGTTCTTCTTGTCCCACTCTTTTTTGTCAGAAGTGTCTTCTACTTGAAATAGTTCTTTCTTTCTCTCTTTTTATCCCTGCTGGATGTCTTATTTAGATACAGCCTTTAAAACGTTATTTATTGATTTCCATGGAAACAGTATTTCTATGGAAGTGTTCTGTGAAATCGTCCCTTTGAGCCTGTTGCTGTAGCTCTCTGTCCCTCCCCTGAGCACCTTGACACGATCTCTGCTCAGAACCTTTTCCTTACTCCAGTACTGTAAAGCGCTCTGTAGTCTCCACCCCCGCTGGAATCTTGCCTAACACCAGACGGCGTTTCCTATATAATGGACACATGTGTAATACCTCTATTATTCTTCTCCACGAGGGAAGTACTGTTATCCTTATTTTAAAGCTAACGAAACCAAGATTTACAGAGACAAAATAACTCATTCAAGGTCATATAACTATTAAACACTGAAACTTCAAATTAAACTCAGATTTGTCTAAAAAGGTGGAGTATTATAATTTTTAAAATAGCTCCATCAAATTTAGATTATGTAATCATCAGTATGTAGCTCAAAGATACCAAAAGGTAAAAATAAATCTTAAAATT
Organism: Mormoops blainvillei; assembly: GCA_004026545.1. NCBI lineage: Eukaryota > Metazoa > Chordata > Mammalia > Chiroptera > Mormoopidae > Mormoops > Mormoops blainvillei. The sequence goes on along the minus strand of PVJD01001087.1, from coordinate 31,237 downwards.
ATTTGTGTATGGCTATAGAATGTAATAACAGATACTCAAATGTTCACTAATCCCTACTTTTGACCTTATTTCCTAACATATTCAAATGTCCTTTTAGCATCTCAATTTCCATCTTCAAAAAAAAAAACAACCCAGGTAGTTTATCAGTATCTATAACACTACTGCATATGTATAGCATTTCCCTAAATACTAATGTCCTTAAGCGCTGTCATCAGGTAATGTGAGTAAAACAACTATTTTTGAGGTGGAGTGGTAAGAAATATTAGGAGTTTATAATTCATTTCAGACAAGAAAGCTTTACCTTATTCACTGTCCATAATAACTTAAACCTAATAGACATTTCAACAAGCAAAATGTCTTAACCCAAAGAGTAGAAATACCCATAGCTTCTTGGGGCTTCTTGGAAGGCGAAGTGTAAAAGCCAAGAGAGGCATCTAATAGTCAAGACCTATCAGTAGCTTTACAAAGAATGAAGTATTAAAAAGCTGAGTAACCAGAAAGCTTAGGGAAAACTCCTAACCTTGAATAAGTAACAAAGCCACCCTGGAAATAGACCAACTCCTAGAAATTAATTCTGAAAAGATTAAAAGTAAATGATTTTTTATCTAGATAGAAAACCAATATGACAAATAACAGCAAAATATTAATGGAAAAGCCACTAATACTACCTTAGTACAATTTTCTAAATATAATTTATCTTTCTCTAGACTGATTTATTCATGAGTTATAATAAGACCTAGCTGACAGCCTTTTATATGGCCTCTTCCAATTTCTCACTGAAGTATAAATGAATACATCAATAACAAAAAAGAAAAAAACAAAAAAACTCATATAACAACAATCTTACTAAAAATGACAGCCATCAAAACGTCAATGACCAGAGGACTTTCACCAAATAGCCAAAACACCTATGAAGTCAGAAAAAATGTTGATAGAGTCTCATTTCACAGCACCTGTGCATGTGAACCCCCCACTCACCCCAATGAATAAAAAAGCTAAGTGTGAAAAAGAAAACTAAAGAGACGAAAGAAACTATTGTATGGGGAGGAATAAGCTTTTTCTCAGGAAAAAATAGTGATAGAGTATATGAAAATGGGACTATTGGATGGCTTTTCTTAAATAAAAAATTTGAAGTCTCTGTGTTACAAATATAACCAAAATTAAAAGGAAAAAGAGATCGCATATGTAACAATCTAAATATTGACTTTCTTACAAGAAAACAAGAAACTCTCATGCAACATTATAATATAAATATTTAAAAAGAAATAAATCTATAATGGGTATATTGGCAGATGCTTCATAGAAAATTTGGAATAAGTAACAAACATAAGAAAAATTCACTCTCATTGTTAATCATAAAATTGAAAATTGTTCTTCTTAGCTTTCTATCCTTTCCAAACATTCTAAAATTAAGATAAGTTAGTTCTTACTAAAAAAAAAAAATTTCAAATAGTTATTTTAGGATCCATTCCCCCCCACACATATTTTTAAGGAAGGTACTTACACGCATGTGTGGTGTATGTGTGTGTATGTTGTGGGGATATACACACACACACATGCACATATATATATATGTGAAACAAATATTAAGTGTACAGCTTGCTAAGATTTACATATATACATCTCTGTAACTGTCACCACGAGGAACAATATCAGAAAGTTGCTTCATACCCAATCCTAATCAATAACATGCCCCATTAATATGAATTCTTTCAGTGTCCATCAGTATTGCCTATCCTTGTACATTATAAAAATGGAACCTTACATTATTTACTTTTCTAACTCTAGCCTATTCCCCTCAATATACTGTTGTGGGACTCCTCCCTGTTCTTTCATGTAGCAGTTCATTTTTTATTGCTGTGTAGTGTTCCTTTGAATGCATATCAGAATTTATCAGTTCTCGTATAGGTAGACATTGAATTATTTATAGTTTTAAGCATTATAAATAGAGCTTTTATGAACATTATTGTACATATATTCTGGAAGACATATATACTAACTCCTGTTAGATGTGTACCTAGTAATGGAATTGCTAGGTCATAGGCTAAGCATATGTTTAGATTTAATAGTTAATGTCAACCAGTTTTCCAAAGTGGTTGTACTAATTTATACTTACTGAAATGTATGACAGTTTAAGTTGCTCACACCCTTGCCAACATTTGGTATTATTTTTTTATTTTAAAAATTCTATGAGTGTGCGGTAGTATTATATTATTATTTCGACTGGCATTTCCATTATAAATTATAAAATTAAGCTTTTTTTCATATGTTTATTGGAAATTTGGGCATCCTCTTTTGTAAAGCATTCAAGTCTTTTGCACACTTCCTTGAAATGGTTATTAACCTATTAAAACCTATTAAAAAGGTTTTAATATCTATTTTAAGAGTTCTTCATGTACAAAGGATGTGAGTCCTTCGTTAACTATATGTATCATGACAATTGCCCAATTGGAGCAACAGCTAATTATTATTTCCTATTTCTCTCATTTGCTATTTGTTTGATATTGTCCAATTTGTTCTTTAATTCTTTATTCCTCCTTCTTTACTGATTTCTTTTGGATTAATTCAAAATTTTTATTATTCTATTTTACCACCTGTCTCAACATTTTTGTTTCATCTCTTAGTATAATTAATTCATTTAGAGCTTTCAATAGAAATTGTTAAACAAATTCTTAATTTAATGCAAACTATTTGAAGTTGATTTCTTGTTTACATTCAATAATCTTGCACATAATTATTTTACACCATCACACCTTTTTTGCTATTGCCATATAATTTACTTTTACCCGTTTATGTGTTATATATAACACTGCAGAGCTTTGTTAGGGGTATTTGCTAAAAATGGTCAACAGTGTCCATGGCTGTTCATTATTTTTATCTGTGAGTCTTTCAGCCTGAAGAATTTCCTTGAGTATTTCTTGTAATGTAGGTCTACTACCAACAAATTCCATCAGTTTTTTCCCTGAGAGTATCTTTATTTCACTTTTAGTTTTCAAGGATCTTCTCGCTGAATATAGCATTCTATATTGGTAGGTTTTCTTTTGCTTAGTTTTGCTTTAATTTTTTAGTTTTTTTCTTTAAAAACAGCATTTGTATTTATTTTCCTAGATTTCATTATTTCATTGGGAAGTTAGCCATGATTCATAATTTTGTTTCCCTGATGGTAATATGTCTTTTTCTGTTAGCTTTTAAGTTACTTTTTTTTTAAAGTTTTTAGTTGACTATGATAATAATAGGAATGAATCCCCTTGCATATTTCTTTCTCAGGGTTGCCAGAGCTTTCTAAACCTGTAGAAAGAATCAGCAAGTGAATCGTGTGGGGAAGTGGCTATCGTGCATTTAGGGCTCCTGGAATTTATAAACTGGCAGGCCAGATCATTTCAATATCCAAAAGTGTTCCTGGTTTCTCTTTTTTCCAGCAGTGTTGTATACAATTCATGTCCTTTTACAGAACCTCACGATGTGACTACTAGAATCAGCATCATTGCATATGTAATTAGGTAAGAATAGGACATACTGAAGTAAGATGAACTCTTAATCCAATATGACTGATGTCTTTGTGCAAAAAAAAAGTGACACAGAAACAGAGACACACAGGGAAAGTGCATGGGAAGACACAGGCAGAAACTGGAACAATACAACAGGAAGACAAGGACCACCAAAGATTAACAGCTACCACTAGAAGCTAGAAAGAAGCATGGAAGGATTCCACCGGAGTCCCTGGGGAAGTGTGGTCCTGCTGACACCTTTCCTTTGGGCCTCTGGCATCTAAAAGTATGAGAGAATAAATCGGTTGTTTTAAGCCACCTTGTTTGTGTTACTTTGTTAAGGCAGCCCTAAGAAACTAATGTCTCTTCATTTAGATCAAGCTAGATTGTCATCTGGGCCCAGAGCCTGCAGATACCCTCGGAAAAGAAAGCAGTTTGTAACAGGTGCCTAGTTTTGCAAATATCCTATCTGTTGCTCCATTTTCTTTGTCATTTCCATACAGCTTCACTACTTTTAAATTTTTTAATTTTTGCATTTCTTTGGCCTTTTAAAGCTTTGCAGCTAAAGAATTTTCATTTGCTTTCTTTTCCATCCTACCTAACACCAGAAGTTCGTCCTTTACTCTTTAGTCCTGTCACCACCCCCTGCAATAGCAATTTTGATGTATAAATAAAGTCATTTTTTTAAATTTTCATTTTGTTTTTAAGCACTTAAAAACTTAAATCAAAATAGTACTATAGGTCGCATGTATTTTAACTAAGTTGCATTGTTAAAATCCAGGTTTATACACTATTAACAGTGAGCCTGATTTTGGTTGCATTTTACTTAAATTGCACAATTATTTTAGACTTAAATTATAAGTTAAATTAATAATAATAAATTAAAAATATTGAGAATAGAATTTAATTTTCCCAATTGTACATTTAAATTACATAGTAATAAAAGCTACAGGGAATTTAGTTAATACTGTTTTCTAATAACTGTATGATAGTCTATTTTTTAACCAATTTAAGAACCCATTTCCTTTTCAGCTATACCCTCTACACTGACATTTGGTTGCTCTCTCCTGACTATGAATTCTCCTTGTCACATCCATTAACTTCCAGAGATGTCTTTTATGCCATAACACACAAGCATCCTCACCTGGATGTCCTAAACACCTCAAATTTTTATCCGAAAGTAACCTCATTCGAACTTCTATTACCACAGCCTCCAACTTTGAGTTCCTCCTTTTTGAGTCTCCAGCTTAAGTAAATGAATCACTTACCTACCTTGTCTCCTAAGATGTTGGGGTAGCCAGTCCTCATATAGTCCTCTTCTCCCATCCTCTCATTAAAATCGTGGCAAAATGGAGTGAATTCTACTGCCCAAACAACTTCCATCTGTTTCCTCCTTTTCTTACTGCCTGAATGCAAATATTTATCCTGCTGCTGAGGTTTAGTTCTTCATTATCTCTTACCTCAAGCATCACAATAGTTTCCTTATTTAATCTTCCTCTTGATACCAGCTTCTTTCTCTTCCATTTCATGCTGGAAATTTTGCCAAAGGTGTTCACCTAAAGAAAGAATCTCTTCATGTTACCCCCACTCTTAAAAGTCTTCCTTGGTTCTCCAATGTCTACAAAAAGGAATACCAGCTGTTTACTCCAATCAAAACTCTTCAGATTCGGCATTTGAATTTCCATCTGCTGATCCTTAAACCCATGAAATCTGCGCTCCAGCCACTTCACAGATTGTGTTCTTTCTTTTAGAGTGACGTGTCACTTAATATCCGGTGCCTTTGCACATGCTAAATCTTGTTTACTGAAAGGCCTACCTCGTGATATTTGTCAATTCCACTGAATTTACATTCTCATGCTTTCTAACAACTCATTTTCCGATCTCAAAGAAACTCTGTTTTCCTAACATTTCACTTCCTGTGCAATGACTTTTTGTCTTTTTTGGGTCTCATACCAATCCAGATACTGAACACAGACCCTATTCTTCCTTTATTTTTATGCCAACAAGTAACCACTCACATAGCTATCTGTGATTGGAGGTGTTTCTCTTCCCTTTCTGTGACAGGAAGTTTCCAGCTAGAGGTGTCCCCGTGAAGACCTGAGGTGGTTTAGTTAAAGGATACTACCTCATGCATCACAATTTTTTTCTGTCAGCTTGTTTGCATTTAAAATGCACATTAGTGATTCAGCCACTATTCAAAACACTTCACCATCTCTGAAAACATGACTAAAAAGCTAAAACAGTGCACCGAGAGGAAATAATTGTCTGTGTAAGAGCAGCTGAACCATAAGAAAAGTATCTCAAATTAAAATAAAGTGCCACAGCCAACCCTTAGAGGAGACTCCTCATCCTCATACAGTATTAACATTTTCCATATTACATTTGGAAGGAAAATTAATCCAAATTCATGATTACATATATCGAGATTATCACATCCTGTACCCATTTTCTGGAGATTCTTAATGTATATGAACATGTTGGAAAAAGACAAGCCCTGTTGTAAAAATTTTTAAATACCCTTCTTTAACCCAACACCTTTTTGTTTCTGTTTTACTGTGAACTCAGCCTTCCTCTGTAACACTGATTAGCACAGTACTTTAGGGAAGACTGCACTAGAACGGTATTCATGACCATACATTGAAGGGAAAAATTGATCACATTATCCCAGTGTATGTGGGGAAATCTGCTGAGCAAAAGCCCATTTCTGCATTTTTATATCAGCCAAAGAATTAAGTTAATTAGAATTTGATGTGACAGTTTTGACTTAATACAATTCTTGGGTTTTGTTACATTTTGATACTTTTCATTGCCAGGGGGAAATTTTTTCTCCATCATAAAGTCTGTTTTAAGGAAATGAAACATAGAAGCAGATAAAGCCCCCAGACACTAACATATCAAATTTTTTAAAAACTTAATCTGTCACATTTTTCTTTTAATTCCAGAGTTTAAGAAATAGGAATGATTATTCATCCAAGTAAGTGGTAGTGCATGTAATTTCCCGTGACGAATATTCACCAACGGAAAGTACTCAACGAGATCCCCAGAAGGAAACCCTTGCATTAGAAACTGCAAAGGTTCCCAGGTTCTTAAGACAGTAGATTAAAACCCAAGGTGTATTAAAGATATTTAAAATAAACTAAAGGGAGGCCTGGCAAGCTTGCTGAATCAATCACTGGAGGCACACAGGTGCACTGTAAAAAGGACTGGATTACCCTGGCCAACGTGGCTCGGTGGAGCATTGGCCACACCGACTACAGCCTCAGTCAGGACACATGCCTGGGGTGTGGACTGATGTTTCTCTTTCACACTGATGTTTTTCTCCCTCTCTTTCTCCCTCCCTCCCTCTCTCTAAAATCACTAAGCATGTACTCAGGTAAAGATTTTTAGAAAAATCATTGGGTTTAGATCCAGAAGATCTATCTTAAAAACTCAACCTATAGCCACCACTAGACCCCTCTGAGTCTCGGCTTTCTTGTGTGTGAGATGGGGATAATAATTAAAAATAATACTTAGCTCACAAGACTCTAGTGAGGCTTCAGTGTGCTGATGAATACAAAGACAAAGATCAGATGGGGAAAATGCCTACCTTAAACAAAGATCAACTAACAGAAGCTGAATTTATTCCCCTGCTTGAAATAAAAAAAAAATAGGGCAAAATATATAAAGCATAGCTTCAAAGGCACTGGACATCAGGCAGTGAATGATAAGTTATTCTCAGGATACAAGAAATAAATAAGGTGAGCCCTCCAAGTTAAGAAGATGGCATTATGAGCTCAGAGAAACCGAGGAAGTTTTCAGAGCCCAGGAACAAAGGGGCAAGAGCTGTGTGAAAAGCAAACTCTGGAGACTTGCAGAGGTTCCCTCTAGAGCACCATTTTCAACCCACTGCCATAAGAATTTTTAAAACATGCAATACCTAACCATTTGTCAGGGGCACTGACCTCTTTTTTCTTAGATTGTCAAATAAATGAATGACAACAGACAACACAACAATTGCCATCCAGTGTGAATGACCTCTCTTGAACCATAAATATATAGGTCATATAATAGAGTTCCACCTTATTGGTCATGTTGCATAGTAATGTTACATCTGATTGGTTAATTCTTGGTACCAGAAATCCTTATATATTGTACAAGTATAGGCAACTGATTTTTTAAAAAGCCATTTTGGAGCAAAAAGAGTAGGTAATTAGTATTATCATTTTCTGTGTATAAATCCATCGAAATTATACCTAATTTTTTTTGTCAGATCAGTAAAGACTACATTTTTTTTGATATGCTGCAGAATGTTAATAATTAGTTTATGTATGTCATGTGATGAAAAAGGTTGAAAATTACTGCACTAGAGTATTCAGCTATGTATTGACATCTATATGCATTTGAAGCCTAGAAATGAACCACCCTGAAGGGTTAGAGTGAACAGTACTCCTGGAACCCATATGGGACAAAAGGCAGTGTCTATCCCCAGCAGTCAGACTGGAAAAACTTACAATACAGATTACAAAAACAACACTGAAGAGAAATTTTAAAGCATTAACTGACTACATTAGAAACGAAAAAAAAAAAATCTCAAATCAATGTCTAAAGACCCACCTTAAGAAATTTGGAAAACAAGAGAAAACTAAACCTGAAGTAAGTAGAAGAAACAAAGTAATAGATCAGAATGAAAATCAATGAAATATAAAACAGGAACACAAAAGAGAAAGTCAATGAAACTAAAGCCTGGCTATTTTAAAAGATCAATAAAATTGAAAACACATATTGATCAGGAAAAGGGAGAAAACACAAACTACCAATATCAGGAATAAGAGAGGTAGTATCAGTACAGAGTCTACAGATATGAAAAAAATAGGAAAATATTTTCAAAACAATTTTATTAAATAAATTTGCCAATTTAAATGAGATGGAGAAATTCCTTGAAATGTGCAAATGATCGAAGTTCACCGATAGACAACCTGCATAGTGCTCTATCTGTTAAAGAACTTATGAACTGCTACCAAATAATTAAGGAAGAACTGATGAATATTCTATGTAAAACCTACCATAAAACTAAAGGCAGGAATGCTTCCCAGTTCAATCAGTGATGTCAGCATTACTCTGATACCAAAACAAGACCAAGATATCCCAAGTAAAGAAAACTGAAGACCAATATGCCTCATGAACACTGGTGTCAATATTTTAAACAAAATTTCAGTAAATCATACCCAACAATATTTTTAAAATATATAGTATCATGACTAAGGAGGACTTCTCCCAAATGTAAGATTGATATAATATTCAGTAATTGATCCCTGTAATCTACTGTCTTAAAAACTTATAAAATTGTTAAATATGTCAAAATCTATTATTAACTTCTCATAAAATTCTCAGCAAACTAGAAATAGATTAAATGTTCTCCACCTAACAAGATTTCCCCCATGATCAAACAAGAAGGTTGCCTCTTACACCAGAGGTTTTAGTCAGTAAAATATACAACATCAGCTAAAGAAATAAAAGGCATCGAGATTTGACATGATAAGATAAAACTGTCTTTATTAACAAATGGCATGATATCCTATTAAGAATAACTAATGGTATCTGTGAAATTTCCAGTAAGTTTAAGTTTGCAGTATATCAGATTAATGTATAAAAATGTATTGTATTTTTATGTAATAGTAAAAATTAGAAAGTGAAATAAACATTAAACATACTACCATTTAAAATAATATTAAAAATATGAAATAGTCAGTAGTAAACCTGGCAATAGATAGCAAATTTTTGTGCTGAAAACTACAAAATATTGCTCAGAAAATTGCAGATATAAATAAATGAAGAGATACACTATGTGTTCATATCAGAATACTCAATAGTGTCAACATTGTCAGTTCTCCCAAAGTAGATCTATAGAGTTGAAGATTGACAATCAAAAATCTTAGCATTCTCTTTTAAATAGAAATTGACAAATAAATTTTAAAATTTATATGGAAATACAAATGGCCTAGAATACTCAAAATAACTAAGAAAAAGAAGAATAAATTTGGTGCATTAGCACTACACGATTTTCAAGACTCAGTCTAAAAATAGAGTAATCAAAACAGCATGGTATCAGCATAAAAATAGACAAATAGATCAATAAAACAAAAGCCCTCCAGGAAATTCAGAAACAGGCGCACATGTACATGGAAAACTGATTTTGACAAAGGCACACAATTCAGTGGAGAAGCGATAGCTTTTTAACAGATGGTACTAGAAAATTTGGATTGCCATAGGTCCAATGGAATATTACTCATCAACAGAAAGCAATGAACTGTTGATACACCTAACAAATGTAGCAAGTCTCAAAATAATTATGCTGAGTGGAAGAAATCAGGAAAAGAAAGAGTACACACTGCATAATTCAATTTCTGAAAAACTTTAGAAAATGTAAAATAATCTACGATGACAGAAAGCATCAGTTATTTCCTAGGGTTGGGAGAGACTAAAAAGATCCATGGGAAAATGTAGAGGTGACAGAATAGATACATTCGTTATCTTGATTGTTCTAATGGTTTCACAAAAGTATACATATTTGAAAACTTAGTAAGTTATTCACTTTCAGTAGGTGAAGTATTTTAATTACACTCTAATAAAGTTTTTAAGACTTGCTTAAGTATAATTATATACATATACTTATTTGAGCATAAGCCAGGCTTATTCTCAGCTTTCAGAGAATTCTAGCAAATAACCAAATAATGAAATCTTTTATCTCTTATTATCGCTTGTGATTTTGATGCTCATAATCAAGTAGACATGTGTTTTATAGAAGGACTTATATTTATAGGAGGATATTTTACTCCTCTTTTTAATCCCTAAGACCATCCATTTTGAGCTGCCCAGTGCAGCATTCCTTCCTAGCCCCTCAGATGACCCAGCAGTGGGCAGGAGAGCTTTGGAGGGAGGACCTGTTATGTTCAGCTCCACCAGGTCAGCTCCACCACTCACTTTCTCTGGAACCTTGGGCCGGTTACCTAGCCTTGTCTTCTTCATTTACAGAATTTAGATAATACTTATATTTTAGAGTCAATATGAAGAAGTTAAAAAAGGTGATATATGTAAAGATTCTATAAAATAATCTCTAGAAATGTATTAAAACTTTGTACTTACAAAGTTATCACTATAGATTGTACTTTAGAGAATATCTGCTTTTAAGTTATTGTGAAAAATAAACATACCATGTTGTATTAGTAAGTACATATTTCCAGTAATCTCCAGGCTAGGAAGAATGATTAATAATATATTATTAGAATACAACATTGAAAAAAAAGATGTTTGCTCTACCTCTGTTGGCCTTAGCGTTCATGTTAATGTAGGTATTTAAGTCTAATATGCCTGCCTTATAACAGGTGCCATTCCCTGAGCCAATATATAAAGCTAATTATAATTTTAATTTTATGGCTGACTGTCAAATGCAATACATAAATTTACCCACATCACCACGGTAACTGTGCAGAATCATAGTTGCCACAGCCCTCATGGTTGGACTGGTGTTTTAACATTTCAGTCATTTTCAATGTCTTAACCTTCAAAAATTTTAGAGAACTGACACACAGGCCAGATAACTACTAAATAAAGAAGCTACTGTCCCCCACAGCTGGAATGTGAAACTGAGGTGCCAAGAGAACCTTCTATTAAAGGTGGGAAACACCCTGACTACATTATTGTTATGCCCTTATGAACTTGGGTAATGCCAGGCGGAATCTGAGGGAAAAGTAGAATCCGGTCATTGATTTCAGGGTATCAACATAAAAGAATAAAGTGTATCTCAATAGCTAAATAAGTTATCTCCTCAGTAAACACTGAAAGCATTTTATATACCACTTATTATCAATTTTAGTTGGTGTCAGAGCTACAGAAGTAAATAAAACAGACAAAAACATTTGCCTTCATGGAGCTTACATTCTTATTAGGGGGAGATAGATTAAAACAAAATAGAGAAGTAAGTTATGTATTATATTAGATGGTGATAAATGCTAAAAAAAGTTTAAAACATGGAAGCAGTGTTTAGAATGTTAGAGAGGATGTATGTGGGGTGGTCAGGGAAAACGTTACTGAGAAAGGGACCTTATATAAACCATAGGAGATGAGAAAGGGACCCTGTATAAACCCCAGGAAGGGATGAGGGACTAACCCACCTGGACCTGGGGAAGATAATTTGGGTGGGAGCAGGAAATAACAGGTACAAAGTCCAGAGTGCGGCCTAAGCTGTCATTTTTGAGGAAACAGTTGGAAGGCCAGTATGGCTAAAGGGGAGTAAGTTGGAAGAAACTATTAGGAGGTGGTGGCAAAGTGTTAACACAGGGTGAGATCTTTTAGATTCTTGTTGGCATTGCACTGACCTTGGATTTTACTTAATTAAAACATGAAGTTATTAGAAGATTTGGACAAAGGAAGGACTCAAACTGGGTTTTTTTTAAAGATCACTTTGACTGTCATGTTAAGAATACATGGTAGGCGTGAGCAAAGAAAGAAAGCATGGAGATAGTTAGAAGGCTAGAGCAGTAATATGATGAGAGATGATGGCTTGGGTTCAGGTAGTAGCAGTGGAAAGCAGTGTTTATTTTTAATTATCTTCATTTATTGAGTGCATCTATATGCCAGGCATTGCAGAAAAGAAATTCAAATATGGTTTCATCATATCGAATAGTAGTAGTAGAACTGTGTATTGCAATAGAAAACGAAAGCCTTAAGAGGTTCACTAGTTTTTCTAGGACAAGTTATACTGCAAGTAATTGAACGCCATCAGACTCCACAGTCCATGCTCTGTTCACTGTGCCCCCAAGGTCTCTCAGGCTTAAAGCATTGCTGAATGTGTGACTCGACCAGGAAGAGTCATGGAAGCCAATGGATAGGAGAAATTAGTGCAGGTCAGGGTACCCAAGAGCACTTGGAAAGCAAGGTTTGGATGTGGTGTGGATAAGTGGAAAGGGGGAGCCAAGGAGAGAGACCAGCCTGAGCAATGGGAAAGGGGTGCTGAAATAGAGATTCCGTTATGGAGAGGGTTTCTGTTTGTTTATGGACAATAATGACGGCATTCCAATTCACAAATCATGTGGTAGAAAGAGCATCATTCCCTGAGTCACTTGGAAGAATCAGGACAATGTCACAGAATACATCAAAGTGTGATGTGAACAAAAAATAAACCTTTATTATATTAAGGTACTAAAAATTTGAAGGTTGTCACAAAGGAATGTTAGTTACCTGTTGCGGTACCTTTTTACTGCTGCTGGTGGGCAGCAGCTCCCAGACCTTCGTCATGATGTGTAAACGCTGCTCTACTCCAAAGCAACTACAAAAATTAAAGGATCCAACTGCTGCCATGATAATTCTTAATGACCCTCTCAATTCAATTTTTGGAGTTTGTCCAGAATATGTGAGCTGTTGCTTTCTAAATATTTTACTGATCAACCCGAGGCTTCACAAAAATCAGGGTAGATGTTAAATATGACCCAAGTGGCACATGATTTCTTTTCAAAAAAATTAACTATTGATACAAATTCAGGACATTTATTAAATTTCAATTTAAAGCAAAGTCCTGAGCTAGTTTAAAAGTTGTGAAAGAAGGTGTAAAGCTTGTCTAGTGGTTAATCTCTTCCTTCAGGTATTATTTACCTGGGGAAGCCATTAATATGAGGTTACACATGTTAATTAGAAAATTGGAGAAATAGGCCTTAAGAGATCTAGGTATTAGAGAAGGCAGAGAATGCTTGTGTCTGGGGACATTGGGCTTTAATGATATAGTTAGCATTTCGGTTGAGTCCTGAAGTTTGGTTGGGCTATGACAAGGAGAGTTTGAGGCAGAGTATTCCAAGCTTAGAAGACTAGGGAAACTGAAGAATAGAATTGAGAAAATACAAATACTTTCCAGGTGATAAAGGGTAAAACAGAGTAGAAGTGTCATACACAATACCAGATAAAGCTAGAAATGAGAGTGGGAAGTTTTCTTAAGGATAGTGCATGTGAGGTCATGAATTGAGGAATTTTCTTCCCCACATTAAGTAATTGTTGAAAAATTTTGAGACAGAAAATGATATAATCAAAAATCACATTTAAAACAGTTATTATTACAGCATCACTCAGAGTTTATTGGCTGAAGGAGAGATTAGTACTTTATTGTATTAAGCCACTGGGAATTGGAAGGTGTCACAACAGCCCCTGATGGATGACAGAAGAGTGGCATAAACTTGGTGACTTCTGAGGTTGAGGGAATGGGAGGAGAGAAAGGTGACTTCGAGGTTTCAACAATAAGTTATTGAGAAAAACTTTGTTAATAGAAAAAGAGAGAAAATAGAAAAAGTTACTAAATTAGGTAGAGAGGATATGTTTTGCTTAAAATATTTCAAGTTTGAAGTAACACAGGTGGAAACACAAAGGGACAATTAGAAGTGGGACTGATACTTTAACAAAATGCAGTGGTAATGAAGACTCCTATAGTGAAAAATTACTAACAGTATTGTCTACTTACTTAAGTGAAATATGTCTAATAAAAAACTAGAAGCCCGGATGGGAGCATGAAGAACTCAAGGACTAATAAAAGCTGTCCTGTGTCCATCACTCAGACAGTAACTTCAGAAAGAATAGAGACTATTAGACCAAAAAAAAGTTCCATGAAGAAATATGAAGTAAACTCATATATTCATATCACAGATCTGATTAAATTAATTCATAAATGGTGGATTTGCATAAATAAAAAGTTATACACATGGGAGAGCATCATAGTATTATAGTTAAGTATAAGCTTTGTCTTTTGACAGGCTAGACTGATATCCTGTCTCTGCCACTTAATAGTTCTGTGACACGGACAAATTCCTTAAACCCTCTTTCTTTAGCTTCTGGGATGATATTAAATGCTTACCTGATAGAGGTCTTATGAAAAGAATATGGAACAGCACCAATGAAGCATTTAACGAAGCCTTTCAGGGTCACCGTTAACAAAATACTATAGGCTGGGATGCTTAGTAACAGAAATTTATTTTCTCACAGTTCTGGAGACTGGGAGCCCAAGATTAAGGTGCCAGTCTTGTTGGGTTCTACTGAGAACCTCTTGTTAGCTCAGAGACAGCTGCCTCCTCACAAGGCAGAGAGAAAGAGAGCAAGCTCTTTAGTGTCTCTTCTTATAAGGACCTAATCCCATCATGAGGGCCCCAACCTCTTGATCTCATAGTCCCAATCCCAAATACCCACCAAAATCCCCATCCCCCAAAGATCTCATCCCAAATGTCATCACATACGCACTTAGAGCTTTAACATACTTTTGAGGGGGCACAATTCAATTCAAAGTACATAGTCTCTGGCATTTAGTAAAATTCAATAAATTATGTCATTATTAGTAATTTTCTTCTTACAATATTTTCTCTAGCAATTTAATAGAGCTAAGAAGCCCAGCGCTTCAGAACAAATTAAAAGATGTAATTTTAAAAAAGAATTCATCCAAAAATTACATTGTCTGAAAATGTAACTCAGCTAAATTGAAGTTACAAACCTCTTCAGGTCACAGGAGAGAAAAACACAAGAGGTTAGTGCATTCATTGATAAATTATGTGTAAACATTTACTTCCTTGAGTGTTCCAGTTTAAAGTGTTTTCCAGTTCTGCTTTAGTTGGCATTTATTGCATCTGGGAAATTCTAGCAAAATATTAAAACAGTCTTCAAGGGTATTTTATGGTTCTAGAACACCTTATCTGACTTACAAGTTCTGTCTAGAAGGTATCCAACCATGTAATATGAAAAATAGAGATATTTATTGAAGAAGATACAAGATACAAGAAACATTGTACAGAGGACAATGATTCCTCAGTCCCCTTCAAAGTAGGCACCTTGGGATCTCACACAGTTCTCCCAATCATTGTCAGTTGCCCCATCGTATTTTCCTGAATCTCATCAACAGTCTGAAACTTCTTCCGCTTCAAAGGTGATTTTAGTTTTGGGAAAAGCCAGTAGTCAAAGCCAAACCTGGGCTGCATTGAGGCTGAGTCACCTGGGTGATTGGATGTTTGCCAAAAAACTCTGCACGGGACATGATGCATTGAGTGGGTCGTGGTCATGATGAAACTGCCAATCACCAGTTGCCCATAGCTGCAGCCTTCTGAATCATTTGAATAGTTTACACAGAGGAATGTTCAAGCTGAACACAAAATTTGATGTAGATTTGTTGCTGTCCTCACTCAGTCATTTTGAATGTGATGGTCCCACAGTACACATGCTCACTCGATGCGTCTACTGCCCGAACTGACTAGTTCAGTGAAGTTGTCATTGTTCACACATGCGCATTCCATGTGGGAACTCTCTCCTTGGCTGCCACGTTACATCAATGCCACGCAAACTGTTCTGGTTATATTAACAATGGCTGGGCTTTTTCTGGACAGACCTCACATAATAAATTGCTTTAAAAGAGGGTTTTGTTTTTTTTTAATTCTGGTTAACTAACTGCTATGGAACATCATACAGAAGGTTTGAGAAATAAAACTGTTTTTTGAACTGATTCTCAGAAGCACATGGCAAGTTTTCTTCAGTAGGATTTCCTTGGATGCCTGAAATTTTCACTTCCTCATGCCAGTTTCCCTGTTGCTATTTTTCCTTCCTCCCTCATTTTTCAGTTTCTTTGAAGGAGGTAAAGATGCAGGCATGGACCAGGGTTTCCTTTTATGCTCTGATGTAATATTTAATTAAGCCTTACTTGGTGACAAGAAAGAAGAAAATGTATCTGGTGATTCTTTTTCTAAACTGAATTAGCTGGTGCAGGTAATTGGAGAGTGCTATCCCTTGTGAAATCAGCCTCCACGATGCAAGGCATCTGCTATCCTAGATGAGGGAAAGCCACATTGGTGAATTGAATTTGATGTCTGCATTCCTTTTGTCAAATAATTCAGCTCAGGAAATCTTTTGATCCATAGCTTTACTTTAATATAAAATTAAATAATTTCCCTCTGTTGGACTGAAGGTACCCATACAACCCATGGACTACTGGATAGAACCAAATCAGTAATTATTATAAAAATTAATAGTTGAATTGAAATTCAAATAATAGCAAGTAGTTATCTAGCTGATAACAGGTTTCTTTTCCAAAAAACAATTTGACTCAGGGGTTTTGGTTGTAATCACTAGGAACCAATTTTAGATGGGCTCTCTTAAGTAAAATAAATAAATATAAATAAAAGTAAATAACATTATTTGAAAGAATATTGAGGCCCCCCAGCATCTACTGTAGCTGGAAGACCAAGTTTGAAAACTTGGACCAACTCCCTAGGGTCAGGAAACAGTAAGCTCAACTTTCAGCTGTTTGGCCAGAGCACAGCTGCGTTTGGACCCTGCCACTTGCTTCAGTGTAAAGAAATTCCAGCCATCCTTTTACTTTAGGTCACTTTCTCCAGATTCCTGGGAAGGTGCTTCCAATTTCCCTGAGCCGGGATGCATTCCCATTACCTGTCAACCAAGGAATGGAGAACACAGGAAGACGAGACTACTTCAGCTTCCCTAATGAATGGATTCTACAGCCTTCTAGAATCTAGGTGTAATGAGGAACTCATCAAAATTAGGAAGGGGATTTGGATTCTATGCAGCCAGATAATGAAGATTACTATAGCTTAATTCAGTAATTGGGAATGATATAAGTGGTCTCATTACCAACATCGTTGTCATAATTAACGTCAATAAGCAGTTACTTGCTTGCTGGGCTCTATTCTTACCCACACTTTCCCAGCACAAGCTCATTGTATGCTACCATCAGTCTTATGAGGTAGCTACTATTAGTGTCCTCTTATTTAAAAAATGGAGCAAAAAGTGCTTAGTAAGGTTAAATAACTTGCTCAACATTACACACCTAGTAAGTGGCAAAGCAGTCTCAACCTTTTATAAGTCAAATAAGCTAACCCACGTGCACACACATGGGATTGACTTCTCTGCAACCATTAGATAATTTTATAGATTATTGAGTACACTAGGTGTTTGACAAATATTAGCTGAAAACCCTGGCTAGAATACCTTCAGTTGGTGCTCAATAAGTATTTGTTGAATGAATAAAGGAATGTATACCACACATTTATTAAAAGCCCAGGTGTCAGGTGACAGGTGTCCCCTCCCCTCTCTCGTGCCCTCCACCCCCAGCACACAGCCCTGAGCCTGTGCTGAGTTGGTGATCCCAGGAATCAAAGAAAGCAAAGGCCAGATTATAATAAAATCAATGCATATTCACAATGGTAGGCTGAACTGTGTATTTAAGCAGTTGTTTATATTCATTGCTTCCTTTTAACTTGATAATATTTTAGTAAATGTTTTTAGATAAGAGATTGTATATACGATTGAAATGTCTTTGTGGATCATTTCTTTCTTTAATTCCATGGCTTCTCACTGTGGGTTTTTTTTTTCTTTTTCCTAATGTGGATCAATCCTGGAGACTATGCAGGGAAGAAAAGTATTATTTCTTCTCTGACACCGGGCAGAAACATCTACAGATGGGGCCATGGTTACTATATAATCAAGGCAGGTCCCACCTTGAACTCTAGCAACAAGTAATGTAACAAGTGGGAGTTCTTTTCAAAGGACAGGAATGATTCAGTCTCGAATTGCTTCACTCTAGACGAATGTCAGGCCAGATGATCCAGCTCACAGATTTCCTTGGAGAACTGGTGTAACCTGCCCTAAAATCTATAGATTATAAAATAATAATATTAATTTTTATAATTATAAATGGTTCAAGATTTCCTCTTCCTCTTTCCTTCACTTGCTCTCTCTCTATCCTTAGATATTATTGTAGTTGTTATTTTACAGATGAGCAAATTCAGGCTCAGTGAGGCTTACTGGATTGCCCAGGCAAGGACATATAACTGACAAAGAGGTAAAATTTGAATCCGAGCATCTAAAATTATCTTCTTTTTAGTATATTGTGCTACCTTCTGTAAATGCAAAACAAACACATGAAATACTAAATAGACCCAAGTTAGTGATTTTTATAAATTTTAATACTTGAATCAGAACTTAAATAATTAGTCCAGCTAAAAACATTGAGCCACCATTGAACCAATTTGGAACTTTACAGAATGATGTAAAGTAGAAAAAAAAAATCAGTATCTCACTGAGTAGCCTCAAAGAGGTTTACTTTAGTTTCCATGTTATTGGGTTTTGACTTTAACACAGGTATTAAAGACCAGTCCACTAGAGAAAACCTTGGTTGTGTTGTATCTGTCCGGTGCTCAGATGATTGGAGTTAAATTGGAACTGAGCCCAGGGGTAAGAAAGTTAATGTTTCAAAGAATGGTTTCTAATATTATACCCTCCCCAAGATTCTCTGGTACAGTGCTGGAGTGTTGAAAAGTGTTCGGTCCAGATACTAGCAATACTTTACAATTTGATGTGTTTTCAATCTGTCCTTAGGAAATTTATCTAACATATATAACCTCAGTTTCCCTGTATTAAAAACCAAGGCTAATGGTAAGGCCTTTGTAATGGCTAAATTAGAATAATAATAATTTCTCAATAAATATTACCCATTATTATTAATTAAAACCTTTAACATATCATTCATTTGTTCTTTAAGCGCTACCCTCAGAAGTTAATAGAGATGATTTTTCTCAGTTTCAGATGACAGAAAATAAGATTTGCCAAGTGGCCTTCTTATGTTTCTAAAAAGCCAGGGGAGATATGGGCAGAGAAAGCTCAGTTTATAGAGCCAGTAGAACTGAGTGTGAAATTCCACTTTACCACGTTTTAGTTTTATATGCCATTGGCATTTAATTTTAACTTTCTGAGTCCAAATTTTTACCTCTAATCAAAGGCAGAATATAATGTTTAGTTTATATATTTGCCATGAAAATTAAATGTTAAATACCTAGCATCTAGCATCCGTGGGATACTGTCTTCTCCCATCTCTTATCCTTTATTGACTAACTTTAAAATATTTCAGAATAAAGTGGTTTGTAGAAAATAACCACTGTCATTGTTGAAAGTGGCACTATTGTGCTTATAAAATAAAAGCTAGCCCTAATGGTACAGTAACTAGTGCACTCAGAAGAGAGAGTTTTATAGAGAGTTTTTATTTAAAAATCCAATGTATAACATTTTATACAAATATTTCTACACTAATCAAATCTCTTGTAGTACACATAAATTAATCTTCTATGTGTACAATTTGTGAACTCTGCATTTTGTGGTTGAACTCTTTGCTTATACACTGCAATGTAATTCATTTTTTCAATTTTCTACTTCATTTCAATTATGGTACTTATTATGTGAGATTGGGTTTTCATTTAGCATGCTTGTTATGTTAATTAGAAGTAAAGGTCTTAATGGAACTTAAATTTTAACATTCCTTATTTTTAGAAGCATAAACATTGTGTGAATAAAAAAGCATAGTAATTCTCAAATTTTTACAGGTGGGGACAGTTAATTTCATAAATATATTAGACTATTCTAGTGATCTTTTGCATATAAATTATACTTTGTGTACAACAAAAACAGCATGAATCTCTAGTCATTTAGTACCTGCTGCAGAGTCATGACTTCTGTATTTATTGTGTCTAATTCTCACAGCTCTACAAGCAGGTACTATTTTCCTTGTTTTCTCAAAAAAGAAGCTTTGAAAAAATAATTACTCAGTCCTACCTGGGAAACTCTAGTGAGACTTCACAGTAAAGTGACCATTAAACTGCTTTAAAAACTAATAGGAAGCTAATCTGATAAAGATGGGAAAGCCACATCTGCAGGAATTATTATGAAACAGTTAAAATGAAAAAGAATAATGGCAATGAAGATGGATAGAGGCAGGGCAGAAAGGTCTGGTCTGGATGTTTTGTCAGAATAGAATAAGGAGGATGCAACGCTGTGGCTTTTTGCCACATATCCTTTTGAATAATATCATAACCACCAGCCTTTATATCCCTGTGGAATCCTTCCTTCAGTTATACACCATATGGAAGTTCCTCAAAACACTGTAATGTGAATGAAAGAGATATGCTAGTTGAAATAACATCTATCAGAGGGCTGCCAACCGGCTGTTAATGATGAATCATTTAAATTTAAAAGTTGGTGTTCTGCACATAGAAGTGTATAATCCTTATTGAGCTTCTGTAGCTCCCTGAAGATGTCTTCTTTCCACAGCCCCTGTGATCATTTGCATTTTCACATCATCAACTGCCTGTATTTCAGGCACAGTTATAAACTAGAGTTATTGCAGAAAATCAAAACCAGTGTCTCTATAGTGGGACAGTACAGCCCTGGGTTTCCAGGGTTTCCTGGTGCGCAGGAGATACATACAGTGTTAGGAAAGGGGATGGTGATTTATGTAGTGTCATTAGTTACTGCGGCCCTTTCATAGACTAATCTTTCATTTGTGACATCACTAGTCTCTCTCCAAGCCCTAGATCACATAGCTAGTCCTTTTATTTTATTAATCTTAACATATGCTCCTAAGAAGCTACCTGCATCTTCATTAATTTCACTGTCTGGCCCACTACATATTAATTCCATGCAGTAAATCTATGCATATGTATCCATCATTCATATGACCGGCCAATATATTCTTGACAGTATTGACCACTGTTCTGGGTGCTGAAAATACAATAATAAACAAGATCAATGTGGGCTTAGTCTTCATAGAACTGACTGTCTATCCTGAACTAGTCTCTGAATCTCCTAGCATGTTTAGAAGATTTTGCACAAAATAGGTGCTTGGTACATGTTAAATAAAAGAACAAATTGTATACTCTATGCCACAGTGTTAGGAACTGTGGACAATACAGTATAAACAAGATAGTTTTAGCCTTCAGGATGCTCATGCTCTGGGGCGGGCACAGACAAGCACATAGATAATTCTAATGCATGGCAGAAGGCATTATGTGTTATAATAGAGGTATAAACACATTTCTGTGGGGGCAGGTAATGGCAAAAGATTAATTCTGGCTTGGGGGATGCTCTGCCCTGTTGTCACAGCAGGAAACAAATTATGGTGCCATCCACTGAGCAAAACTGGAATCCATTTGTCATATGCATGAGGAATGAGTGGAGTTAGAAAATAAATGAGAGTCAGGAGAATTTGTTTCACTGCAATTCATCCTCATTGCAATGTTACAGTATGTTATCCAATGGCATCTTCCAGATTTATAATCTCTTTCCTAGCAAATACTTCAATTCCTTCCCATACAGCCTACTTTTCTTTACTATTCTTTCTCTGCTGGTAGATAGAGAGGAAATAAGGAGAACTAATTTGCCAATTGCATTGTAGTCATGAATTAACTTGCTGAAAACAACATTATATCGTGGTTTCCTTCACCTCCCATATGAAAATCACACTAATCCAAGAGTTTGGACACAAGGTGTATTGGCCCAGCTACCACAAGATGTATGGCTTTAGGGAAATCCTTTTCCTTCTCTTGGCCTTATTTCCATCATCTATAAAATAAGTTTATTGTAGCAGATTAGTGTAGGAGCCCAAGAGGTATAAAATAGAAGCAGGCCAGCATTTGTCATGTAAGAAGATGAAGCCACATATTTTGACATCTGAGTTTTTCAAGAGAGCCTACAAAGCTGGATTCTTATGTGAAGTTTCCACAGAAGAACATTTAGCCCAAACAAGAACAAAGGAATTTGGTCCAAAGGCTTCCATTCTGCAGCTTCTAGCCTAGATGCTTTCTCAAGTCTTTTGTATCTCATACACTCCCTGATTTTGCTTTGTTAAGACAGTCTGATTTCCCTTTGTTTGACAGCTACTAAGCTTCGAAGTTCCAGTTCCCCAGATGAATTAAAGAACACGCTTCGAGTGCTGTAAAATTAAATTGTCATTCCAGATTGGAGGATTTAGTGTCTGTTAATCCTTTTGGGGTCTTCTGATTTGATTAAACAATAGTAAAACTAGGATTAAATGTTAAGTGTCCTAAATTAGGGATCCAGTTTTGAAGAAAGAGAGGGCGGCCATCCTTCCCTCTTGCATTTCCTTAGGGCTGGCTGCTGTGAGACAGATCCAGTCGGGGTTGGCACAAATTCTCCTGCCTACATTGGCCTGGCCTGTAGTAGATCCTAAAAAAATAATCCTTGGACAAAGTTAATACTGCTGAATGAACTCCAGTTCTTTTGCGCATTAACACGCCAAGTCATTAGCATGTTCTCTCTTTCCTACTGGTTACTGAATAAAAAAAGAAGCCCGGATAAAGTGAGCCCTTTTATTATGGATGCTCAGGACTTTAGAATCTGCCTAATAAGGTGAAGCTCCTTGTACCCACACAAACTTCCATTGCTGAGCCCCTGAACTCCTTACATGCTGAGTTTTCTGAGGAGCGAGTGCTGTGCTACTCATGTTTGTATCACCAGCACTCAGCATAGGGTTTACATACAGCAAGGACTCAATAAGTATCTGTTTAATCAATAAATTAATTAATTGCATCAACAAATAAAGTAACTAATGAGCCAGATTTTCTCTGTAGGATATAAAAGGCAAGAACAAAAGAAATGAATATAACTGAATTTTATTAAGACATCTAAAGAAAGGTTGTGTCTACCAAAGGGAGCTCGGAAACGTAGGCAGAAGATCAGTAAAAGGTAGTAGGACCCTTACAGCACTCCCAAATGATCACACGCAGTCCCTTTCTCCAGGTGTCAATTCATGATTCTAGACATTTCAAATATAATGTTACCTTATATGTTATAGAATGTTAATTTAAAATATACGGGAAATCACCCTGGCTAGCTTCGGGCTACAAATGCCTCCCCACCCTCCGTGGGCTGCGATTCCATTGTCAGGGCAGCTGCCCAAGCCTTTGTAGTACCGTCAGAGTTCACTGCACATGAGTCTCAATGAGGGACCAGTCTTGGACCCGGGAAATGTTGTATCCCGTAGTTCCCATCTCAAACCTTTGGTATTGCTGACTGAAGGCGAATCCACGCCTGCACAACTCAGGCGGGAGCCTGGGAGATCATATTCAATTTTGTGGGATCACTTTCTTGAGCTCCTTCCCTCTCCATAGTCTCCCTGACACTGCAGTTCCCAACCTCTGCCATTCCCCTCCTGGTCCTCTGGGTAGGAATCGGAGGCTTCAGTTTCTACTTCTGTCTTACACTTCCTGTTCCTCCTACTGGACTGCCATGGGAGCCAAGTGGGGAGAGGCTAGAGGAAGAAAGCAATGGGGAATTTCTTCATACTCGTGGGACACGGTTTCTCTGGTCACAGAGAAGGGTTCCCACCCTAAGTTACAGGTGTTCGCCTAGCCACATTGTCTTTGCCACCACCTCCTCTATGGAGAAGCCTGGGGTCTTGCATAGGAAAACAAACAAATGAAAAAGAAAAGTGAAATTCTTTCCACTCTCTCTTACCTATAGGGCGCCCTTCCCATTCCTTGGGCCAGAAAGAGAGAGCTCCTCTTTGTGTTCTTTCTGCCTGCATGGGTCTGCTGCACAGTTCACGTTTCGGGCTGCCTTTCAGCCCAGGCCAGGAGGTACTGGAGGAAAGGGATACAAGTACCCCAAGCATGGTTCAGTGGTGTTTTGAATTCTGCTTTCCTTCCCCAGTCCGCCTGTTTACCATTTACTTTTTAGGATCCTCGGAAAGCCACTTCCCCCAGGGTTTTTAGCTGCTTTCAGTGGGAGAAACAGGGTGAAGAACGCCTTCTCCTGCTTGACTGGGCCAGTACTTTTGCCATGAAGTTTAATTAGATGGTAAAAGTACACGGGATTGCTTAATAGTAATGGTCCACCTGTTGTAAACTGGCATTGTTATTTAGTTTTATTTAGTGTCATTCTAAAAAGGAGCAATCGCTCTAGTAAACTGATTTGACAATCTGAGGACCAGATCTGGTATTTGGCGACATCTTTGAAATATCAGGCTTCATTCATGTACTTAATATACATTATTAGTGCCATTTATGTGAAAGGTGCTGTGTTAGGCACAATGGCTACCTCCGTGAATGATGAAAAATCTTTGTCCTGAGGGAGTATGGTAGACCAGAGTAGAGAGGTAAATTGAGGGCAGAATAAGAAAGGTCTTATAGGTCAGTAAAAGGTATTTAGAGTATAAGTTGGTTATCAAATGAATGGTTTTGATAAGGGATTAAAAAAAAACAGTTTTGTGCCGAAGAAAGACTACTCTCTACATATCTACACTGGAAATACAGAAACGCAGGTAGGGCCAGATTGGAGGCAGTAAGATATGTTAGGAGGCTGTCGTGGTAAGCCAATCAAGAAATTATAAGACGTTCTGGAATTAGTAGAAGTAAATCATGCTATAGCCATACAAAGGAACACTATATAACCAGTAAAATAACCTAGCATCTCTATGTTAAAGAAGTGATCAAAAAGTGAAAAAGGAGTCTACTATCTTAGATAGATTGATTCAGATTTTGGTATTTCTGTGAGAAAAACAGTCCAAAGCTTTATATTATACAGCCCCTCAAGGAACTCACTGGGCATATTTGGCCTGGCTAATACCTCTGCTTGGCAACATAATTCTTCCAGATCTTTATATTTTGAATGCAGAGAAACAAACCAGTCTATGGCCAGACCACCCTGAACGTGCCCGATCTCGTCTGTAGAGAAACAAACCAGATCATTGGAAACAGAACCAAGTAACATAAATCAATTTATTTTATCAAATGCTTTATAAGTATAAACTTATTTAATCCCTGTATAAAACTATTTCAGTTAAAATCAAAATATTTTAAAATCAGAAATAGTTGGATACTGCCCTGGTTGGTGTGGCTTAGTGGACTGAGCACTGGCCTGAGAACTAAAAGGTCACGGTTCGATTCCCAGTCAGGGTACATGCCTGGATTGTGGGCCAGGTCCCCGGTTAGGGGTGTGTGAGAGGCAACTATTTTTCTCTCACACAATGGTGTTTCTCTCTTTCTCTGTCTTCTTCCTTCCCCTCTCTCTAAAAATAAATAAATAAAATCTAAAGAAAAAAAATAGTTGAGTACTATCATTAAATCCATTTTCTTCAGGAACAGAATGGTTAATGATCTTGGCCGAAGTCACACAGCCAGTAAGTAGCACAGCTGTGATTCTAACCTGCTGCCTGGCTCCAGAATCTGTACTCCTGTCCTCTATGCTCTGCTGCTCTTCGGAGCTGACACGCACTCTCTAACATAACGTAAGATAACATCTTGCAGATTCGCCTCCTTCGGAAGTGTGTGGAGTTAGGAAGGCGGAGGTGCTAGACTGAGATCCAGGCCTGAAGAGATGAGGCAGAACAATTCTCTAATCAACCAACAGCTCCCCCACATCGACAAACATTAAGTCTATCGTATCAATTGCTATCAATGTGGACAGCACTCCCCGCTATACACAAAAAAGCTAAGCTTGCCAGCTATTTACAGTCAGTCATCTTGATTTCCTTAGCTTCTTCATCCATAGTGGAAATAGCTTCTAGTCCATTGAGTTTTATGAAATTAAAGCATTTTGTAAAGTATCTGTTTTGTTAGCACACATTTCAATAGAGCCCTGCCAGCTCCCTGAAGGTGAAAGTTCTGACACGAATTGCTCCTTCTAATAATGGCAAATGTCTGGAAAGTAGGCAGAAGTCAAACTTGAATGTCTTTGAATTGAATCCCTGCTGCATCCTGAATGCTAAAACAGTTTAAAATATCTTTCTTTAAAAATACATGTATCAGTCTCCACTTATAGGTGAAATCATATGGTCTTTGTCTTTTACTGCCTGGCTTATTTCACTAGCATAATGCTCTCCAGATCCATCCATGCTGTCACAAAACGTAGGAGCTCCTTCTTTCTTTCTGCTGCGTAATGTTCCATTGTGTAAATGCACCACAGTTTTCTGATCTGCTTATTTACTGATAGGCACATAGAACAAACAAGCACATTAAATATAACCAGAGACATTGAAGTGAAGAACAAAATGACAGTGAACAGATGAGAGCAGGGAGGGGAAGATGGGGGAAACAGAGGAAGGGTGGTTAAGGAACATATTTGTGGGACTCATGGACAAAGTCAAGGGGGGGGTGGATCAAAGGCGGAGGGAAGGGGAGTGGGGGGAAAATGGACAAAACTGTACTTGAACAACAATAAAAATATTTTTTAAAGGAAACAATATTTAATACTAAAAAAACACATGTATCAAAATGACTTAAGAAATTGCAGAGGCTTAAGTTCCATTAGGTTCTCCTAGCAATTTTTTTTTTTAATTTGCAATCATTTGGAATCTTTGGGTGACAAGGAAAAATAGTCATGAGGAACTTCTACAAGACCTTAAGACTGCCCAGATAGGCCAGTTGTTCCCAGATGCTCAATGATAACAAATGAGTCAACACACTGTGCACAAATGCTTTCTTTGGTTTTCAAGTTCTTGCTGTAGCTCAGCTCTTCCTGTATATTCCTGGGCCCAGGACTTAGGCAGCACCAGTGGGTGCTATTTGAAGGAACAGAAATAAAGCACATTCCAGGAAAGATTCAATTTTGTTACCAGTTTGTTTTGCCCTAACTTTATGTCTTAATTAAAATATTTAAAAATGTGATGCCATATATTGTTCAGGGAGTACATATTTGCAGTGAAAAGCAATACTGTATAAAAAAAAAGGACACTAATCTTAGTGCTGGAAATTCTTGTCTGCTTCTAATTTTCACTACCTGTATGACCTTGGAAAACCTACTTAACTTGTCTCCATCTCAGTTTCTTTATCTCTACAGTTTGGATACAATATTGATACATGTCACTGGTACACACAAAAATTATTTTGAAAACTGCCAAACAAATGGAAATTTTCATTCTTGTACCCAGTGCAATTCAACAAACAGTTGAATTGCCATGCCCTAAGCACTGTGATTTAATTTGCAAATGAATAAGGCTCAAATTTTGCCTTTATGCCAGTTGCTGTCTATTGGAGATAAGGCATTAAAAAAATAAGAAAGAGAACCTGAAAGATGACTGCCTGGGATCTCTATTGAGCCTTGCATCAGATGAGACCCTTGGCTTGCTTTTAATCTCCAAAGACTTAACCACAAAACATAGTGTCTAAAGGTTATTATGGCTTATATTTCAAAATAGTTACTGTTTATGAAAGATCGACCTTATGCCAGGCTTTGTGTGAGGCACTTATGACTTTCCTAACCATTTAATTCTCATATCACCCTTGTCAGATAACGGCCACCATTTAACAAATGATTAAATTTATTCTTAGAGAATTCAAGTAACTTGTCAAAGTCACAGAGCTAGAAAGACTTAAAGCGGGAATTTAAACCCAGATCTCCCAATTCTGCTCACAAGACGAAAAATAAAAGGATGAGAATCAAACTTCCACCTGTTTGGTGGACACAAAAACACCTATCGCTGAGTCCTGGTAGTGGGTTTGGAGGCTGAGCTGCAGTATGTAGATTAGGCTCAAGATCAAGCACCTAAGATGGCCTCAATGATGACCTGTTTTCATTCAGTTTTCCGGAAATGAAATCAATCAGGTGAGTTACTCTGCTTCTATTTAGAGAGTTAAACAGAGGAAGGTAGGGGATGGATGGACTTGGGAACTGGATGTTTTGAATTCTCCTTCCCCTAAGTATACCTGCATTGCTATAATATGGTATACAGTGTGCCTGAGAGGCATATAGAGAAGGTAATAGAGAGTTTGGAAGGGCAAGCTTAATTTTATGATCCGCAATCGTGGTGCTCTTTGTGAAGGAAGTACTCTTGGGGTCTTTAGAAACAGGTAGGATTAGTGTTAGTAGGGTCAGGGAGGAATAGAAAATAGAAGGGCTAGAAGGGATAGTCTAGTTAGAAGGGACAGTTTTTAATGCATTCGGCAAATATTTATTGAGGGCTCACTCTGTGCCAGGCACTGTTCTAAGCACTGAGTAGTGAACAAAATGGGGAAAAAAATCCCTGTCCTCACAGAGTTTACATTTCAGTGGGTGGATGAGACAGACAACAAACAAGACAGATACATAAAATGTATAGCATTCAGTTGGTGGTAAGGAGAAAAACAATCTCGGGAAAGGAGTTAGGGAGAGCGTGGAAAGAGTGAGGTGGGAATGCAACTTAGGCAGAATGTCCAGATGTATCACAGAGAGGACGATGCTTGAGTAAAGACCTGGCTTGGGGAGGGAATGGGTGCTGTAGATCTCTGAGGCAGAGCATTCCAGGTTGAAGGAACAGGAAGTACAAGGGCCTGGAGGAAGCCTCCTGGCATATTTGAGGATCGGGGAAGAGGTCAGTGTGGCTGGAGAGGAATAACTGAAGTACAGAGTAGCAGGAATGGAGTTACAGGGCAGGTGGAGCGCCATGAGCCAAACTCCTGAATGTCTTTCATGGTCATTGCAAGGACTTGACTTTTACTTTTGGTAATAAGGGAGCCACTGGTAAGTTTGATCAGAGGAGTGTCATGAACGGACATATTTTTATGGAATTTATCTGGCTATTTTGTTGAAAATTGGCTTGAGGAGAAGGATGGACACAGATAGAAGAGAGACCAGTTATAAGACTATTGCTGTAATCCAGGCAGGAAATGATATATCTTGAATATGGCCAAAGTAGATTAGTATGAAAAAATTTAATTCTGGATATATTTTGAAAATGGATCAAAGAAGAGTTGAGAAGTTATGAAGGAAAAAGAGAGGATTCAAAAGTCCCACCAAAGTATGTGCCTTAGCACCTAGAGGAACAGAGTTTTCAGCAGTATGAGGGGAAATGTGGAAGTATGAGTAGACTCAGCGTAGAGAAGGCAATTGTAAGGTTTGGTTGGTAGCCTGGGGCCAGTGTCTAGCCTTGAGAAGGAAGCAGGATTCCTCATCTTACACTTACGTCAGGATGAGCCATGCTGGTTTCCTAGCAATCCTCTCGGCTCAAGAAAAGAGTGTCAGTATTTGGGCTATCAATAAAGAATGGGACAACATATCTTTGAGTTTAAAAACTTTCAAGAACCATGCTGTCTTTGGAGAGTTCCTTTTTATTCCACTTGAAGAAAACTTTTCGCCAAATGACAAACTGTTATTACCTGGGCTGTGCCTTTCACTTTCTTACCACACTCTTCCTATATGTCTCATTCCTTTGCGTTCTTTAGTCATGGGACCTGGTAGAAAATTCTGTCTCCTAAACGCTCCTGACCATAGCCACAACCTCTACCCTAATCAAGGCCGTTTTAAGCTACCACTGGGATTATTGCATTGCCTCTTAACATGTCTTCCTCACTCCACTCCTACAGCCCTTTATAACTTTTTCCACACTGTAGCTAGATTGGTCTTTTTAAAACAGAAATCTGACCAGGTTTGTTCCTGGTTTAAGCACCGAAAAGGATGCCCTTGCCCTTATAATAAAGCACAGCAAGCTTACAGTAGCTTATTCAACCCTGGCTTCCTCTGCTACGTCAGTTCTTCCCGTTCTCCTACCTTCCGTTCCGTGATCTGGCCACTCCAATCGTCTTCAAATTTTCCAAATATAGCATACTCTGTCTCATCTGTGTGCCTTCAAACATGTTTGGAACACTTTTCCCCCTACTCTTCATCCATCTGACACTCCTCAGCTGTAATGCTCAGATTCCGTGAGCTTTGGAGTCTGGTGTCCCTCCTGCTTCAGTCCTGCCTTAGCACTTGTCAAACCAGATGCTCATCTGCCCTCTGGACTCTAACTAAACAAAAGCAAAAATTATGTCTGCCTTGCTCAACATCGTATCCCCCATTCCCAGCAAGTTCTGAGCAGTCAGAAGGAACAAACACTCACTCCATTTTTGTTGAATCAATAACCCGTATGCAGTGTTAATTTTTTAACGTCAGCTTCCCTCTTTGGGCGTCTATAGATTTTAACTCCACATCTATTGCAGATTTATCACCTTATACCTTTCACTTTATTTTGGTAATTTATCTCTATTATTGAAAGAGTTTCTTCTTAAGTGCAGAATTCATGTTCCTCCAGCTTTGGAGTTTCCCTATCTCATCTACCACACAAACATTTATTGGAGTTTGTTGAATAATTACTAAATAAATTAATAAATGTTTGTTGAATTAATTAATGAATTAATTGCATTTAAATGTTATGTTTCATGATTTCCAAATAGTCCAGTTTATGGGGAGCATATTCTTTGAGGTTCAAAGTGACAGGTGATAAGCCTAAATAGGTAAGTAGAGGCAAGATAGTGGGGGATCAAGTTTGCTCCATTGGTGATTTGGAGATTTGCTGAAGATTTCTAAATCTCAGAAGTATGTTATCACAGCTGAGTTCACGGGAGATTAATCTATCCTTAAGATAACTTTTATGGTAGAGAAATGCGGTGCTATCTTACATCCATTCCCTGAATCTGTTAATACGGTAAGTGAATCTTGGTACTGTTGGGGATCCAGGTCCTTTGGGGTTTGGAGGGAAAAAACCTGGAAGTAGAAGACAATCGTTAGGCATCGTAGTTGGCACCTGGGTCTTAGTAGCGCCTCTGGTTCTAGCTATAATATTGTTCTACTGCATTTTCTAATTACTTAGAATCATAGCTATAGTGGAATTAAATCTCAGAGTTAATCCCTAATTTGTTTCCTAACAGGTTCTCTGACTCTGAGAACACATCATGTTCAAGACTCCAAAATGGGATTTGTGATCAATGCAATCTATTCCATGGCCTATGGGCTCCACAACATGCAGATGTCTCTCTGCCCAGGCTATGCAGGCCTCTGCGATGCAATGAAGCCTATCGACGGACGGAAACTTTTGGACTCCCTGATGAAAACCAATTTTACCGGGGTTTCCGGAGATACAATCCTATTTGATGAGAACGGAGACTCTCCAGGAAGGTATTGTTACAGTTCTCCTGTAGACAATAGAGCCTTAATGACAGCCA
>PVJD01001086.1:194309-306615 GCA_004026545.1 Mormoops blainvillei | reverse complement strand
CCACCTACCCCTTCCCCTCCTTGTTCCTTCCCCTCCCGTGCTCTCTCCCTACCCCTCCCTCCCTCACTCTGCCCTCCTGTCTGTGTCTCTCCCCCTTGCACAGACTAAGGTCACATGGAGAGCCTTTGGCTGGAACACTCGGTGGTGCTCAGAAATCCTAAACACTGTGGCCTCTGCACTGCCTGCCAGGGAGAACAGGGAGTCCTCTCTCAGCCAGACTCAAGCGGGCAAAATGGAAGAAGCCTTATTAGGTCATGCAGCCCAAGAGCAGGGTGAGCCTCTTCTGCTCTCTGCCCGTAAGACTGAGACTCCTCACTTGGACCTCTGTGTCCCTCCACCACTAACTCCCCATCCCGTCTTTTGAGGAGCCCATCCTCCTTGAAGGACAGACCCGTCCTTCTCTGGCTGCATCGCATTCCCCCCTACACCTGGAGAGGAAGCCCCCATGTTGCCTTTCCCAGGAGTCAATGGTCTTTGTTCCCGTCCCTTGATGTCCTCAGCGCCTTGTTTTTTCAGCACATTGAGCACCTGTTTCCACCCCATATCATGTCCCTATTTACATTGCTGTTTGCATCTGCCTCCCTGCACTCATATGTAAATTCCTTGAAGAAGGGGTTGGCTCTGTTTGGGTCACAAGTGTATCTCAAGTGCAATTTCAACATATATTTATGAGTGGATTTCTTACACGCAAAGATAATTCAAGTGCATATTCTCATTCCCTATACCTCATGCTTCCTTTCCCCAACTACTTCTATAGGTAAAGCCACTTCACATTCACGCAGAAAGGAAGGAAGTTACCCTTGTCATTTCCCTGTCTTTTTCTATCTGGGAGTCAAGAGTTTCCCTCCATCTTCTTAGGGAAAGTGAGCTGATCTGAGTCAATCCTTCGCTCCTTCATGCCATGAGCAGGCAAGCTTCCAAGGACTGCAAGCCATTCCCACAACTCCTAGAGGATGAGCAAACGTCAGCACCCCAACAGTCCCGAGAGCCCTGTTCCAGCACGGCCCTGGCCTCCCGCCTCTCACTCTGGCTCCTTCAACCACCACCTCCCAGCTGTCAGAACTGCTCCCGAGGAAGAATGTTACAAACTGTCCCACTAAGGCACGAGGACGCGCTAAGCCCCAGCAAGCGCCTCTCTCCAGGCAGTCCCAATCTGAGTGGGCCAGCTTGAGACAGAGGAGCAGGGTCCTGCTGGTAAACAGACAGCATCTGTGAGGGGGCTGGGCTCTGGCCAAGGGGACAGTCTGGATCGTTGGTGTGTGAGCCCTTCCCCCCTCCCCGACCCTTCCCTCAACCTCCAGCACTGGGTCTACTCTTTAAAAATATTAATTTGTGTTTTGGGGTTATAAAAATACTACATGCTCATAGAAAATTTTATTGTAAAAGATATTTTAAAGAACAAAAACATTTAAAGCATCTGCCAGCTCACTATTCATAAATAACACTGTACACATTAAAATTTTTTCCTTTCTCATCCTTTAGTCCAATTGCTCTTCTTATTTTCTTCTTTGAGGAAAAATAAAATTGCGGCAGCCCACCTTTCCCATTTAGGTGGCTCACAGCTGACTCCTGGGTATCCTGAAGAAGCATGAAGAGCTCATTGTGGTGAAATAGCACAAGGAATGGCGTGCATCCCTGAGGACAGGGCTTTTATGTGGCTTCCTCAGTGGCACAGAATGGGCCCTAAATCTATGCTATGGGCGGAACACCAGCCAGGGCCGGTCCACATTGCAATGCAGCTGTGTATGATTTCAAGAACCACAAGAGTTCTCAAGTTAGAATTTCTCTTCTACCCATTGCTTATACCTACAGTCCCAGTGTGAGAACTGTGTTCTTGAACGCCAAACTCTTTTCACAGGTGATAGAATTGAAATCCCAGAAGGGTGAAGTAAATGTAAGGGCTTCGAAATATTCTCAAATGCATATACCCAGGGGAGGGAAATACTTGGGAGTAATTATAGGATTAGTAAATACACATCAATCCCAGTGACTGCGCTTCGAAGGCGCAGAAGCCCAGAAGGATTGGGTGGGACTGGGAACATGACCAAAGAAACGCACAAGGAAGAGGGGAAGGCAAAGGCAGGAGGCACTAAAACTAACCTCAGATTGTTTTTCTTCTGAGTTATTGATTTTTAAAAAGAACATACCTGAGGCCTCTACTTCCGCTTCTGGTCCTAGATAACTGAGACCATAACATGTAAGACAAAGGGATGGAACCAGGATCTGCGGTTCTTTGGTTGCTTAGAAAATACAGATGGCCAGGGCCCTGTGCCCAGAAATTCCTATTTATATCGGTCCGGCTTATGGCCCAGGCATTGGTCGGTTTGGGCTTTTGTGTTGTCTTCTCAAAGCCCCCCAAGCAGATTCTAACATGCAGCAAGGTCATTTCTAAAGTCACCTTTTAGTTCTAAATTCAGACTCTCTAATGCAGAAGCCAAGGGAACTTGCATCTGCTCAATTTTCACTGCCAGAAGCGCTGTCCAGGCCACCTACACACACCTCTGGCCCTTGCCGGTGCCTACATGTGTCTGCACCCACAGAGGCCAGAGGTTTCCAAGATGCGACATCAACCGCCAAGTGCTGATGGCAACGCAGGCTGTCACTGTTCTCTTTCCTTCATGGAAGGGTTTAACAAAGAAGGTGGGACAAGGGTGTCTCTCAAACCGTGGGGTAAATTCGTGATTGGCCTTTTAGAAAGGCTGAGTATATTCCCCAATTAGTACTTACCAAAAAAGCTCATTGATTAGGTAAAACACTCCATATGGCATTTATGAGGCTGTTTCTTTTCTCAGACTTAGAAATTCTTAAAACATTGAAAAGTCATTTTTAAATGAAAAAAAAAAAGGATTTGGTGTGAAAGTAAATGCAATCACAATTTATCACATTGCAAAGCATCCCCACCCTCACTTGGGTATGCTGATATCAGGTGTTGAAGACAGCAGGCCCCCGTCTTGGTCTCAGGCTGAGAACAGAAGGAGCTGCATGAGCGCAATCTACGAATATTACCGAGAGCCTCTGAGAATTTGTCCACCAGAGCCAGGATGACATGCATACACACGAACTGGGGAAAATGGGTCGCATTCTCAGGAAAATCAGACTCATAAGTATTGGGGAATTTTTTCATCCATCCCTGCAGGCTCGGAACATCCCAGAACTTTCTTAAGTTTATGCAAATTTATATAATCTCTTGTTGCCTCAGAAAGTGTCCATTTTCCAGTAATTAGTGCCTTAGCCCGGGGACATGTGAGTCTATTGTTATTTGCCCATCCCTTCAGTACAACTCCATTGGCAAACTCCCACTTATGACCTCATACCCCATCTGATTTTCATCAAATGTGCTCTTTGCCGTTAAAAGGAAAGCCAAGGTCAGCACAGATATATCTTTGCAGGTGTCACACTATGCATATGAAAAATAATAGAGGTACAATTTCTAGAAAATAGTCCGTTTTTATAGCTGCTATGAGTTTTATAGCAGAGTGAGGCTAAGAAGTCAGCCCCCAGCCCATCTCAACATCTCTTCAGCTATAAATATGAGACCTTGAGCAGTACAGATGTTTGAAACATACAAGGAAGCACATCCAGGAAAAATGAATAAGAACGTGGGCTTTCCGCACACCTGACCATATGGAAAGTGAGTTAATTTTATTTCAGTTATATTACAGTCAAATGGGACATTGTTTTTTGCCAATGTGAAAAGCCAGAACCTCAGTCTGGGTGCAACAAGGCTATTGATTTATTGTAAATTTTCAAACCTAAGGGGGAAAAGTAATCCAGTTCTGGGCTGGGAGCCACCCTTTTATTCCTGGAGGGCAGTAGACAGATGCCTTCAGGGTCTAACTTATGAACCCCACAGCATGCCACAGTGCTTGAACTCTCCTCCATTAGGGACCCTCCATTTTTTTTCAGATATTTTATTGTCATGGACTCCAAAACCTCCTGTGTAATATCTCTATGTGGCTACTTTGAGTGATGGGACCTGATTATTACATAAGGCATTAATTTTGGAAAATTCTTCTGTGTATTGAGTTGAAACCTTTAACTTTCACTCACTCATCCTAAACGTTCCCCTCTTGAGTACCACGGAAAAATCTATCACTTTTCCCCATGATGGCTCTTCACTATTAGAGGACAGCGAGCAAGTCTCCTCTAAGCCTTCTTGTTTCAGACTCAAAACACTAAGCTTTTGCCACCACTTCTAAATGATACCATTTTCAGAGTCATCACCGCTTCAACCAACTCTCGCTGGACCCGATTGTTTTATAGGAAGACAAACAGAGCGGCTGAACCAGCCACAGACCCCAGCAGAGCTGCTGCGGCCCTCCTGGATTTATCTGTTTTATTTCTCCTGATGCATCTAAGATACTGTTCATATTTTAGGGTAACTGCGTTGTGGGTTCATGTAGAGCTCACCAAAACTAAGAACTCCTCAGCTTCGGTTACAGAAATTCTTTTTAAACCAGGTCTGCCCTGACTTAAGCCTGTACATACGTAGAATATATATCAATCTCAATTAAACTTCCTTTGTTGTTATCTTCTGTCAAGATCCATTTGAGTTCCGATTCTTCTCTTCAGGGTCTCAGCGATCCCCCCAGCTTCATGTCATCTATAACGTGATAAGAACGTCTTTTTTCCTGATCCAAGTTGAGAATAAAAATGAGGAACCCAAACAGGTCCATCAGAGGCACCTTCCAGGTGGACAGCAATTCGTCTTGGAGCACAGGGACATGCAGCTAGATATAAATCTCCCTGCTGCCTGGCTTATGTCTCCCTGTCTCACTCACCATGAGGGAGTTTTTCAGAGTCCCAGCCAAATCCAAGTACAGGGCGGGGCAAAGGTAGGCTTACAATCGTCTATACGGAAAATAATACAATAATTAATAAATAATAATCCAAGAGGAAACTCTGTGTTTTGCATACTCACGACTGTCAACCTGCTTTTGTTCCACCCTGTGTGGGATGCAAAGGTTAGCTTTCCTCATTAGCCTTTTGCTATCTTTTGCTTTCATTTTCTCGTGATTTTCTTGACTTTCTCATTGGGCAGGTGAACAGATTTCCCCTCTCCAGGGAGCTTTCCGGAACAGGAGAGCAGATCTGGATTCTGACCCACTGTCACAGGCCTGTCGCTCTTTGCATTTCTTCATTAAAAAGGTCATTTTGACCAGTGTTTTTCATAAGCCTCAGTTCATTCTCCATGGATGTCCAACCTTTTGGCATCTCTGGGCCACACTGGAAGAAGAAGAGTTGCCTTGGACCACACATTAAATACACAAACACTAACGAAAACCGATGAGCAAAAAAAGAGGCTTTAAGTAAATGTATGATTTTGTGTTGGGCCACATTCATAGCCATCCCGGGCCGCATGCAGCCCATGGGGCTGTGGGTGGGACACCCCTGTTAGGGCTTCCTGACATTATTCCTTAGTTTTGGCCTCTCTTCTTGGACTAGAAACCTCCTTCCATCCCTTGTTTCCTATTTAAATGTAGTCTCCTCATAGAACTCACTTCGTATCCACACAACTCCTGCTATGTCATGTCCCTCCCGCGGGGCTTATGTCGCTTCATAGGGAGTGTTTCTGATCAATGCCACTCCAGACCTAGGGGAAGAGCTCAATTCTTGGCCCCCTGCATAGTGAAGGATTAGCCTTACCTAAAGAGAGATCTGGTCTTTGCCCTTGGGGAGTGATCTCTAAGCCCCTGGAATGTGCCGCCTAATAAGAGGGTCTTTGTTTCCCTGGGAGCTTAGCCACTGCACATCATAGCAATATGGCTTCCTCCGGGGATTTGGAACACACTATATCAGTTCCAATCTCCTAGCAAGGCTGGAGTCTAAAGGTCAGCCGCCCGCACAGGGAGTAGGTGATCAAGACTCAATCGAGACCACGCACATCCAGGCTCAGGTGAGCTTTCATGGTTGGCAATGTTCCTTGCATATCTTCACGGCCAAGGCAAGGGAATGCCCCCCCGACTCCCTGAAAAGAAGTGGCCTGTGAAACAGGAAGGAGCCAGGGCCAGTTCTCTCCATGCTGCAATATCCATCGTGCAACTCCGAAGAGCAGAGAATTCTAAATTTGAACTTGGCCTTTCAGACCATTATGAAGGTTTTTTTTTTTTCAAAGCAGCAAGATAGAACATATTTATTTAATTTACTAGGTAGTTAGGCTGATTTATTGCCTTTAAATACTTAGACACAGAGTTTGCAGGTCTCTATTTGTACTTTGGCCCCAGGCTCTGAAATGTTAGGAGCCAGCCTGTTGCTGATTGTCAGAACTGTGTTTGCAGAGGCTTCTTCCTGATGAAAGTATCTTTTCAGAGAGGCTGCCAAAGCATCACATCTGAATCTTCTCAGAATATCTTAAAATGTGTGTAATAAGATGTTAAAATGGGATTTCATCTGTCTCATTTTCTGCTGACGTTCCAAAAGGCTGAGAATAAAGCAGTAAATGCTACGTGTTCCCACGTCCCTATGGGAAGTGCCAGGCCCCCGCTTCATGTGTGTTTGCTGCATAACCAGGCACAACAGAACTTGGTGCAAACAACAACAATTTTATTTTCCCTAAATATTTTCAGTCAAGACTTTTGTACAAGGCGTGGATGGAATGTGCCCATGCCACTAACATCTGGGCCTCAGCTGGAATTCCCAGAAAGTGAGCTGTGGGGGTGCTGGCTGAGATGGCGCCACTGTGGTCATGTGACCGGGCCCTGACTGTCCTGTCAGTTGGTTCCTCGGTTCTCCTCTTCATGCCCGCTCCACATGGCTAGCTTGGGCTTCCTCGCAGCATGGTGACCATGGTAGCTGGCTTTCCTGCCTGGCTTCTGAATTCTTCCCAGGGAGAAAGCAGAAGGTGCCCAGGCTCTGACAGGCCAGGCCCAGAACCAGCACAACATCACTTACACAACGTTTAGTCAGTAGAGGTGCTTCCCCGGGCCAGGCCAAATTAGAAGGGGTAGAGCAGGGGGAGACTCCACTTTCCTGATGAGTGAAGCGGGACGTACATACAGGGAGAGAAGGAAGTGACAGCCACCACCTTTGGAGATGACGGACAGCGGCTGCTTGTGCAAACCGCAAAGGAGGACGCTGAAGACCTGTAACCCTTAGCTCTGTAAAAACCAAAGGTTTAAATGTTTGAAATTAAAAATTAGAAAGAAATTTTTAGAAAAGTTGTTGGACTGCCAAGGCACTTTTCTCAACCTGGTTCCTCTTCACCTCAAGCCCGGTGAGAGGGGCTTCATGGAAGCACGGTTCATTTCATTTTCCATGATTCAGCACTTCTCCAAAATACAACTCCTGGCACTTATCCCCCAGCTGTATACACCCTAATTAGGAAGCACCAGGTGTCAGTACACCATGTTCATGACAGCAGTATTCACAACAGCCCAAATGTAGAAGCAACTCACCTAGCCAATGACAGATGAATAGATATACAAAATGTGGTGTATAAATACGGTGGAATATTATTCAATGTTATAAAGAAAGGAAATTCTGATGCTGCAATGTGGATGAGCCTAGAAGACATAATGCTTAGTGAAATAAACCAGACACCAGAGGACATGTATTATATGATTCCACAGAGCTCAAAGTGGTCACATTCACAGAGACACAAAAGGAATGGTAGTTGCCAGGGGCTTGGGGACTAGAGGAGTGGGGAGTTCATTTTTAATGCACACAGAGTTTCAGATAGGGAAGATAAAAAGTTCTGCAGGTGGTTGCACAGCAATGTAAGTCTACTTAATGCAACAGAATTTATACTTAAAAATGGTTAAAATGGTCAAATCTATGTTAAGTATATCTTATAACAATAGAAAAAGCAGTACTAGCCATAGTTATGAGTGACCAGGCCCCTGCCAGGAGGGACTGGACCACTGTGCCTCCACCTCTGGCATCGCCAGAACTTCCCTCACCAAAGAGTCTTAGTTCTGGAACAGTTTTGTGATCTGTGTTGAAAACAGCCTGTCTCATCTGTCATAAACTGTGTAACCTGAAAATAAAGTAGTAAATGTTCCAAGTTCCCACATTCCTAAGTGAAGCGCTATCAAGGGGGCTGGGATCCTCAGCCAGCCCGTGAGGTGGGAGGAAGTTGAGGAAGGGGGACTAAGGAAGGAGCTGACCTGCTCAGTGCAAGTGGTCTTTCAAGGGAGAGGCCATCAGTTGTGATCATAAATTCAGAAAGATAACAGAATTGCCCAGGAGGTAGGCTTTTTCTCCTTTTAGGGTCTGCATCAGTCAGCTTTTGCTTCAAAGGTTCTATATAACAAACAATCCCCAAACTCTGTGGCTTGAAAATAAAAAAAACATTTTTTTTTTCTTGCACATGGGTCTGCAGTTTGGTTGGGACAGCTCTGCTTCAGACTGAGGTTAGATTTAGACTGGGTCTTCGTGTATCTCATTCTAGAGCCAGAGTGAAACAGAACAAGCCAAACCACACACGCACATTGAAAGGCACCACTCACATCGTGCTCTCCCACCTTTTATCAACCAAAGCAAGTCAGGTGTCCAAACACACATTAACAGGGGAGGAAGATGCACTTTGCTGACTCTAGTTGCATATACTATAAATTCACATAATAAACACAGAAAGATAATTAGACAAGAGGAAGTGAAGAGTTGGGACAAAAGCTCATTTCACCACAGAGTACAAAACTATAAGATAGGCAGACCTGAATGACAGGAAATTTCTGGCTAATCCGATTAAAGATACAAGAGTTTGCTTGTGGAAGAAGGGCTGAGAGGGGCCCAGAGTTCCAGCAGAGCAGCCGAGGGTTTAGAATTGAGTTACACCAGTCGCAAAGCTAAGCCGCATTCAAGGATTGTTGGGAATGAACACTCAGACAATACACTGTCTTCCTACCAAAGCAGGAGGCAGGCATGCGAGAACACGTGGTGCACTCCGGGGGGCTCAGCAGCCCTTGTGGAGAGTTGCCCAGAGGTCACAGGAGCCCAGAGCTGTGTGCCGGAACCTTCTATGTTGTTGAGGCGGGGAGCTGGGGAGCTTCCCCCAGCACTCAAGGTTTCCTGTGTGTAACATAAATTTCCTGTTGGGCCTCAGTTTTATATATGTGTTTTTATTTCTTGGTGCACAGTTGGGCTTATGGGAAATGTCAGTACAAAAGGCCAGGCTGCAGCCATTCATGGAGGTCCGGTTTATTTTATGAGGGGAGTTGAACAGAGCTAGGAGCTGACTCTGGGGACAGTCACAATCACGGCTCATGGGACTGACCACACACTGCGCTCTCTGCAAGGGAGGGGGCCCTGAGAGATGGCCAGGTCTGCCTGGGGTCCAGGGGCTCAGGGCCCACCTGGGCCGAGCAGGGCTCCAACATCTCTTCTGCATTGCATGCTGGAGCCTTTACAATACTCACATCCCCTCACCATTTATTCCACCGGCCCTCTGGAATTTCATTCCGCCATGCAGGGCTTTTTATTTTTTATTTTTATTTTCTAAGTTCTGTAACATCCTTTTTCCACCCCTTCTTTTCTTTTCTGTTTAAAGCGGCATGGGAACTCTCTGTGCCCATCACAGTCCTCCTGCACACTGGCTGCTCCGGGCTAGATGTCCTTGCATGCAGACTAGTGGCAACCGCCCAGGCCAGCACCCCGCTCGCCCCTCCAAAAGTGTCCCCTGTGCGCCCAAGCCCACCCCCTCGTGAGCTCCCCAATTCTCAGGATGACCGGGGGGGGCAGCTCAGGCTGCATGGGTTTGCTTACAGGGACTGCAGGTTATGGGAGCCGCAGCCTCAGCAGCAGAAGCCACAGGAGGTGTTCCAGTTTGGAAATGCTGCCATGGATCCAGGGGCGGCAGGGCCAGATGCCGGCGTGGAAATGGGATAGTCGAGGGTAGCATGAGGTATGTGGGGGTGACAAAGGAGAGAAAGGACTGGATTTCCCGTGTCACCCTTTGCCTTGGCCCCGCCCCATTGGCATTGCTCCCCACCGGGCTTCCCCAACATGGTAAAGGGTGGAAGGTTCTTCGCTGGGTCCCATGAGACTCAGCATGCAGGTCAGCTGCAGCTGACCTTGCACCTCAGTCCTCAGACCACTGCCTTTGGCCATGGCAGACTGCCAGGCCGTAGAGAGAGGTCTTTTGAGAGCTGTGTTTGGAGTCCAGGTGAGGAAGCTGGGTGTGAACGCTAACAGTGACCTAACCAGGCTTCTCCGGGGCTGCCTCCTGCCTTCCCAGCAACTCTCTTGGACGGTCTTCCACTGGCCTGTGGTTTTAAACATAGCTCCCAATTCCTTGACACCTCTCCCTGTGAATCTGGGCCAGATGGTGGCTGCTTCCACCAATAACTCACAGGGCGAGTGAGGCCAGGTAGCCAGGCTCAGGTATAAAAGGCAGGCAGCATAGACCACCTCCCAGGGCTGCCACGCTTGGCCGTCTAGCCATCCCTGCCCTGGTGCCAGATATGTATGACCGTGTGGGTGACCACACCATCTCAGAGCACATCCTCCTGCTGCCACTGTCCAACCCCCACCCTTGCAGTTATTCCACCTTTTAGTCGGTCCCAGCTGAGGCCCCAGGTGCCCTGGAACAGGGACAGCAAGCCCTGCAGCGCCCTGTGTGGATTCCCCATCCCAACCAGCAAGCCGCGTTAGTAACTAGAACAGCATCTGTGCTGAAACTAGACTAATACGGAGTGCTTTGCCAATGAAATGAATGCTAAGCAATAAGAACAGGGGCTTGCCCTAGTGAATAGCCAGATGCACCGTCCGAGAGGGGCTCTCAGCAGGACCTGGCTCCAGGTTGGACAAAGCCTGGTGCACGTCTAGCTTTGCTGGCTTTGTGTGGGATTTTGTTTTCATGAGAACATGCATTTCTCCGCGCCTGGAACATTTCCGGAGCCAGGTTTGGAAGGGGCTGCTGGTGGCCAATTCCCCTTTGTTGACGTTGCTTCTGAGAGCTGCCAGGAGCTGACGGGATGGGCACAGCTTCCTGCTGCGAGTCAGTGAATCGCTGCCCCTCATTTTTTCAAAGATGAAGAGGGAGGGGGAAGGAAAGCAACAATATAAGGAAATTTACAGGGTAACCCCTGGACTCACCTTGGACTCTCTTTGCGGAAAGGAGGGAACAACATTAGCAGTGACTGTGGGTTTCCAGTGGGAGGGGGAACACACACACACCAGGAGCTGGTGGTGCCAGTCTGCATCCATTTCGCAGTCTGAATCAGTTCTAAACGCAATCACAGCTCTGAGTGGCTCAGAGGTGCGTGTGAAGGCCAGTGAACTCACGCCGCATCTCTCTCCATATCAAGGAACGTCATTTGCCTGTTTAATACAGGGTGTATTGTATTTGTTCTAGAATTGAGTTGTCCAAGATCACACCCAGTAGGGGCGCAGCCCCAGGTTTCGGACTCCAAGTTCTTTGGTTGTAAGCAACAGACGGAAACTCTAGCCTTGTTAACAATAAAGGGAATTCACTGGAAGGATTTGGACCTAGAACTTGGTAACAGTGTAACATGTTAGAAAATGATTAAAGAAGACAGACAAACTTTCTTTAACATTTCATGAAGCAGGCAGTCTCTGCTTCCCAGGGTCCAAGGCCTGCAAAACAAGGTGAAGGCAAGAAACTTTCACAGGATAAA
This sequence comes from Mormoops blainvillei, assembly GCA_004026545.1. Classification (NCBI taxonomy): domain Eukaryota; kingdom Metazoa; phylum Chordata; class Mammalia; order Chiroptera; family Mormoopidae; genus Mormoops; species Mormoops blainvillei. Next base: position 295,039 of record PVJD01001086.1, on the reverse strand, counting down.
GAACAAAGAACAAGGAAGAAAAAGATAGAAAACGAACAAAGAACAAAAGTGAGAATAGAACCTGGAGTTGGCTTTGGCAAGGACTGACTGACTGGGTATGCCGCGTTTCTGGTCAAGCAGAGCGTTTCCAGAGATGCCAAAGTCAAAGTCATCTAGTCTCTGGTTTGCTGACATGGCGCCTAAGGCAGGAGCAGCTCCTTCTTGGGCCTAGAAATGTATTTCAATAAACCCAAGTACCACCACTCAAATGAATGAATTTCAAAGACATCCTGTCTTTTTCACCTTCCCCTACACATGGGAATTATGATTCAAAGGCCAGAGATGCCCCTGGACTGTGAGGAGCTCACTTGGTCTAGCTCATGTCAGATGACTGTCCCTTAACTGAAGCAACAATCTCCCCAAAGCCTACCTCATGGGGGAGAAGTAATTCCACCCTCCCTCCCCCACAGCTGGGATGGAATGGATGCTGGATTTCATACTCCTACCAAGCTCCATCCATATGGAAGATATTATTCCACCCCTCTAGAGGAATGTTCCTACCAAGGGGGAAGACTGCCTATGGAGACAGATAAAAGGGGCTTGCGCTCGGACCAATGGTGGCCCCTCTGGAATCAACCTTCCAGCCCAGAAGAGGTTGTAATTGCATGTTATTTATTACTTTCTGGGCCTCTCTTTATAAGGCATTTTGCCTGAGCTACAGGCTTGATAACAAATACGATAAAAGTGGGGCAAATGCCGGTTTAATGTAACAATATGGGATGATGATGTAAGCTGTGTAGTAAACAAGAGTAGCTGTTGAGTTACAATCTTTTTATAGGAATCTTGAATAGGTCCGATACCAGATGTAGAGCAAAAACACTGGCTTTATGGAAATGCCTTTCCTTTGAAAAGGGGAAATGATCTATAATGTAAAGTTGCACGCATGCTGCTCATATGGGCTTTATTTTGTGCTTTTTGTATTTGTTTAACTCTTCTTTAGTCACCTAAATAGAACAGGCACAGCCTGGCATTCTCTTGTTTGGAAGCACCTAGACTACATTACGGGCAGTTTGGGTCACTTCACTCTGCACCTAGTCCTAGCTCTGGCCCGTGGCTTTGGGAATCTGAATTTGCGTGGCCACCAAAAGAATGAAGTGTGTCGCCTCAAAAAGTACAGTGCCCTTTGTTAGGTCTGTGATTTTGAAGAGGTCTAGAACTTTCTCTCACTGAGCAACTTGGGATTTAGGTCTTTTATGGGGAGCGTTATAGAATTATGAAGACAGACTTGGTTAATGGGTTTTGGATCGTGACATCCTCTAAGAAAGCCAAGAGCTGACCACCCCGTCTAGTTACAGGGTCCATCCCATCCTGATCCCTCACCTTCCCACAGGAGGTCACCACCAGCAGCCGGAAGCCTGTGTTCCTTCCAGACTTGTTTTTGTCCTCACATATCATTATCTCATCAGTATGTATTCTCAGAAAATATTTTATATTCATTGTTTTTAACTCTATAAAATTAAACTGGTTGATATAGGAGTATTCGTTCCTTTTTGAATGTCTTAAACCTTTTATAAAATTTTAAGATGTAAAACAAAGTTAGATTTGCAGACAAAAAAATTGTTTCTAAAAAATTTTCTAAATATTTCTATGATATATGAAAGAGAAGTGGTGGCTTTGAAAGGTGAAGCCCAGAAATACCTGTGGAAAGATGCTTTTCAAGATGCCATCACATGGGAAAACCTTGGCTCCTAAAATTGGGGTTTCTACTGAGATTATTAAAAAAAATCTTTATAAAGTATAATGTCTGGTGTAAGCAAATACTCCACCATGAAAGCGTCAGGCTTATCATCCACAAAACAAAAGCGCTGGCGTTAGAAAGAGAGACCCCGTCAATCTCCTGATGCCTCTGCCTCTGTTTCCGGGCTCTTTCCCTTCCTCCACCCGCCACCCGTCGCCCTCTGGCCCGCCCCCGCGGAGCTTTCCCCTGAAGCCCGGGCACTGCTGGGGTGAGAAGAGCATCCAAGACACGCATTCTTGCCCACCGTTGGCACTCAGCATGCCTCCCCGCGAGGAGGGCTGGCGCGTCTGACAAAGAACACCTTCAGGGACACCGCTGCACGCGGCCATTGCTTTCAGGAACCCAGATGTGGAGGCGGAAGGGGAGCAAATCTGAATACCTGACCTGAGGCAGCTGGGAGTTGGGGGGATGGAGGCGTGCACGTCAGAAGAAAGGTCAACGCGGTACCCCTTTTCTCTCTCCCACACCCCATGGAGAATCTCTGCTGCCGATAATGAGAACTAACATGTACTGATACCTGCAGTGTGGCAGGCACAGAATTAGGTGTTTCGTGGGTAGTTCCTAATTGAATCAACAAATTTTTGTAGTGGAAACTGCTGTGCCCGTTTCACAACGAAAGAAGCTGGGACTCAAAAAGGGCAACTTCTCATTCAGCCCCCCAGCTTCTCAGCAAGGGGCAGAGTTAACGCGCTCACCCACGGTTTCTGTCCTAAGCCCGGCTGCTCCCAGCACTCCTGTCCCCGAGCCCGCAGCCACTCTTTCTCCTGCCTGGGGTCGTAGGAAAACACCTTGCTTCTTCCTTTCAGATGCTTATCATTTCTGCTCAGACTTGCCTGCTCGCAGCTGAAGCATGATGAGGGGCAAAATCGTCTTTGCTCTGCTCTTCAAAGAACTATTAAATTCAGTCTTTGCCCGTTCTCAAGATTCCCCCAGCAGACGAGGGAGCGAATGACAAGCAAGAAGCTGAATGTTAGCGACTCAGGTCAACGGTTGTCAGGCCCAGGAGTCTGTCTCGGTCTGGACCTGGAGTGGCAGGTACACATTTTGCATGGCACTTTGTTGGAGGAAGCAGCTAGAGCCTGCATATAATATATTTACAATACACCTGAACTGCCAGAAACTTTTCCCACATCACAACACTATTTTATCTCTTTATCAAATTCAAAATTTATCCTATGATCTTGGATAAAAGGAAAATGGGATTATATTTATATCTGCTTTACCAGGCTGGCAGAAGTCCATTCGATAAATTCAAGATGGCAGAGAGGCCCTTACTTTGGAATCTTGATCCCGACACCACTAACCCAGTAACCAGTCAAGTTTCTGCAGCTTAAGAAAAAATAATCACGGCCCATTTCAGCTGGCTTCTGCCCGCCCCTGCAAAGAGTGAGAAAGACAGGGGGCAAGGGGGTGGGAAGAGGCGAGGGGAGCCCAGCTACTCCCTGAGCTCTTCCACGGATAAAGCCATGTGTCCCTGACATTTATGAGGGACCTGCCCTTCAGCCAGGTCGACCTTCCTCCCTGGAGGGAGTCGGGGCCAACCCCGTGGGCATGCGCTTGCTCCGGAGGGTTGGGAGGCTGGGCTCAGAGCCCTGGCTGAGAGCAGCGGGCATTAGTGCTCCGCTGGAAAGCAGTGAGGGACTTACGACCGACTCAGGCTTGGAATCAAGACCTTGTTTTCCACTCCCCCTTGCCAGGTCCCCTCAGTCATAATCCTGGACACCCCCGTGGAGTCCGCCGGGCCTGTCTGTGAAGAGCTGGCTGACAGGGGCCAATTTCATGGGGCTTTAGGAGTGTGGGCCTGCAGTGATGAGGGCGAGGGCCGTGGCCCCTTTGGCCCTGGCAGCTGAGCTGGGGCAGAAGCTGCTTCCCAGATGGAAAACACTCCCCACCCCCTCTTTCTTAGCCATTGCTTCAGGTGCAGACTGTGAGGTAAACTCGGCTTGCTCAGCTCACCTAAAGAGGCAGCCTTCCTGCCTTAATCCTGACCGGCCCAGAGGAGACTGGAACCAGGCAAAGCTAAGGACGAGGAATTAGAGGGTCAGCTCCGTAGTGGGAATGCAGATATTTTATCCTTGATTTTTTAAAAATTCCTCTGATAAAGCTCTCCTTGCTGGCCAGTTTGCAGTTATTCGGAGTTCTCTCATCTAGTCCATTTTCCAGCAAAACCTCCCAAGTCCCATAATTAAGTACCAAAGAGGTAGGGAGAATATGAAGCCCCAAAATTTTAAAAATAGCTGCCAAGTACTTCTCTTCTGAAGCAGAGCTTCACACACTTTAATATGCATACGGATCAGTGGGGATCCTGTCCAAACACCGATCTGATTCAGCAGGTGAGGGGCGGTGCCCCAGAGCCCGCAACTCCAATGAGCTCCCCTGTGAGGACAGCACCGCTGGTGCTCCACGGGGTTTTAACGTTGGGTGGCAAGGGCCGACGTATGATGGTTTTGAATGTAAAGCGTTTCACGAATGTTCTATAAGGTATTTCAATATGTTTTATTTGTCCATCCATTCATTCATCAGTTTATTGGCTATGTACAATGTGACTTCTGTGCTAAGTACCAGGCAAATAGCTGACCCAAATGTAGACCTCAAGAACCCAGAGTCCTCGAGGAACTGAAAATCTGAACAGACGGATTACTACTAGCAAAAATGAAGCAGTATTCAAAACAACTCTCAACCAAAGAAAGTCCTGGACCAGACGGCGTCACAGGTGAATTTTACCAAACATTCAAAGAACAATTAACACCTATTCTTCTCAAACTATTCCAAAATATTCAAGAGTAGGGAAGGCTTCCAAGCTCATTTTACGAGACCACAATTACCCTGATTCCGAAACCAGACAAGGACATTACAAGTGCAGACTGGTGCCGCCACTGTGGAAAACAGTAAGGAGTTTACTCAAAAAATTAAAAATGGAACTGCCTGTTGACCCAGTGATCCCATTTCTGGGAAAATATCCTAAGAATCCTAAAATACCCATTTGAAAGAATATATGCACCCTTATGTTCATTGCGGCATTATTTACAATAACCAAGATCTGGAAACAGCCCAAGTGCCCATCAATAGATGGGCGGATAAAAAATCAGTAGTACATTTACAGAATGGAATACTACAGAGCCATAAAAAATAAGGAAATCTGACCTTTTGCAACAGCATAAATGGACCTGGAGATTATTATGCTAAGTGAAATAAGGCAGTCAGAGAAAGACAAGTACCATATGATCTCACTTATATGTAGAATCTAATGAACAAAATAAACTGACAAAATAGAAACAGAGGCATGGATACATGGAACTGAGAGCTGTCAGAAGGGAGGAGGGTGGGGGGGGACTAGATGAAAGAAGGTGAAGGGATTATCAAAGAATATAGATGTATAATGCATGGACACTGACAACAGTGTGATGATGGCCAGAGAGAAGGGGGAGCAGGGGCTGGGAGGAGGGGGACAAAAGGGAAGAAAATGGGGACATTTGCATTAGTATCAACAATAAAAATTTAAAAAAAAAGAAAAAATTATAGACCAATATCCCCGATGAACAAAAATCTTCAATAAATACTAGCAAACTGGATCCGGCAACAAATTAAAAAGATCATATGTCATATATCATGATCAAGTTTGGTTTATCCCTTGGAAGCAACTTTGATTTGATATCCACAAATCAATTAACATGATACACCATTTAAACAAAATGAAAAGTGAAAATCCTATGATCACATCAAAAGATGCAGAAAAAGCATTTGACAAAATCCAGCACCTATTTATGATAAAAACTCTCATCAAAGTGGAAGGAGGGGGAACGTACCCAAACATGGTTGTGGGACCAGCCCATTTTGCTTCTCTGCCCCTCCTGCCAGTTTTGACATGGCTTCTTCTTTCTATCCTTAGTTATAGAAGTTCCCTTCAGCTAGTCTTCTCCAGGCTGACTGTTCCATAACTTAGTTGTAATTTTGGTGCGGCCACAGCGTTTACCTATACTGCCACCTTCCTGTCTCTACTTCTTAAAACCCTTTCTTCGTTTGCCACCTGGGTCATTGCTCCCCAGGCTTTCTCCGATCTCACCAACAGCTCTTTCTGAGTCTCCCTGCTGCATTCTCGAGCTCTTCCCGGCTGTTACACGGTGGAATCGCCCAGGCTTACCTCATGGTCTGCTTTGCTTCTTCACCCCAACTCACAGCCTAGGGCTTCCCATTCATCTTCTGAGTTTAAATACTATATGCTATTATACCTCCTAAATCCACATCTCTAGCCCCAATTTCTCTCTGAAATTCAGACCCACATATTCAGCTAACTGTCCTCTTCTCTTGGATGCCTACCAGGTATCTCCGATGTAATACAGCCCAGCTCAGAGTCCTTATGTACTGTTGTCCAGCCTGTGCACTGCTGAAGGCCACCAGCCGAGGGGGGCAAAGGGGTTGAAATCCAGCCTGTGCCAGTTTGCTGAGCCATGAGCTCCGGTGTGGGCTCCATCCACACTGTAGAAGTACTTTTTTCCATGGAGAGAATGTTTTCTGATTCTCACAATGTCGCCTTACACATTAGCTGTGGCTGTTGCCAAAATACATCTTTTCATTTCTCTCCACCTCAAACCTGCTGCTCAGTGTATGGTATGACTCAATTGGGAGGGGAGAAAAGAAAAGGAAAGGGGAAAGGAGGGGAGGGGATGGGGAGGGAGGAAAAAAACAGCCTCTTTATCTCCTTGCCTTATCTAATCCAATTCCCAAATGTATTCTGAATCTCACCTTTTGTCACCTCCTCTTCTGCTACTCTAGCAATTTTCAAACTTTCTCTTCCTTCCTTCCTTCCTTCCTTCCTTCCTTCCTTCCTTCCTTCCTTCCTTCCTTCCTTCCTTCTTCACTCTCTTAATCCTCACCTGAGGAAATTATGCTTTCATTGATTTTATAGAGAGAGGAAGGGAGAAGAGAGAGAGAGAGAGAGAGGGAGAGAAACATCAGTGTGAAAGAGAAATATCAATTGGTTGCCTCCTGTACACACCCTGACCGGGATCCAGCCTGAAACCTAGCCATGTGCCCTGACTGGGGACTGAACCCTCACCCTTCTGCTGTACAGGATGACGCACCAACCGACTGAACCATGTGGCCAGGGCAACCTTTCTCACCTCAGGGCACACATAAACTGATTGGTAAAATTCTGCAGCACACCAAAACTATATTTCTTGCCCATGTGACAAAAAGAATAGGTATAATTTTGATTTATTCATGCCAGATGGCTATCGTTGTGTTGGCGTTGTCATTTTTTTGTTTGACAACCTAAGGGAAAAGAGGTCGGTGCCCCTGACTAAATAGTCAGATACTGCGTGTTTTAAAAGTTCTGGCAGCTCGTTGGTTGAAAATCACTGTGCTACGGTGATTTAGACACATAGACAAAGGGAAGGAGAAGAGTGGGGACCAAAAGAGGGGGAAGGGAAGGAGACAGGAAACGGTAGACAGGGAGTAGGCCAGAAGGAGAAACAGCCCATATGTAGCAAAACAGGGAGGGAGAAAAGATGAGCAGAAAACTGGGGTTGTTACCTTGGCACCAGAAGGTGAGATGCTGCAGAGCCCATGCCTGACTCCTCTGCCAATGCCCTGCCACCCATGAGTACAGGGCTGGGACTCCCATGCCTGTCACAAGTGCAGCCCTGTGGCATTGGGGAACAAGTGGCTGGACAGGCATGTGGCCACTAGTGCCTAATTCACCTCCAACTCAGGTAAAAGTCCAAAAACAAGCTTGGTGGGGGGAAAAAAAAAACAGAGCTGTTACGAGTTGAGTCTGTGCTGGGCCTGCCGTGCTCACCCCACTGGCATTCTAGGGGAGTCTGCAGAAGCCTCCATCCACCTTCCCCAGGGCTCCTGAACCGTACTGGCAGCTTAGAGAATGAAACACAATGGCAATGAGACTGGCAGCTGCTGCTGCTAGAACTTGCTCTTGAGTGAAGTCTAAGAAAATCCCAAAGTCAAGCTATGAAACTGTCCTTACAGCTGTTTTCTCAACATTCTACTAGTTTCTGCTTATCGATTAAGGGGTAGAGGTCTTCTACCCACTGAATGTACGTCTTGTGCTTTTAAAAATAAAAGCCTTTTCCTGAGAGTCTTCAGAAGTATTATATTTCTGGAAGAGTAAAGAAGGGGATGAAGCTCCCCCCTCAAAGAGTCCCCAACGTGAGCTCGATTGGCCGCCCCTGCACTCTATGGTCACCTCTGCTCTGATATGCAACCAGTATTAACCCGCTCAGCACTGCCACTTCTCAGACCGTGGCTATTTTGGTGAAGAGAAGGGACAGAAAGAGGAAAGTGAAGGGAGGTAGGTGCAGGGAGTGGAAACACAAATGCTCGGCCAAGCGCTCCAAATTCACCCCACCCCCACCCATGAGCGACTTCTGGGGGCTGTTTTCTTCTTGGATTTCAGTCTCCCCAGGCGCTGTGGTCACAAACACACTGCTCCTAAGTCAGCACACCTTGAATGCGCTTATCTCCAAACCATCTCAGACTTGTTTTTGTGCCCTCAATAAACATATTGTCATTGCAGGCATCAAATGACATCAACAGGCCAGTCATTCAGGGGGGCTCTCTGCCAACTTCCTGTCTGTTTAAAATATCGGGGCTTTGCCTGAACACGGGATGTTGGAGCAAAGTATTTTGCAACGCCCACCTGGACAAACTCTCAGAGAGAGTTCACAGATTCTCCCTGTCAGTCTCAGGCATATGTCAACTGCGGATTTTATTTCCCCACGTTTCTTCTTCTTGGAACACCAGGACTCTGGGTTCCTTTGATTGTATGTGAAATCCTGCAGGACTGAGTTAGCTGAACCTTGAAACTAAGTAGACACAAACTTTAACCTTGTATGGTCTTAAGCACGAGAAATGACTTGCAGAACACTGAGCAGTGACTGCTCACATAAAAATTATTTTGATGGCAGGGACTCAAACAAACTGTGCAGTAGGCCACATGGTTTACAAAGGGGAGATCTGCTAATTGAACAGCGTTGCTCAGCAGATGGACCACAGCCCAGAGCATAAATTTAGCTAGATTCTCAATCCTCAGTCTATGCTCATACCTAGCCACATAGTGGAGGATTCTTTCAATCTTAATGCAAAATTAAAGGGAAGAAGAGATCAACGTTGCAGTTCTCTGAAAGATAACCTGCTGTGCCAAGTGAGGACCTGAATGGTTAATCAAATCTTTGTTTTGTCTTAACCAGCTAGAAAGTCAATGCCATATCTCTGAAGGGCTCTCCTCCTCCAGATTCCAAGTTACCAGTGATTCAAGAACTCAGTTGGCAATTGGTTTATTGATGTTGATAATCTGTACAAATTCCCCCTTGCTGAAGTTCAAGGGAAGATGTCATGAACATTCCCTTGTTCATTCATCAGATCAGCTCATTTGTCTTTCCAAAGAGCAGCTGATCCCCATAAGTCACTGGTTCCTGGTGGATGTCTGTCTCTGGTGTCTACTCCCCATTGACAGTTTGAGTGTATTCAGCTGATCTCGATCAGGGGTCCCCCCCCTCCTCCTCTTCTCCCTGGGAATCCTTCTAGAAACTTTATTCTCTCCTTTGAAGTGGGTGATATTCCCAGAGAAAGGGAAATAGTCCCTCAGGGCTGGGACACGTGTCCAGGGCAAGAAGAGCTGCCACCTCATGTTGCGATTCCCCCACCTGAGTCTCAGTGGGACCTCCAGTGCGCCATCAGCTTGAACCTTCATGTCTCTCTTTGATTCATTTATGCCTTGGTTTACATCTCACTGTGTCTGCCAATTCTCAGACTCACAGCTGCAACAGGGCAATGGCGAGAATAAAATTATTTACATGTTTGGAAAGCTCTGAGGCTCTGTGACGGGACCACAGACCATTGCCTATCCCAGACCTTTGGAATAAAGAAGAGGCAGTGTGTGTGAGGCTTTGAGGAGGGGCAGTATAGAAATAGATGTTTCCTTTCATGTCTGGGCTGATGGACATAAAGAGTAATGTAGTTGAGGTTTTAAAAGGTAATCAGTAGACCTACCAGGATGCAGCAGGACTCTTAAAGGAATGGCTCCTTCCAACTTTCAGTGGGAAGTACATAAGAGGAGCTGGGACATCTGGTGTCATAATGATAAGAAGCAGTCAGAGGCTGTTGAGCCATGTAAAAAGGACACAGGGGCCATTCCAAAAGGACTCCAATTGGTCGAGCTGGAACGATGTAAGAATGAAATGCATCAGTAAATGCAATTGATTGAAATGCACTGGATACATAAAAGCCCGTGGGTCCATTGTGATCAACATCATAACCATGATCATCACCATCGCCGCTGGTATCATCTGAGTTTTCCTCCCTTACTCAAAGTGCACGCAAACGAAATGAAACAAAACACCAACAAGCTCTTTGGACACGACTGAAATTAAGTAGGGCACCAAATTCTCAAATTCTTACTCTGGGTCCTGGCCAGGTAGCTCAGTTAGTTAGAGCATCATCGCAGAAAGCCACAGTTGAAGGTTTGATCCCCAGTCGGGGAACATACAAGAATCAACCAATGAATGCGTAAACACGTGGGACAACCAAGAGCTGTTCCTCTTTCTCTCTCAACAAAGAAATTCTTACTCTGGATAAGCACCCAAAGGGAAAGAAGTAAAGTGCCTCTCCAGGTTCTCCTCTGTGAGCTGTTTTTGAGGGTAACCGAATAGCCCTTATTAATGAGGGAAAATCATTTTATGGAAGGAATCTAACCAACACATGTAAAAAAAGTAATGAATTTTTTTAGAAAACAGCCTTTTACCACCTCTAATGAAATGTTTGATTCAAGCTATACTCGCCAGTGAGTAATCTGCAGGATGACGGACTGGTGAAGAGCCCTACAGTAGAAGACTCTGAGCATAACCTCCTGACCCTGGAGCTGGATGGAGCATCACGCAGGTGGGCAACCTAACATCGTGCACTCGCTGATGAGGTGCGGTGAGAGCCAGCTGGCTACTCATGGCATCTCCTTGACAAAACAGTCTAAACCAAATCAAGCCATTAGAGCTGACTTACATAGACAGGATAGGCAGGGTCCAATGCATATAACATCACAAAAAAGGAAACAGACAAATCCAGAATGTGGGACATTCCACAGGTCAAATGACCCAGTTTCTGTAATGTGTCCATGGCATGCGGGGAAAGTAGGGGCTTCTGCAATTCAAAAAAGAGTTAAGAAGGAAGGGGGCAAAGCAGGGGAATGGGGAGGCTTGTAATAGTGTCAACAGTAAAAAATAAGATTAAATAAATAATAAAAAAGAATTAAGAGATATAAACAACCAAAAGCAATGTGTAGACCTCATTTGGATCCTACTTCAAACAAACCAACTTCAAAAATAACTTTTTAGATAATCGAGCAAATTTAATTACAGATTGGGTATAAAATGACCCCAAGGAATTGCTGTGTGTGATAATGGCACTGTGGTCATAGAAGAAAATATCTCTATTTTTTAGAGACACATAGAGAAGTACACAGTGTTGAAAGGATATCCTCTTCATATGAAGGGGTTCACTGCACTATCATCTCTGCCTTTGAGTGTGCTCGACATTTTTATTTTGTAAAAACGTCAAAAATTGGGAGGACTTAACGCGAATTTTTGAAAAAAGTAAAAGTGAGGCCTAATTATTCGAGTACCAGCTTTGCATTTTGCTCTAAATGTTAAATTAGAAGTTGTCGACATCAAGGTCTCAGCATTTCTTTATGCGTTCTAATAGGGAAGATCATCTAGTAGTCAAAATTACAGTAAAATATTAGAATTATAGCATATCACTAAGCATAGTACCCACTGAACAGGTTTACAGAGCCATTTTCTATTATCGTACAGGCATCATAACTGTTAAAAAAAATTCTTCTCAAACCACACAGATTCCGGGGCAAGGTGGGGAGCTGAGAGGATCTGAGGCCCATTTGTAGAGAGACTGGAGTCTTTGGGGTGGAGACTCACCTCTCAGTCTCCTGCCAAGCTGCAGAAATTACCTGGGAGAGCTCTGAGGGGAGCTTGGTGTGAGTTTTTGGTGTCACTAGATGCTACTTAGTGACACCAGTAGGGGAAGCAATACCTGCTTCCTCTACTCTGGACACTGGCGGAGGTGGGGGGGTTCCCTTCCTGCACTCCTGCACTTTCACACGGCACATGACTGTTTTGGCTCATGAAATATGAGCAGAAATGACATGTGTCACTTCTGGGTGGGAGCATTTGATAGGGAGTGTCTGGTTCTCTACCTCCCCTTCCCTGATGCAACCGCAGCCACCAGAGGGACCCTGCCCACCCACCAGTGTGGGCCAGGCCGACCTGTCAGGTGGAAGGCTCCCTCCCTCACTCCCCATCTCTTTCAGCCTCTCTCTCATAAGCCGCTGTTGTTGGGAGGGTTTTGCCACTGCAGCATAACCTACTTTATACTTTCTAATACTGATTGCAAATGGAGTCAGCCATGTGGGTTTTTAAAAAATGTCTCATTTTTGTGTAACTTTGCATTTCATGTATTACTGCTATGATAACATTACCAGTGAACAAGAATTTACTATGATAAGCACTTTATATGCGTTACCCTCTTCAAGGGTCACCACAATCTATGTGTATGATGCTATTATTATCATCTCCATTTTATATCTGAGACCAACAGAGACTCATAGAGGTAGGGGGCTCGCCCAGGATCACGCAGTTAAGAGAAGGCAGAGTCAGGGCCACAACCCAGACAGACAGCTGGATTATAGAAAACAGCTCTTACCTATTAAGCTGTGCTCTTTTTTTTACCACATGCAAGTCCCATCTGATGTTTGCAAGGGTTCTTTTCCTGCTCTAATTGGTTTATTAAATATTGTTTAAAAATAAACTGTGTTTCAGAGAGCAATTTAGTGAAGCAGTAATTTCGAGGCTAAGTCTTTGAGGTTTACAATTAGAGTCCTTGATTCAGGCTATGTTTCATTGTTTACTTCTCTGCTGCGAAAACAACAATACATTCTTTCCAGGAACAAAACCCCAAAACTCACAAATGGCTCTGCTTATTAGAGCAAAATTTGCCTTAGGGAACACTTCTAACAGGATAAACAACCACGCTGAAGCATTTGAAAGTCTCCCAGTTTCTGCCTGAGGCCCACTGGACTCCGTGACAGCCCTCAGCCAGTGAAGCCTGCCCCGGGAGGGAGGAGCTGGCCGCAACTTGACCCCCAGCCCACAGCTCTTTTCTGCTCTCCGTCCTGCAGCTCCTCCCGAATGTACTGTGTCAGCCTCTTTTCTGAGCGATTCACGTGCGTTCATCCTATGAGGTAAGGGCTGTTATTAGTCCTTATTTCACAGCTGGGGAAACTGAGGCACAAAACAGTTAAGTAGCTTCCCCAAGACGTCAGAGCAAATGCACAGTAGGGCTAGCAGTTGCCCTGGTGGCCTGGCCCTAGGGGCAGAGCTCTTCACAGTGACGGAACCCTGCCCTGTCCTGGACCCCGTTTCTAGGGACCCCCACCTCGAGGCTGCCTGGAATAAGGCTGTGGTAGCAGACCTCCCTTGAGGGGCCACTCACCCTCTTCCTTCCGGTGTCTCTCACTGGGTGTTCCCCCCTGAGGTTGGCTGTGGGATTCCTACAGGAGTTTCGTGGCCTATGTCTCCCAGCGGCATACGTGGGCCTCCAAGTGTGGAGAATAAACTGAGTTATCCCCGCAGAGGCCCCACAGGAAGGGCTTTCCCTTGTGGACCAGCACCAGAGCACCCAGTGAATCCTGCCCTTTCTGAGAGTCCCCAAACAGTTCTTCTGGCATTCTGCCTAATCTCGGGTCACAGTAGAGAGGACCAAAAGGATGCAAGTAAAAACAGCTCTCTGAGTATCATCGTAATGCCGGCCTTGCCTTAGGGAGTCCAAGGCCAAGGCTATTTACAGAAATGTGATATTTTTTTCTTGCCTCTCAGATAGAGGTGTACTACTAAACTCTAATTAAACTTAATATCAAGGACAGTCTTGAAGAAAAAGTAGGTTAACGTCCTTCTGGGATGGGGTGGTGTACACTCTGATGCGCCTTCCAGACTCTCCTTCAGAGAAAAACCTGCTGCTCACCTGCTGGAGGTGCTGATGGCCGGGCGTGGCCCTCAGCCCCTCACCAAAATCACACCCTTCCAAGGCAGCCCCCATCCAGTGGCCTCACTGTCTTGCTCCAACTCCGGAGAACTGCTTGGACCCATGGCTTCCCGTGGGGTGGACGCGGCTGTCAGCAAACCACTGTGGCTTGACGTCTTCCCCTGCCCGCTTCTGTTTCCGCCCCCAGCTTCCACGGGGTTGACCCTGAGTGCACATTCTGCACACTAACTCTGTCTCAGGGCCCACTTCTCTGAGGGGCTGGTGTGCTGGGAGAGCCCCAGCCTGCGCTAGGGAGGATATGTGAAGTAAGAGGAAGCCAAGGTTGTACTTACTACAAGGACAGCTGGGCCCTGGGCGGGGCCACGATTCCCCCCCAAAGTCTGCCTTGTTTGAACTGCGCAGCAGTGCTTTGTGGACTCGTACTGTCTGGTGGTGGCCCTTCTATCTTTGCCTTGGATGAACTTGTGAGAGGTTTAAAAGGGGGAGAGAGGCTTAAAAAGTTCCCTGACTCCCAGTATCCTCTCTGGTCCCAGCTCTGGCAGCCCAGCTGCTTCAGTTACAGCCTAATCACTCTTGCTCCAATGGGTACCTGGGCCCTGGTGCGATCAGGAAAACTCATTCTGCTCTGCGTCGTGGAATTTGCTAATGGTACATTGAAGGCATTTCAGAAAGGCTTTCTGCTTTCCACATCTTTCTTTGAATTCAAAAAGTATTCTTATCTTCTCTTATACCCATGCAGGTGGAACGAGAGACATTGGAACCTCAGTATCAGCCATCACCAGAGAGAACAGGGGACATTGGGGCCTCAGACCATTGCCTGAGCGGGAATCACAAGGTTCTTTATATAATTACTTATGGGGAGCGCTCTTCTGTTTCCATTATTAAGAGGTTCTTCTGTCAGATGCAAATCACTGGTCACAGATAATCAAGAAGAAATGTGTTTCCTTTGCTAACAACAGCTGCCCAGGCCCACATAATCATTACTCTTTTTCAAGAATTACCCCCTGGTAATCTCTCCAGACAGACCCCAGGAAGCAGTTGCCGGAAGAGAAACTCTTGCAGTCTGAGTCTGGGTTTCAATAAGTCCAGGTGATGCACAGAAACAGGCGACTTCTGAGGCACTCCCCCCGTAAAGCCCCCTTTAGGCACTCTGCGGGTCCTCTTCCCTTCCATTTCCCTCCCTCTTCTTTTCTCTATTTCTTCTCTCTCCTTTCCCTGTTCTACTGGAGGAAGACTGGTCAAAGGTGCGTTTATTTGTTTATATAGAGTCTTGTTCTAGAAGGGCTTCTGAAAAGAGAATGTAAAACACAACAAGGTTATATAAGTATAAAGTGAGTCAACGGGAGAAGGAAAAAAAGGCATATAGAAACATAAGCCCAGGAAAAAGACAAAGAAAGACTTCGAATGCCAAGCCGAGCTCCTGCGCTCCGTGTCTCCACGTTCCAGAGGCGTTTCACAGTTGTTTATGCTGCTTCCCATGATTGGCTCTCCCCTCTCTGACCGTGTCATTATCCATCATCATGGCTGTAAATACCACTTATACACTGATGACTCTCTAGCAGAGACTGTACCCATTATATAGAAACCTAGTGGTAGATGTTATTAAGGCTGGCAATGCCCCTATGAAAAGATTTTATTCCACACAACTCACTACAGCCATGTAATTAAGTTCTGGACAATGAGGTGCCAGGGTAGGTATAAGGAAGGCACCTCACAGGGATCTTACTCAACTGGAGAGGTAGCCATCCCCTAACCAGGAATCAAACCCTCAGACTTTTAGCGTATGGGACGACACTCCAACCAACGGAGCCGCTGGCTAGCACCCCTGCTCTTTTACATGAAAGATGATATGCATACTTCTCCGCCTGGCAGCTCATATACGCGTCTGTCTCTATCTCATTCCTTTCCTACAAATATTC
This sequence comes from Mormoops blainvillei, assembly GCA_004026545.1. NCBI lineage: Eukaryota > Metazoa > Chordata > Mammalia > Chiroptera > Mormoopidae > Mormoops > Mormoops blainvillei. The sequence continues at coordinate 279,283 of PVJD01001086.1, read as the reverse complement.
CTTATCGGACCAGTCCCTACTGATAAACAGGTAGCTTATTTCCCCCATTTTGTACTTACAGCTAATACTGCAGTACATCCTCCTACAAGCACTTGGCACATATCTGTGAGTGTACCTGTAGAATAAATCCCTTGGAGTCGAATTGTTGGACCATGGCCATGCACATTTTACATTTTTATAAGTATTATTGAATTGCCCTTTAGTCCGTTTTCCACGGGGTCACTCCAAAGTACTTTCCATGCAGGAAGTTATTCACCTCCCACCGGCTGGCGCTGTCCAGAGGGTCCTTAACATCACACTTCCTGCATCTGGGGTGTGGAGCTGCTCACCTCTGCCTTATCTTACCTGGAACAGATCACTGACCTTTCCTCCACATTTGTATGTTGTCCATTTCTAACCCCTTCTACCCTTCTGTTGTAACGAAACATTTGAATTTGTATCATTCAGGTCTAACATGAAAATTCTTTATCTACCTTGTACCTATTTCCCTCTTTCTAAAAGTTACTTTTTAACTCAGGAGTTCTCTCCTGTTACTGGCCTCACTTTTGTGCTATTTACTCTTCATTTTCTGCCATTGAGCAGTGCATGTGCTTGTAAAGTATTTTTATTATCCAGCACCTTCTTCCACCGAGAATGCTCGCTAGTGTTGGCATTTTCCTAACCCAACAATTCCCTTCAGAGGTGCGGTCAACAAGTGGACTCCTGGCTGCCCCATGGGACTGTGAACTGCGGCTCCAGAATGAGCATTGGGAAACCTGGACTGTGGACGCCCTCAGACAGCATCTGGGACCTCCTCAAGACCCTTAAAGAGGCCTCAGTTTCCTCCTCTGAAAAATTAGGGCCAGACCATCACCCCCTGCTGGGACTCAAACGTTGTAATTTTTATAGATTTTCCAGATGAGCTCTAACTGCCAGTAATGTGCGTGACTATTCTTTTTCAAAAAATGTCCTTCTTTCCAGAAAGACATACAGAAACAATTAAGAAAATGTTTAAAGCACACATTAGATTTGCTCATTTGTTCCACTCAAGGACTGTGTCCTTTGAAGTAAATGAGAAGTAAATAAAGGGCTATAGGGGTAGTTTCTACCTAAAAACAACCACAACAACATGCTCCCAACCCAAACGTTAGGGACGTCTTTGGGGGGGAAGTGTGCCTACAAAGTGATGAGACCAAGGTGGGACCCCACAATAACTTTTATTCTGGAGCCTCCTTTTAAATGACATTAGCGGGAAATAAGAATTGCTAAAAAGAAATGCAAATCCTTTAAAAAAAGTAAAAAGGGAATCTGTCATTGTTTAAACATTTCCTCTGTGGTTTAGTATAACTTTCCAAGATTTATATCTGTTGACTGAAAACGCCTTTCTCAGGGTCAGAAGTCTCATCACCTTGCATTCTGTAAAGCCATTGGCACGTAATTGGACAAAAAGAAAACAAAGAAATAACAAAGAAAATGAGTTTGTCTTAATGGACTGTTGGACGCATTTTCTTTCTTGGCTTTTAGTATAAAGATTAGTCAATAGCACTAATACATCAAAGTAGTTTTGGTTTAATGTAGACACTACAACCTCAAGAAAAAAAAATTTGGAGACAGGTTTCACATTGAACAAGATATCAATGAATCTCATGTTATTATCACGTGTCTTTTCCTAATTTAAGAGCTATGCCCCCTGCTTGGCCTTTTAGTTGTTCTCTGTCCCTGAAATTTATTCATCTCTCACCGTGTACGATTTTCAGCCTCATCGGTTATTTCTATGCATGATATCCCAAAAAATGGTGTGTTTCTTCTGATAACTAGATTAAGATTTCCATTTCACTCATTTCATGTCAAAGCTTTTCCAGAAAGTATTTGTTTACTCATTCAATTACTGAACAAATACTCAGCTCTAACAATGTTCCCAGTGCTGGGCTGTGTGCTAGGAGAGGAGTCGTTTTTGTCTTCCAAGGATTTAGAATCTCAATTTTGTCTTGGAAGACATACAAACCCAAGTTACCTAGCAACATAATTCAGTCCAACAAATATTTATTGAAAGCCCACTGTGTGCTAGGCACCAATAGTACAACAATAAACAAAATGCCATGGAACTTCCACTTCAAGGCAGGAACCGACAGGTATGAGCAGGCAGTTCTGCCACAATGTGCTCAGCTCTGGAATAGAGAGACATGCAGACTTTGGGAAGAATGTGGAGGAACCCGGGGGGGGGGGGGGCCTCAATCCACCTGGAAGAGTCAGAAGTGTCTACCTAGAATGGCTCACCCTGCGTAATACTTGAAGTCTGACAGGATTGTGCCAGATGGCATGGATGTGAGCTGGTTATTAGGTAAAAGAAAGAGCACGGGAGGAATCATGTCTGGAGCCTCAGTGCAGCAGAGAGTGGAGCAAGCTGAGAACAGGCAGGGTGGCCCGGGACAGACTTTGGAGGGCTAATTTTATCTTATAATCTAGGGAATGTAACATTATCGAAGAGTTCAAGCAAAGGAGTGATATGACAGGACAATAAAAAGAGGTGTGACCAAGTAGTGTGTAAGAGTGTGGTGCGGGTGCCGCACTGACAGCAGTTACCTGACAGGGTTCCAGTCACAGCCCCACAGCTCTCTAGTTGTATGACCTCACTCAGGTAACCCAAGTTTTTTATAGGTTTCTTTGGTTTGCTCATTTGTAAAAATGAAGATGAAAGTTATGGAGAGGGTACACAAATTATTGCGTAAAGTGCTTAGAAAAGGGCCCAGCATACTTATTACCTAAGTGTTCATTAGGTAATACCTATTATTTGTAGCAACAACATCGTCATAATTTTAGTAGTGATGGCCCTTCAGAATTTTGTCACAGAGCAAGTGGGATTTAAGCTGGAGTTCCCACCAGGGAAGAAGAGTCTGTTTTTTCTGTCTGGGTTTTCAGTGCAAGAGTCGAAACTAGGGCAAAAGAAAAGTCTTGGCCTCTGATAGCATCTATTGGGCTTTGTGAACCCGTATTTCCCCTCGTGTCACAGCAGTGGGACATGGTTCTTGAGCAGAATTCCAGGAGGAACAGCACCTTTGTTTTGTCACCCTGGGTCTTCACCATGATGTGCAGAATAAGGAAGGACCCTATAGATTATACACTCATTTTACAGGTGGGAAAACTGAGTCATAATCCTCAAAGCCTTCTTCTATGGTTACACCACTAGCTAATCTCAATACTGCAACTGTAACTCAGGAGTCCTGATGCCCAGGTCGGTTTCCTTTGTGCCACTCCATGTGGCTGGGGTACAGAGACTTCCTAGCCTCGGTTAGGGTTTCACTATTTCCTTCTGGGACATCTCCTACCTGGCCTAGTGAAGAGCACTCCATTCATGACTCACAATTAGAAAAAGACTCTCTTAGGCCAAAGTCCTCCAAACACATTCCTTTCTTGCTCACCATTTCGTTTTTTGAATTTAAAAAATTCAATTTTTAATTACAGATGAACTTCCATAGTATATTAGTTTCAGGTGTACAACACAGTGATTAGATATTTATATAACTTAGGAAGTGATCCTCCCATAATCCTTATACCCACAATGCACACACATAGTTATTACAATGTTACTGACTATATTCCCTATGCTGTACTTTACAACCCCATGACTATCCTGTAACTACCAATTTATACTTCTTAATCCCTTCTTACACTTCTTAGCCCCTAGTTCCCCTCCCATCTGGCAACCATCAGCTCGTTCTCTATAAGTTTGTTTCTGTTTTGTTTGTTTATTGTGTTTTTTAGATTCTACATATAAGTGAAGTTATATGGTATTTGTCTTTCTTTGTCTGCCTTGTTTCACTTAGTGTAATACCCTCTAGATCCATCCATGCTGTTGCAGATAGTAAGATTTCATTCTTTTTATGGTTGAGTAATAGTCCATTGTAGATATATACCACTTCTTTATTTATTCACCTTTTGATTGGAGCCTTTAATGCATTATCATTTATAGTAATTGTTGATAAGTATGTAATTGTTGCCATTTTATTAACTGTTTTCTAATTGTTTTTGTAGTTCCCTGTTACTTTCTTATTCTCTTGCTCTCTTGTATGTTGATGACTTTTTGTAATGTGTTTGGATTCCTTTCTCTTCATGTGTCTCTCTTGTAGATTTTTGTTTTGTGGTTAGCATGTGCTTCGTATATACCAGTTTATGTTAATAACAGTCTCATTTTAAGTTGATCATCCTACTTTTGCTTCTTAACCTTTGTGCTAACCTTAGTGTTGGTTGATTCACTGCTCTTATTAAGTGTTTATCTTTGTCAATGAGAATTTTTTTCTTTGCAATATTTTCTTATTCATATTTTTTATTATTTTCTTCTTATTCTTAAAGAAGTCCCTTTAGACCCTGGCCAGGTAGCTCAGTTGATTAGAACATTGTCCCAATACACCAAGGTTGCAGGTTCAGTCTCTGGTCAGGGCACGTACAAGAAGCAGGCAATGAATGAATAAAAGTGTGGAAAAACAAACCTATGTTTCTCTCACTCCTCTTTTCTCTCTCTAAAATCGATCAATAAAAAATGAAAAAAAAATTCCCCTAATGTTTCTTGTAATACTGGTTTGGTGATGACAAACTCCTTCAGCATGTTTTTTTTTTTTTTTTGTTCTGGGAGACACCTGACTCTTAAGGAGTGAAAAAACAAACTTGTCCTTTGCCCCAGTTGTCACTGAATCCTAAAAGTCTCTTTCAAATTCTTCCAGTAAGTCCTCTCGAAGACTTTCCCTTCTGCCTTCCCTAGGGTTAATCACTTTGATTTTTCCTTCTTTCTGTCTCCAGCCACTTTCTGTCCCCGCATTGCTCCCTGTGAACAACCCTTGGTCTTTGGACAATGAAACTGGCTTTTTCCTTCTCCTCCAGAAAGATTGTTGATAATAACACTCCAATATATTACCAGGAGCCTAGCCCTGGTTTTATTGTCGAGCTTGGTTCTGTTTGTACTGGAGTGCATTCCATTCTCAATTTAGTTTGGGACAAACCAAAAAGGGAATGCACCTCGAACAAAATAAAATGCCATTCTCAGGAGAAAAGAGACTCAGTTCCAGGCCTCTGGCCAAATTAAATTCATTCTTTGCTACCATCACCTCCAGATTATGCCTCACTCATTAATTATATGTTATCTTCAGCTTTAAAATGGTAAAAATTGGCAAAGTTGGCAACCATGCCTATTTAGATTAGATTGTTGGTAACTTTCAAGGTCCCCATGTTTGGTTGGGAATGATGCAAACCAAGACCATTACCAAGAGCACAGATTCTTTTGTAAAATATAAGAGGAATGATTAAATAATAGATAAACATCATTATCTTTAAACATATAAATGGATGTTTGTCTTGCTGTCTGGCATTCCATGCACAGAGAACTTGAATTGCATTGTGTGGCTAATTTTGTCGGAGTGTGGACAGCCTTATTAGGAGAAGGTAGTGCTTTGTTATGAAGAATGATTTCAAAGGAATACTGATCTTTCTCTCCCCCCCCCCCCGCTCTTTCTTTTTCTCTCAGCTGGGAGAACTGTGGTAAGTGAAAAGGACATGGTTTAACGAGTAGATTCTAACCATGCAGTGTGAGAGTGGGGACATTACATATTTTGCTGTTCCTGAACTAAGCTCTGTCTTGAAATGACTAATAAAATCTATATCAGGTATTTTGCAATGGCCATGAATTGTTTTCACATTCATCTGCTTTATTTCAGTGCCAAGCCCCCCCTTTGAAGGCAGCTCATTAACCCTAGAGCAGCACCATGCCACCTCTGAGAAAGACACATTAGCAAAAAAGATGTGTTTCCAGGGTGTTTGGGCCTGGGGGCAAAAACAACAGAAAAACTTCTTTTCCAGCTTTCTAATATGTAAGTCATGTTTTAAATATATATATTTCATATTTTTGAAACAATCACTAACTGACAGAAAAGTTACAAGTATAATACAAATAACTTTTTCCTCTTTAGACTATTTGAGAGTAAGTTCCTAATCAGATATCCTGTCACTCCAAATGAGGACAAGGACATTGTCCTCCATCGTCACCATATTACCACCCAAATCAGATTAACAGTGATACATTATCCCACCTAATCTTCAGACCCATTATAATTTCACTAATTATCCCAAAGTTATTTTTATAGCAAAAGGAGTCAGTTCAGAATCACACATTGCTTCTTGTTATCATACCTCTTTAATCTCCTTTAGTCTAGAATAGTCTTCAATCTTTCTTTGATTTTAATGATCTTGACACTTTGATGATGAAACATCAGGTATTTTATAGAATGCCCTTCTGTCTGGGTTTGTCTGATATTTGCTCATGATTAAATTCAGCTTTGTGCATTTGGCAAAAATACAAGAGAGGTGATGCTATGATCTTCTCATTGCATCCTGCCCATGGTCCAGGATTCCCATTTGTCCCATACAAGGATTCTCACCTTGATCACCTGATGAAGGCAATTCCTGTCAGATCATTTTCCCCCTTTGTAATCAGTAAGTATTTTAAGGGGAGTGGCTTTAAAGATGTACTGCTTTTATATTTAATGAAGAGTCAGCATTTTAACTTGGCCAAGACTTTAGAGACATAAGTTCCAGATCTGATAGAAAAAAAGAAAAACAGCTCTCCCAACAGCAGGACCCGATTGGAGAGGAGTCTGGAATGGGGACATGAGTGGCATTTTTCACCAAGAAACCCTTAAAAGTGTTGATATGTAAAACCTCTTGAAGCCAACAATGCAGAGGGTTTTGTATGAGGGTGAAATAATTGGAAAACCTCTTTGTCGCTTTGTCATTCAGTTTTCACCTAGACATGTGGTACAAAATGAGAAACTTCTTTGATAATGTAGTGTGACTTTTTGTTTGGATGTGTCCTGCTCTTAACTCACAACTGCTTTCCAGGGATCAGGAATGGAACTTGAAGAACTTTAAGAGTACACCTGAAATCATGGTGCTTTTGCATCTTTGTGAAAAATCAGTTGGGCATATTTGTGTGAGCCTATTTCTGGGTTCTCTATCTTATTCCAGTGATCTATGTATTTATCTCTTTGCCAACCCCACTGTCCTTATAGTAGCTCTTGACACTGGGTAGACTGATTTTTCCTGCTTTATTCTTCTTTTTCAAAATTATTTTAACTGTTCCATTTTCTTTGCCTTTCCATATAAATTTTAAATAATCTTGTCTACATCTACAAAAAATCTTGCTGGGATTTTGATAAAAATTACATTAAGCCAATTGGGAGAGAATTAATATTTTTACTCTTAAGTTCCCCAACTCATCAATATAGTCTGTTTCTCTATTTAATTAGATCTTTGATTTGTTTCATTAGTATGTTGTAATTTTTAGCACATGAATTTTGTACATGTTTTATTAAATTTATACATAAGTACTTTATTTTTGAGCAATTTTAAATGATATTATATATTTAATATCTGTTCATGTATCATTGGTAATATATAGAAATATAACTTTTTAATATTTATCTTATATCTTGCAGTCTTAATCAACACACTTATTAGTTCTAGGAGTTTTCAGGTAGATTATTTGAGATTTTCAATGTAGATAATCATATTATCTAAAATAGAGGCATTTTTTTTCTTTTTGCTCTATATAAGGTGTATTTTATTATCTTATTGCACTGGCTAGAATAAAATTACACACTTTTGCCTTATTCTCAGTCTTGAGGGAGGAATATTTAGTCTTTCATCATTAATATAATTGTATCTGTAGGGTTTTTTATATATTCTATCCAACTGAGGAAGTTCTCCTCTATTCTTATTTTTCTGAGCATTTAAACATGAATAGGTGTTGAATTTTACCAAATATATGTTCTGTGCCAATTGATATGATTATATAATTTGTATTCTTTAGCCTGTAAATATGATAGATTACACTAATTTTTTAGTATTGAATCCACCTCATAGTACATTTTGAGCCTTACCTTCTTTCTCTACTGCTTGCAGGGTTCCGATGACATAAATGCTAGATCTTTTGTTATTATCTCATAGGCCCCTGAGGTTCTTTTTTTTTTTTCCTGTCTCTTTTCTCTCTGTTGTTCAGATTGCATTGTTTATATTGTTCTGTCTTCAAGTTCACCAATTCTTTGCTCTTTCTTCTCCATCTTGCACTTTAGCCAATCCATTAAATTCTTTTATTTTGATTATTAAATTTTTCTGTTCTAAACTTTACATTTGGCTTTTCTTTATATCTTCTATTTCTTTACTAGACTTTTCTTTTTATTTGCTTCAACAGTGTTTGTAATTACCCATTGAAATTTTTTTATGATGGCTGCTTTAAAATCTTTGTTAGATAATTTTAACACCTCTCTCATCTTGGTATCTATTGATTTTTTTCATTCAGTTTGTAATCTTTCTAGTTCCTGGTATGACAAGTAATTTCCTACATAAATCTAGTTTGGGGACATATTATGTTATGAATCTCTGAATCTCATTTAACCCCTCCGTGTTAGCTGACTTCTTCTGATATCCTTCCTGCAGAGGAAGGTGTGGATGCTGTCTCTTTATGGCGTGATGGGAGCAGAACTCGAGGTCCCCCATTAGGCTTCCATTGACACCTCCCTGGCTGGAAGTGAGGCAGGATGGAAAGAAGTTAGGGCAAACTCCCGACAAGTGGAATGAGGAAGTAGGAGCAGATATATTAGGCTGGAAAGTCACTGAGTTCTCTCACCAGAGCACCCACCTCCAAGCATGAGCAAAAGGAAACAGTTTATGGCAGAAGATTCCTGCGGTGGTCACAGAAGTCAACAACAACAAGGACTGGCTAAAACCTGGTCAATTCAAGATGGAGGAAAAATGACCGGAGGTTGACCCCAGAGCTCATTATACCATCTTTATAATGAAAACTGACAACACAAGCAGAAGTTGGGCTAAGGGGAACAAATGCCATGACACACTGGAATGGACCGTATTAGGAACAAGACCGCCACAACCAGAAGGCAGAGTCAAAATTTGGTAGCACAAGTTAAGAGTCAACCCACCTTTGGAAACACATAAAATTTCAGGAATTGATTGTCCACAGGGCACAATTCACTCATGAGTTCACCTTTGTCCACTCATTTGTATACTTTTGTTTCTTTCATAGCAGCAAGTCCTGGCTTCTTTCTCTCTACCTGAATAGGGGAGGGGAGGACTGGATGAAAGAAGGTGAAGGGATTAGCCAAAGAACATGTATGCATGACCCATAGACACAGACAACAGTGTGGTGATGGCTAGGGAAGGGGGGAGCAGGGGCTGGGAGGAGGTGGACAAAGGTGGGGGAATGAGGACATCTGTAATAGTGTCAACAATAAAAATAAAGAAAAAAAACTTACTTTTGTTTTCACTGCGACTCATTCTTGAATTCTTTCCTGCATGAGTCAAGAGCCTGGAATTCCCAGACCATGATGGGCAGGGCCAGCCCCTGGCATGGAACCAGTCCGGCAACAGAAGGTGTTAGAGTCCCTCATTACTCCCATGTGGCCTCCACTAACACCATAGGGTGGTTGCTTAGTTACCTCTGAGCAATAGTAACAGTCCTGACTTTCCATTAAGTCTCCTCTGACACCACCTCAGCAAGACAGGGGAGGGGTACGCAGTACTGCTGGGTAGGGTGAAGGGGTAGAATTTCGGTTTCCTCACTCAGTCTTTGCTGGCATGGGCGGAAGTGGGACCACAGTATTTTCTGTGGTGTTTAGCTGGAATAGAATGGTTATTGTCAAAAAGATTTCTGTCTTATCGGGCTGCCCCTTTCTTGGTCCTTTGGCTAAAGGGGGCAGGCTGTTGTGGGGCTTTGTTTGCACTCCCAGGTTCTTCAGCTCTAAGTCTGGGATACACAAAGCAGCAGAAAACCAAAGGGCTTTTTGCCACGTGATTCCTTGGGCTCTCAAGTGCCCAGCCTGCCTCTCTTTTTCCGCCTTTCAGAGTCTTCTTATATTTGTTCGTATGTAACGGCCAGGGTTTTTAGTTGTACTTCATGGGATGAATTGAAACTAGAATGGCCACTCCAACTTCCCTGAAATGTACAATACTTTTGACCTAATGTTTGATACGTACAAAAAATATATTTGGGTACAGATTATGAAGTATAATGGCATGAACACTAAACCTGTTAAAGTGCTAAACACACAAAGTGAGTTAGACTTTTTCCTGGAAAAAAATGAAAACCACACTACTCAATCCCACACGAACTCCCTTTGCTGCTGACCTAAAAAAAAATTAGGCTTTTTTTGCACTCTGAAATATCCTTTGGTTCTGGAGCCTGTCGGGGAAGGAATCTTGGCCCCATGACCTAGTTAGCATGTGTCTGTTGGTTGCTGTTGTTGATGTTATTTAAAAGCCCTTGCTCCTCTGTTCTGAGGTTTCCTGCCTCCTTGCCACGGGTCAACATCAAGAGTGTTGCAGCCGGGAAGACTGTCGAGCGGATGACTCAGGATGACTGAAATAAACACTTCATAGCTAAGGACTCCCCAGCCACAGGCTGCTCTGACCCACTCTCCACTCCATCCTGGGCTTTTTTTTCCTCTTGTCCTTCTCCTAGTGGCATTCTCTGGTATAGCTTAATGTACCTATCACTCCATTTGCTGCCTCTAGCATGAGTACCAGTTATCTGGGAAAGGCATGGCAACAGCGGTCTCCTTCAAAAGAAACCAGAGCGGGTGTACAGGAAACAGAATAACCAAACAGGGCCGGGAACCCTGACCGGGAGAAAGGACCTGATAGTCCAGTGAAGCGTTACTTTGCCGGGCTCCAAGTTGGCCACCACGCCTCTCCTTCCTCCCCAGGGGGAGGTTTGGTAGCACATGGATTTTCCCTTCACTCTTTGAGACTCTTTTCTTTTCTCCTGGCAGCGCTCACTGGACTTCAGGAAGTGACGGGGTACAGGAAGTGGACCTCATGTTATTATTGAACAGATGTGAGTCCCTGAGACCTGGAGTCATTCCTTCCTCAACATGCAGTGGGAGCCTCAGCGCTCCCAGCATGCTGGATGGCTGCAGAGGGGGCAAGCAGCAAGGGGTGCGTGTTCTGTCTACGGTGCACCATTTGGGTTGATTCTGGGAAAAGATTTCAACAACTTCCACAAAGAAGAAAGGGTTGCAGCTGTCCTATCTTACCTACTGAGAAACACACCAGCTGGCTCTTGCCTCGGAGGTTCCGTGACTGCTCCCCACCCCTGTGTCTCCAGCATGGGAGCCGCGGTGGAAGGGACGCTGCTCTGTGCGGTCAGAGGAGGCTGGTTCTGGTGCGGTGCCCTTCCTGACAGCCACAGGGCCTTGAGCTCATCATTTTTGTCTTTGAGCCTCAGTTTTCTTGTAGATTAAACAATAATGGGTAAAGATACTTATTCTATAAGTAATTATTGATTAAATAATATAAAAGAAGTATTTATAATTTTTGTTGTGTAATAATGGCGCCATGAAAATAATGTCATCTGAGGTTTTCTTTAGAATACTCTAATGAAGAAGAAAAAGAAGGAAGGTAGAAGACAAGTAAAATGGGATTGACAAAATGTTGATAACTGTTTAAGGAGGATGCTGATTTTAGGGTCTGTTACAGTCTACTCTCTGCTTTTGTGTTTGAAATTTTTCATAATTAAAAATTAAAAGAGTAAGACCCATTTTACATTCCAATAGGATCAACAGGAAAATGGCTAGGCATACACTTTTGGAAAGAGTATTTTGCTCTAGAAGAGGCTGTCTCCATACTAGTGCTCTAACTGAATAACTGTGAGAACACACCTCTCTCGTTAGTCAAATTTAGCTGTAAGAACTGTGACATATCCGGGCAAATCCATAAAGGAGCCCATCCTCACTGCCCCCCATCACCAGCTCTGTAACTGAAGGGAGATCAACAGCTCTTGTGTGTCCAGAAGGTAGAGCTGTGTGTCTACCCTAAACAGGTTTCAGCTGCCTCTCACTCTTTTTCCTGTGTCATGGTTTCTCTGCTACACGTTCATGGCTGACTGTCATTTCCTCTTAGATCTCTTGTCTCTTCTGCCTGTGGGAAATCATTCCATTTTCTTCTCTCCTGGGTTCTCCTTGCTCTTGTCCTCACAGCCAGGGGAGGCAGAGCTGGTGGACAAGGAAGAACTCAGGCACAGAGAGGTGGGTCAGGCCAAGGACAGCCATCAAGGCTGGCTAACCTGTGGGGAGAGGGGGCCCTGGGCAGCTGTGAGGCAGGGGGAAGGCTGGTCAGCATCACTATTTTTGAGCTCTGGGATAGCACCATGCTGGGTGCTGGTTCTGTACAAACGACAAAGACCAACCCCTGTCCCAAGGAGCTCACCAGGTCTAGTGGAGTAGAAAGGTAAATAGCCACATGGTTATTAAATGGATTAAATTCCAGGGATAAATATATGTAGAGAGGATTAGTAGGGTCTCAGAGAAGAGGCCCTAACCTTGCCTCTGAGCATTTAGATGGTGGGCAGGATGGGGAGCTATGCAGTGATCAGGGCAGCTTCTGAGAAAGAGTGACTCCTGAACTCTGTGTTAAGATGGGTAGTTGGGGAGAACGAATTACAACAAATCTGTGCCATGGTGTAGGGGTGAGGGGGTACCTAAGTGGACAGGCTCTTTTTCCTTCTTTCATTCCGTAGCCCTTCTTTTGGAAGAATTCTGCAACCCAGTCTCAAATCCCCACATTAGTCAGCAAGAGACTAACTCACTTGCTTTCTCTAGACAAAACTTAACCAGAGGTGGTTAACAAGTGACGAATGATTACGGAACCACAAAGGAGCCCAGGTTGGTTTACAGAAAGAGAAAAGAATGAATTTTTCACATTGGTTGGGAAAGAACTGGATAACCTTTGGACCAAACCTTGGCTAGATTGCTAGACTGCTGGACCATACTAACTGTCCAGGATGAAGGATGTTTTCAAACATTTTAGGTTCTTTTTGTTACTTTCTTCCACTAACAGGAAATCTCATTTGTTTTCTAGATCCGCTGCAATACATGTCACTCCTATTTTCTGTGTTAATTTTGGATGATTGAGTCTGATGTTTCTCTTCATTATAATTATTTTTCCTTTACTCTAGGGTGTATTCTCTTGCCCACATTAGCAATGTTAGTTTATTATCCATAAGTTTAGAAAGCACAAACAGAACAGAGTCACTAAAAATATTAACACTTACTACGAAAAAATGGCCCTTGCTTATTATCATGCACCGGACACAGTGGATACCTTTGCTTCCTGTTCCCGTAAGATCTGGCTTTGGACTTGCTTCCTTTCCCTCTCTGTGCCCAGCCGGCGTGGTGTGATCTACTCCCTGCCTTCCTCCCTGTCGATGTCTCTCAGTGATAGGTCCTTAGGTTCCACTTCTCTCTTGACTTCCAGACCTGTCTATCCCATTGATACTGCACATCTCCATTCGAACAACCCAAAGGCTCCCCAAGCTTACCTTTGCCATCTCAGACTTGTTCCATGTCTTATATTTTCCATTAGCAGGTACTCAGCCCCATGCAAGACAGGCAGCAGCCATGCTGGGCTATGCCCCACAGTGTTCCCCTCTCCACCCCCTTCCAGTCCCTTACCGACGCTGCCCAGGCACTTCAGAAAGCAGCCACTTTCCCTTGGGCCAAACGTGTCTTTTACTTCACCACTTATCTCTTGCTCTTAAATCAATTGCTGCCATGACTTCCAAAGCAATTCCTTTAGAACTTTGTATCCATCAGCTCTCTGCTTTAAATAAACCCATCGTCCCCCACTGTTTCAGGATAAAATTCTTTACCCACGTGCAAGGGCTTTCAGACTCAGGCACCCATCCATCTCTCCAGGCATGACTCCCTCCCTCCCTCCCTCCCTCCCAGGAAATCAAGGCGGTCCTCACCCGGAACTTCCAGCCATTATTCGAGCAGCTCTTTTCCCTTGGACCCTCTGCCATTTCCACTGTAACTGACTCTCAGTTTTCCTTCCTCTTTTTCTTCCTCTCGGTTTGTCCCTCGTAAAAGAAAAATTACATTGGACAATCCCCAGGATGTTGCCTATTTCATTCTTTCACTTATTCGCAATTTCAACAAATATTTACTGAGCATCGGCGACATGCTAGGCATAGTTCTGGGCAGCAGAGACATGGCAGTGAGCAGAACAGAAAATCCCCATGCTCTTGGAGCTTATATTCTAGTGGGGTGTGAGGACAGACAAGAAGAAACAAGCAAATAGAAAAATAAGTAATGTGTTAAATCATGATGCGTGTCATGTCGTCAAAGGAAATGTTGAATTGAAGATAAAATAAAGCATAAACATGACTTTGAAATGTAATTCTTCTCTGCCTATTCCTGTGTTTTGCTTTGGGTCCAGAAGTAAAATGCTATCGGCCATCATTGAGAGGCTGGGGACGTCAAAGGCCTGAGGGGACTCCGGTGTTCCTGTCAACATGCCCTCCTCAGGCGGGGCTCTTTTCTCTCAGCCACGTTTCGACCACGGAGGTAAAAGGGGGAAGAGAAGCCGCTCAACAGAGCGGCTGCTGGGACAGGAGCGCGTGGCTCTGCAAAACCTCTGAGTCTGCTTTCTGTAGCATCACCTGACACCTGTCGCAGCATGAGCCCTTTTCAAAAGTGGTGACAGAAGAGGGTTTGTCAGTGTCAGAAGCTGATTTTTGTTATCTCTTCAAATTTCACTCCAACAGGAGGAAAAAAATCTCACATAATAATAGCAAATTGAGCCCAATGATTGAGCACAGTGCTGTGCTTTATATGCATTATCTTCTTTAATTCTCAGAACTTATGAGGTAGGTATCACTAATATTTCCATTCAATAGATGGAAAATACACTAAGGCTCAGATAAGAGTGTATGTGGTCACTGCCACCAATGACTACAGCATCCAATGACATATGGGTGGTAATTCCTTAGAAAAAGTACTTATATTTTGAACCATTTGCTTACTTTATATTTGTAAAATTAAATTTAGAATTTCTACAACATCTGTTTTCAACTAAATACAGTTCATAAAGTATAGATAAGACTTGCACTTTTTTCTGAGCACTTATTTACTTTACTGATGACTTTTACACATTTTTTGAGTATTTGTTTGCTTAAAGGCTGAGAAGTTTTTAAAAATCAAAACATGGTTAAACAATGTGTAAGACTGACGACCTGTGGAGAAAACACTTATGAGATAGTAGAGGAGCGATAGGACGGAGGCCCAAACAAACCAAGAGTGCTGAAGAAGGAAAAGAAAAATCAGAAATCAGGCAAGAATAAAAAATGGCACGAAGCTTGTCACAGGCAAGTTCCAGGTGAGAATAACCAGTAAGCAATCAGCCAGGAAGAGACCTGACTGAGGGCAGATGGGCTTGAAGTAGGAAACCACAGCGTGAAACATGAAGAACAGAGGCAAATGCACTGTGGACACGCACTAGAGGCCATCATGCGGGTGGACAGGTGTCACTCAGGTCTGCTTGGAGAACACTCTCAAGAACTCTCTATGTGCAAAGCAACAAGAACCATAGTGATCATGGTCAGGTCCCCCTAGCACAAGTTTCACATCAAGGACACCACTTTGGTCCACATATTCTTTCAATGTGTGATCTGAGAAGCTCATTCTGTAGGGTCCCTTCCCATACTCCGCTTGTAGTGCACAGGTCTGACCTTGGCTGTCAGCATCTCCATCTCTTTGCCTGAGGGCTTCTCTAACAAGACCGTTTTGTCCTCCAAAAGCAGTTGGGAAGTTCTGGAGGCAAAACAGTCCTGGGAGCAGCTCTCAACCAAACACTGATAGGAGGCAGCATAGAAATCGCCCAGCTCTCGTGCACCTTGCATGCAATTACTCTGAGGAGGGTCTCACACTGGCTCACGAGTCCCCAGCAGTCTTATGTTCACTTATCCACAGTCCCTCCTTCTCTCACTTCCCCCAATTTCACTGGTCTCTCCTTCGCCTGGTAATTAAACTCCCTATACTCAAACCTCCGTGTATTGGGTCAGCTCCTCTCCAGGACAATGTCAATGTCTCAGATAATTAATATTTAACCTGAAATCTAAAAACTTCTAGTTCCTGTGGACATGTAGGCCTAAGCAATTCTCAATATCCTCAATCTTGTCAATAAGACAAAATTCTTGCCTTAGTGGTCGGTCACTCTTAGTAAAATTTAACCATGTGTATTTAAACATTTCCATACTTTCTTACTGAGCAGTTCCTTAACTAAGTATCTCTGAGCACTGAAAAGTATCATCGTGCTACCTGATGTCTTAACGGGTACTGCACTAACTAATAAGGCACAAAATTCTGAATATCACAAAGTGGCTTTGTAGGAAGTGGATGGTTATGTAGGACCTCTCTCTCTCTCTCCCTCTCCCTCCCCTCTACTTTCAGACTTGGAATCTGGCCTCCGGAGAAACCGCCGACACACGGGGCAGCATAGGGTGTAGGTATGGAGTGGATGAGAGCATGACCCTGGGTGCGCAGCCCCTTCCAGAGAAGTCCTGCCTGCCCTGTGAACACCCTCCTGAGCCGCCGCTCGGCCTCCGCCTGTGCACAGCGCCACGCCACGGCCCTGGCCCTCCTGCCTCACTCCCCTTCTGAACTGCATCCCAGTGCATTCGGTTTGCCGCTCTCACACGAGCGTCAGCAACTTAATCCTGCCTCCAGCTCTGCTTTCCGGAGGTTTCAAAAACTGTGATGATCTAATCCCTTTGCATGTTTTCTTCATGTCTGTTTTAGGCATGAATTCTGTTTTATCTCTAGAACTAACTTACTTCTGCACTGTTCTTTGCCTCTGGACTCTTCGTTTGGATTCTGTTTATTTGGGTCCACGTATGGTTGGAAGGTATTTTAAACACTTTAAGAAGGTTTGCAGCAATTCTGATTTGTAAAAGTCTGGATACCTTTGTTCAAGCTTTACCTAGAACATTGAAAGCTGGACCAATTTGCCAGTTGACCTTTGATTCCTGTTTGGTCACTTGCTGGTTTGGGAGCTTCAGTTTCAGGGTTAAAGCCGGATAAAAATGGGATGATCACCTTTGGTGTGGGAATCTCATATTGCTGTTGTGAGGTTTGCATGAAATGGCTTTTTTAAAAATAAGAAGTGATTTATGTACACACAGGGGGTCGTTATTGGCATCGTGAAATATGCAGTGTAATTGATTTTCTAATGCACAGTAAATCTTTAACACTTCATTATTATCTCAGTAACAGAAGAAGTCAGAGAAGTAGGCCCAGGGGCAGACTTGGACAGCAGGCATCTCCTCCTTTACTCCTTGGGGTGCTTCTCAGCTCTGCCCGGCAACAGCTCTAACGCAGGTGCTAACCCTTAATCCCTCGCCCGTCTGGTCCAGGTGGTCCTGCTGACCAAGGCTCCCTCCGGCCTTGGGACAGGTATCTATAGCCTCCGATTGGGCCCTGACTACTTTTCTGGAATTAAATATTCCTCATTTTATGAGATGATGGTCACAACAGAGGATAAGTTTTAGTTATTTCTCTAATAAATATTAAGAGTTGCAAGTCCTACACTGTCTTTGTTTTTTATCCTCATCCAAGGATATGTTCATTGATTTTTAGAGAGAGAGGAAGGGAGAGGGGAAGAGAGAGAGAGAGAGAGAAAGAGAAAGAGAGAATCACCCATGTAAGAGAGAATCATGGACTGGTTGCCTTCCGCATGTGGGAATGGAACCCTCAACCCCCTGGTGTACGGGACGATGCTCCAACCAACTGAACCACCCGACCAGGATTGTCTGTCTTTTTTTTTTCAATAAGTATTTTATTGGATGTCAATGTCTGGGAATCACAGTTCTGGATTTCTTCTGCAAACGGTGCCTCGGGTATTGGTTTCCACTGCCATCCCCCGTATGGCTGTCCATACCCAATTAATGTTTATCAGCCCTGTGATAAGCAAGCTTCCTACAGCTGGTTAAAAATTTACCATTTAGTGAGAGGCACAGTGTGAATTCCCACTGCTTGGAGTGGTTTGTTGTTTCTCTTCAAGGAAGGTGTTTCTCTCCCAGATTCAATGATTTGAACCATTCTGCTAATGGAGCCTCTTACTCAAAGCTCATTCTACAGCCTGTGCCTGAAAGATCTCCTAGTACAGAGTTCTTTTCCTTGGATTAAATTATTTTGCTCTATCAAGTCCAAAAATAAGATAAAAGAGTAGCACAACGTTCAATCTACTTTTTAAAAAGTTGAGAAGACTTGCATGCTGAGCAATGAGTACAAATGTCGGCAGAACTTAGCTGAGCAAGTGGTGAAAGGTTCCACGGCAAAAGATTAGAAAAGTTGACATCGAACTCTCACCAAATCCTTTTTGTACATAGTCTTATATCCTGCACCAAGTGAGAATGAGAGGAAGAGAGAGCTCTGTGAAGGGAAACAAGCTTGCAGACCCTCCCTCTGAGCTGAGGATGGTGGCCTTCCGAGCCCCAAGGCCTGGAAACACTGCTGACTTAGGAAGGGGTCCTCAGTCCAGCCTCGGGGGATGGGCTGCCCCCACCAATGCAGTTCTCGGCTTAAGAACAGACATGATATCAAGAGGCCTCTATCCTTCCCATAGCAAGAGGCTTGATTGTGCTCAAGGGGTGTCATCACCCAAACGCCACCCAAGTGTGCACCACTCCCTAGATCCCAAAATTCTCTTCTCTCTGCCCTATTTTTCATCTTGTAAGTTTTTTAAAAGAAGCATTTCTTAAGTAGTACAATGAATGCTCATATGTCTTCTACCTATAGGTTGAACCTAGAACAACTGTTTCCATCTAGAACAACCCTTTACCTGACACAAATCTCCACCTGGAACAATGCTCCACCTAGAAAAACCCTCACCTAGAACAACTCTCCACCTGGAAAAACCCTCCATCTGGAACAAGCCTCCACCTGCAAGATGCCTCGCCTGAAACTACCCTCACCTGGAACAACCCCCACTGAGGACAACCCTTTGCTTAGAACACCCCTCCGTCTGGAACAGTCCCCCGCTTAAAATAACACTTCCTCCTGGGACAACCCTCACCTAGATTTAACAACTAACAGATTTGCCACATTACTCTCTCTGACTCTCACTCTAATTATTGGAAAATTGACAGCATGCCTCATGATGCTTTACTCCTAATTAAGTTGGTACACATCCCTGAGAGGAAGAACAGTTTCTTGGTAACCACAATGGCATTATCATGCCCAGGAAAATTAACAATAATTACATGGCATCTATTAAGAATCAGCCATACCACATGTCCCCAAATATCTTTGAAGGTTGTTCTCCTTTATTTTACTAAACAAGGATCTGAGGTTTGCATCTTGGTTTGGGGTTTTATGACTTTTTAATCACTTTTCGCCTAGGAGGATCTCCCAACTTTTCCTTTGAATAATTCGGGTCAATTTTCTTGCAGAATGTTTCACCTTCAGGAAATATCCAATGTGTGCATCTTGGTGTCATTTAACTTCATTGTCCCCTATATTTTCTATAATCTATAAATTAGCTCTGAGACATAATATCTCCTTAGCCTTCAATGGCATTGAATCTGTTCTCCCTGTAAAACAGCCTCCCTCTGTCTCACTCGCAGATTACATAACTCTTTTAAATTTATGACTTGTTATTTGACCAGCACATGCATGCTAGTCATCTCTTTGTCACTACTGCCTCTGGGAGCAGATTAACTCTGCACCAGATGGGAGGTATCCCATTAGAGATAAACTATCGTGTGAGTAAGAGACACAACATGTGCCACAGGAGAGGGCCATCGGTTTCTGTCTTTTTTCCTTTGATACATGAAAACAATTAGTTGGGAACCTGGAGGCAAAGTACTATTCGATTCTGGAGCAAGTCCTCTCTATCTTAATTTCTTTGAACCTGATCCTGCCCAGTGAGGAGGCACCTTCCCCCCATTAAAACCCCACATCTAGACACCATTTACTCCAAGCTCCTCACGAGTGTCGGTGTCCTGAGTCCACACCCACTGTTGGTGGGCGGTGGAGGAGAAACTTCAGGGTGCGCTGTGTGCAGAACTGCATGACACTCCCTCACAGAGCCCGAGCATCCTCCTGCATGCGTTCTGCTGCTGAAAGACTGAGTCTTCACAGGAAAACTGAGTGAGGCAATAAACCAGATAATGTAGGTCAAGAAAGAGAAAAAAGAGACAACTTCTGATGAATCGTAGAGTTCCTAGTTTGCTATCACTCATACCTGAAAACAAAATAAAGGTTTTTCATGTGAGGATAGATAGAGTCTCACAGGCCAGTTGCAATAACACCAGCCAAGATTTATTTGAATGGATGCTTTAGACCAAGTACTCATCTTGTAGGTAATTATCCCATTTGAAGCCGCATAGCCTTGAGTTAGGTGTGGTTACCATCTGTAAGTCTGAAGCACAGACAGTTGACGTGTCTTTCTCTCGGTCATACAGCAATTAGTTGGAGAGGCTGAGATTGAAACTCCAGCACATCAGATTCATGAGCCTGAGCGTTAACCACTATACAACATAGCGACTTTTCCACAAGGTTCAGGAGAAAGTATCGGGGAAGGAAGCGGCTGCCGCTGAGCCGCTCTTGAGCCAGGACCTATGCTGGACCTCAACATGTCTATAGTTGGGAGTCCTGCCCTGGTGGGCCACCGGAGGCAGCTGGAGGTACGTGCGTGAGCAAGTCATTTGTGTGGCAGTCCCCGTCATATCAAAGGAAGCAAATGTGGCCTCTAAAAATGACCGAGGGATGTGGTAAGCAGTTGGAAATCTGTGCACAGCCTTACAGACTCAATTTCCTCCCCCCACTTCCACCCCTCCCCTAGATCTGCTCATTCTATACCTGCTCTGACACCCAATAGGATCACAACAGTGCAGGTGCAGTGAGATAAAGAAAACGAGCAGAGTAGGGTGTTACTCCATGCCTTATCATGAAACTCTAAACAGCTGCTCCCCTGCCAGCCCCAAAAAGTGAAAACAAAGGACTGCTTTGGGAGCGTGAGCCCGGCTCTGCTGGCGCCTGGGCCAGGTCAGAGCCCAACCGCAGTGCTCCAGCCGCGGACAACATCCCTGCGGTCGGTGCCTTGCGGACGGGGTGGGGAGACGGGCCGAGTAGGAACTGTCTGGATCACCGCACCAGTGTGTCATCATCACACAGCACCTCTTCTTACTTTACCTTTGTTGTATTTGCGCAAAACCTACCTGCTTCATGAAAATGTCTGGATAGTGGGCATAATGAGGTCAAGGCACACAAAGTATTGTTGGATACAAATCCCTCTTTTTGCAGTATCCCTGCATAACATGTTTTGCACTCTTTTTGCTAAAACATTGAAATGGAGATGCTTAGGGAAGAAATGCAAATTGAAACAAATGAACAAAAAGAAAACACCTTTGCCTGCATTCTACATATCAGATTGACAAAGACTTAAAAGTTTAATAAAACCCAGGGTAGGTGAGGGTGTAGAGAAATATTCCCTTTCATAGACTGTTGATCGAATATAAAGACCTCTATGAAGAGCATGGTGACAACTGTAAAAAAAAGTTTGACACATACCCTTTGATCTGGCAACTTCACTTACTGGAATTTATCTTACAGATATATTTGCATGAGCATACAAAAATATATGAATAAAGAACATTCCCTGCACATTGTAATTTAAAAAACATGTATATATAACTTAAATGTCCGTCAATAGAGACTAATATATAAAGTACCTCTATAAAAGAATACAACATAGTCATTTAAAAGAATAAAATAGCCCCGGCCGATGTAGCTTAGTGGATTGAGCATCAGCCTGCAAACCAAAGGGTCCCAATTCAATTCCAATCAGGGTACGAGCCTGGGTTGCAGGCCAGGTCCCCAGTAGGGGGTGCGCGAGAGGAAACCGCATATTGATGTTTCTCTCCCTCTCTTTCTTCCTCTCTTCCCCTCCTCTGTCTAAAATTAAAATAAATAAATAAAATCTTTAAAAAAATAAAAGACTAAAATACATTTGTATGTGTTGAAATAAAATATGCCAAGATAATTATTAAATATATAATAAATAATTATTTAAAAAGGAAATATCCTAATAGTGTATACACATATTACAATATGTATTTTCTTTTGTTTCAGTGTTTGTGTATTGATTTATTTTTATTGTTGTTCAAGTACCATTGTCTCCATTTTCTTGCCGAGTCTTTCTCTCGGTCATACAACAACTAGCTGGAGAGGCTGAGATTGAAAATCCAGCACATCAGATTCACGAGCCTGAGCGTTAACCACTATACGACATAGAAACTTTTCCGCAAGGTTCAGGAGAAAGAATTGGGGAAGCGGCTGCTGCTGAGCTGCTCTTGAGCCAGGACCTTCCCCGTCCCACCCACCCCCTCCTACTCTCAGTCCTGCTCCCCTTTGGCTTTGTCGTGGGCCCCTTATACATGTCGTCCAGGAATAATGTGTATTTTCAATGTTTGTGTACGCAAGGAAAACTCTGGAAGGATATAGAAGAAATTGTTAACAGGGTTGATCTTTAGGTAGTGGGCTGGCATAAGGGAAAAAACACCTTTTTGTTTCATGTTTTATAGTTTTCTATTTGAAGTCATTTTAAAAACTAGCTTTCATTTCTTTTAGGAGTAACACTGGAAATTCCTAGGGCATACTCAGAATTTCCACACTCCTTTTTTCTTTAGAGTGGCTATTTTCGACCTGTTGTATTTCATGGTGCACATTAACTAATTACTAAAATTTTGTGGCACACCCGAAAATACATTTTTTTTGCCAATCTGACCCCCCCCCAAAAAAAAAACAGGTATAATTTTGATTCATTCACACCAGATGGCTATTGTTGCGTTGGCTGTTGTCCTTTTATTTGACCATCTAAGGGAAAAGAGGTCAGTGCCCCTGACTAGATAGTCAGTCAGGTATTGCACGTTTTAAAAATTCTTGCGGCACTGGGGTTGAAAATAGCTGGTACAGAACATGCAAACCACAGTGCCTCCCAAGGCTGAAAAAGAAACAGTTGCAGAAAAGGACCGTACGTCCTGAGATACAAAAGGGCCGGTTTTCCACTGTCCTCAAAGTGGACAGGTCTTTCCAGTTTTTCTATTTATTGTAGAAGGTTCCATTATCCACTTGTGATTACCCGTTCCATGGAATTTCTCACACGTCAGGTGAAGCTGACCTGCCGTTCAGTCCCACAATGGCCTTGGCTCGGGCAACATGAGTAACCGTGGTAGCAGTTGGGGCTGCTAGGCCTCCTTGGGCCCTTCCTTTGGACTCTGATGCTCAGAGAGGATGAGTGAGTCTCCAGACAGTACCCTGTGCTTCTGAGGGCCTGGGCACAGTGGGACAGAGGGAAAGCATGTTTCCAGCCGAACTCAGGGGACACGGCCGCACATGGAGTCGCGCCCTGGGATGACTCCGTTTTCTCCTCATGGGTGGAGGCACATGGTCTGGGGCAGCACGTGGTCACCCGGTTCTGATCTGACTAAAGAAGCTTGTGCGAACACTCTCTTTGAAAACAACTTTAGCAAGAGAAAACCATTAAATTTTGCATTTCAAACAGCCTGATTAACCGGACTTATTGTGGCGATTGTTTTGCAATATATACAAATAACTGAATCACTATGTGGTACACCTGAAACAAATATAATATTTTATGTCAGTGATACCTCAAAATAAAAAACTATTCTCTAGTTATCACTGAAAACACAATATTTCTGACAGAGTGGTTAATGTTTGCCTTTTCATAGGATTTAAAATGTTAATGTTAGAAGTGATACATATTATACAGTGCTTATGTAAATAATAACAGGTGATTTTCTCATTCAGGGGAAGATCCAGTTAATAAAATGGGATGGTGAGACCAGTAATTCCATCCAGGAAAGGGGAACTTTTGAGAAATTTCCTGTACTAGTTCTAGCAGCCTTCCTACTACCACCCCCTCTACCCTTACTCTCTCACCCACCCACCCGTAGTGGGGGGTGGAGGTGGGGAATCAGATTTGACAGCGAGCAGCAACAGCTCTCAGGAGACACTCATCCTGGTATTCCTTCCCACCCCGGAGCCCCTGCCCTCAGGTGGGGACCAACAGACAGGACAGCCCTGTGACACCTGGTGCTGGGCTTCCCTTTCTTTCCCATTCAGTGTCTCAAAGACTACTCTTTTCCTCAGACAGAGAGACCAGACTGTGTTAGTAAATTCCAGAGGTGGAAGGGAATTTGCGAAACCATTCCCCACCCTTTTGCCTCCAAGCAAGGCAATGCATGCATTCATGGTCTTCACTTTTTATTGTACATCATACTCGCCAGTCATCTTATTAAAAATGCAGAGTCCCGGGCACCTTTCTCAGGCATGCTGACGGTGTGGACAAAGGTCCAGAAGTCTGCGTTTTAAGCAAGCAAGGGGGGGCGGAGGGGGGCAGGGGGACTCAGGACTGCTCTTGGAGAAACATCCGAGCGCAAAGGAGGTACAAAAGCAAAGTTAGTGACTGAAATAATAAACCGATAAAAAGACCAAAGAAATCAGGAAAGTCTAAAGTAATGATTTTTTAAAATCATTAAGTAATGTTTTTTTTAAAATCTTTTAATGAAAGTATTTGCTCAAAAAATTTTATTTGGAAGGCTGATATGCAAAATAACAACCAACTCCTCAGGTCGCTGAGAAGGGCAGTCCCAGGGCTTCTGTCCTGCAGGCTGACAACCCCAGTTCTAACATGCCCGGGGAGTGCCTGACAACAACACTGAGTGTTAGTGAAAGTGGGTGAAAGACTCTCACTGAGAAGAAAGATAAAGTCAGAAGGCCTTTCTGATTGCATCAGCCTTTAGACACAGGCACCGTGGGGATGGGAAATGTGGATGGACTCAGTCCCCAGCCAGCCTTTCCTGCACGTTCTAAACTGCTCATGACTCCCAGTCCATATCCCTATGCCAGTCCTCTACTTGGAATCTCACACCCAGATCCAACTGTCCATTCCACAACTCCATTGGCGTACAACCAGTAGGCATCACAGACGTAACTTACTGATTTCCTCAGCGCACACACACACCACCTCCACTGCTGTCTTTCCTATTACCCTAAATAGCACCATGAGCCATTTAATTGTTCATATCAAAAATCTACATTCATTTCTGTAGCAAAGATGATATTCTGTTTCACCACATCCCATTTCATTTCTCAGTTTCTGGGCACACGGGAAGATTATTTTTTCTAGCTTCTCCTGTAGTCAAGTGGGGCCATGGGGTATACATCTCTTACCCTGTGTCCGAGGTCTCAGAGACACTCTGTCCTGAATGGAGTACCAGATGAAGGAGGCTCTGCTACCTGGTCCCCTGACTGAGTGTGTGGTTCAGTGCCCTTCCCCCACCATTTATCAGTCAATACTTAGAAACATAATATGAGCTAGAAATGAACATCTGTTGTATTAAGTTATTGAGATTTCAGGGGTTGTTACCCTGCATTAAGTATCCTAATGCATTGTCCTTTCCTCACCCCAAACATCCAATTAATTAGCAATCCTGCAGATTCTAAAACCTATCCTGGGTTTTTCCAACCCCTGCAGGCCCAGTACTACCACCAGGGCATGCCAGGGGCTCTTTGGTGACCCACCTACCAACAGTCACGGTGGCTTTTTTGTTGCATTGTTCCAGCTGGTGGCATAGCTATCACCAAAATCTCACTTTAAAGTGTGATTTCTTGGGCTGTTGCTGGTACCAGTCCTCAGAGGCTGGGATCCTGGGCAGCTGACTTGAAGATGGAAGCTGGTGGGCAGAAAGTTCATTCGGGAGTGAGCTCAGCTCCTCCTGCGTGGGTGAAGGGAGTAAAGCAGGATTGCTCTTCAAAGGGACCAATGACGTTCCACCTCTTAAGCTGAGTGATGGGTTCATCGTATTCATTTATCAATATTCTTTATTTTACACATTATTTTAAATGAATGATGTATTCTACAATTTTAAGAAGTTTTTTTTTAAAGCCTTAAGGGTGGTGGATCACAGTGAGTAATCTGATCAAATGGGCCAACAACAGCATTCCTGGCATTCCTGGTATATTACTTTGGGCAGTCATTTAAGGTCTCTATATTTCAGTTTCTTCATGTTAAAATGGTTATTGTAATAACTTTTACTTCATATAGTTGTTGGGAAGATTAAATGAGATTGTGTATGTATAGCGGGTTCAATAGTGTCCCCCCAAATTCACTTCCACCTGGAACCTGAGATTTAGAAACAAATTTTTAGCAGATGTAATAAGTTAAGAAGAGGTCATACTAGATTAGGGTGGGCCCTGAATTTATGACTGGTTACTTATAAGGAAAGGGAGAAAAGGGGGTTATAATTAGAGTTACACTCATGCACACAGGAAGAAACTCTTGTGATAAATGCAAAGATTGGGGGCATGCAGCGCCAAGCCAAGGAGGGCCAAGGAGGGCCAAGGAAGGCCAGCATCCACCTGCAGGTAGAATGGATACGGAAGGATTCTTCTCCAGGGACTTCAGAGGAAGCATGGCCCTGCCAACCCTTTGATTTTGAACAACTGGCTTCCAGAAAACTGTGAGAGAATACATTTTGATTGTTTTTAGCCACCCGGTTTGTGATGCTTTGTTACAGCACCCACAGTAAACTAATACAGTGTGTAAATTCTAGCTGATCCTTGGCGCAGAGAAAGTACTTACTAAAAATTAACAATGATTATTGGATAAATTCAAACATCTGTGCCAGTTGTTTGACTTGAAACCCTTCTGTTTTGTTCCATTCCTGCCTAACAGTTAAGCATGACAGTTATGTGACTATTCGGATCTCTTTATGGCTCAGGAAAAGGAGAGCCAAATATTCACATGCAAGATAGAAACTAAGGCTTGTGCAGTTTTTGCGTCTCTTACAGCACCAGGCACCTCAGTAATAAAGATTTGAGTGCTTGCTGCGGGTGAGGAGCAGTGTTGGGCATGGGAGTTGAAACGGATGACCCTGCTCCTGCCCCTGCCCCTGTCCGTGGCAAGCGGGGCATGTTGTGGAGAGAGCATCGGACTGGTGAGTCCTGTGGGGCTCTGTGACGAATGCCATAACAGAGACAGGTAGAGAGCTGGGCCAGGAGGGCTGACTCAGGCTCACATGGGTGTGCATGGCGAGCTTCACCCAGGAGGGCCTTTTTAGCCAAGGCTTAAAGTGCACCAAGCAGGGAAGGACAAGTGAGGGTAGGGTTTCCAGACAAAGACCAGACTGTGATGACCTAGTGGGCGGCATAAAGGAATTTGAATGCTATTTTGTAAAAATAAGAAACAAGCAAAGGGTAATCACATTTAAATAATTATTTTGGGGTATGGGGCCAACTGTCATTCCTCAAAAGAAGCTTTCACTGTGAAGTCTCACTATGACAGGTATTGCCTTGGAGGCCGCTGGCTTGTTTGGGGCCAGCCCACCCGTCCCCGAGTCCTTAGGTCACTCTAAAACCCAAGGGAACCTTTGGAATCTTCCCACATGCTGTGTTATGGTGATTTTGAGACACAGAATCAGGGGATGGGTGGTAAGTACTGAAGAGGCAGAAAGTTTCAAGGAAAGTCCAATAGAAACAGAATGATCTATGGGAGCTAAACATACAAAAAAGTGAGGAGACAAGAAAAGCAGAGCAAATGAGGAATTGTTATGGTCCCTGTCTCTGTGAACTTTGAAAAGACTTCAGCCTCAGGTGAAAAGTCCACCAGGCAAGTAGGAGCTTGTTCACACACTAGGAGCCCTGGGAAGGCACCAGAGTGAAAGACAGCAGCTTACGAACTCCGACAACTGACCAGAGCTGGTAAGAGGAGGCAAGGTCCTTCAACTGAAGGCTGAAACCCAGTTCCTCTCTTGTCCCATGACTCAGCACAAACAGTGCAGTCCCAAGGTGGCAGGAGCTGAGCACAGGGCTAGGTCCCAGGCAAGTCCCTAAAGCAGCTTCCAGAAGGACTGGGGGTCGCCATGCGGGTGTGTGCATTTTGCAGACTAAGGTTCACCAGGAATTATGGTTCTTTCTATCTCTGTGCCTTCTCACAATCTGGTATTTGCATAGTATAGTATTTTCTACTTATTGAATGTTTTTTTCTTTTAAATCAACTTTATTGAGATTTAATGTAATTCAGTAAAACGCACCTATTTAAAGTGTACATTTTGATGGGCTCTGACAAGTTTATACACCAAGTAAACCACCACTACAATCAAGATACAGAACATTTGCTTCCCCCCAGAAAATTCCCGTTTGTTACTTCCCGGTCAATCCCTCCATCCCAGCCCTAGGCAACCACTGATGTGCCTTCTGTTGCTGTAGATCAGATTTGTCTCTTCTGAAATTTCATAGAAATGACATCATATAGTACATACTCTTTTGTGTGCCGGTCAGGCTTCTTTCAGTCAACATGGTGTTTTTGAGACCCACCCATGTCATCGTGCAGAGCAGTACCTCTTTCTGTCTCTGCAGCTGACTAGCATTTCATTGCACACATATACTTCAATTTGTTTCTCTATCTACCTAAGCATAACATTAAGATTGTTTCTACTTCTGCTATGAATTCAGCTTCTATGAACATTTGTCCACATGTCTTTCCATGCATATGTGCTTTCCTTCTCTTGGGTAATTATTAGTTATAGGACTCCTGGACGTATGCTAACTTCAAGTGTGTTTTTGTAAGGAGCTGCCAAACTTTTCCACAGTGGTCGCACAGTTTTACTTCCTCACCAGGAGTGTATGAGAGTTCTGTTGCTCTACATTCTTCCCAACGCTGGCTATGGACTTTGGTGATCTTTTCAATTTTAGACATTCTATTGGGTGCATAGTGTTTTCTCTTGTGCTTTTAATTTGCACTTTTCTGATAACTAATGATATTGAGCATCTTTTTATGTGCTAATTGAATGTTCTTGCGTGAAATATCTCTTTAATTTTTCAATCATTTTTATTGGATTGTTTCTTATATTAAGTTCTAAGAGTCCTTAAATATACTGGTATAAGTATTTTGTCATATGTATTGCAAACATACATCAGGTTGGCCAAAAACACCCATGTCTTTTTTCATAAAATAAAAGACACATTTTTCATTTTCTCCAATAACTTTATTGACTTGGATATTTTGAGCATGTTGGCTATCTCCAGCATGATGTAACACTGATTGTTCTCAATTAATGTCTCAATTTGATTGCTATCAATTTCAGCTGGTTTACCAAACCATGGAGCATCATCCAGTGAGAAATCTCTAGCACAAAACTTCACAAACCACTTTTGACATGCTTGATCAGTCACGGCACCTTCTCCATACATTGTGCAAATATTTTTTGCATTTCAATTGCATTTTTACCTTTCTTGAAATAATAAAGCATATGAGTTCTGTCTGGAAAAAGTCCAGTCATTATTAATATAATGAGAACAGTTTGCAACGCATCGATGTAATTTGGCAGCCAAGGAGAGTAGACCTGAATGCGTGTGCGTGAACAACAATGACTTCACTGTACTAGTCAATGGGGATGGTAGATGCTGTTGAGTGAGCATGTGTACTGTGTGGCTGCCATATTAAAAATGACTGAACTAGTAGAGCAACGAATCTGCATCAAATTTTGCCTTTTCTATTTTTTTTCTTTTACCTTATCTTTTTGTTTTTGTTATTCTTTGGCCTCTTAATTTCCCACACCACTCCTAGTGTCCCCCAGTCCCTCCTCTTTTTTTTCCATTTTTTTTTCTGCTCAACATTTTCCCGCTACTACTTTCCCCACAACTACTTTCCCCAGTCCCACACACCCTCACCTCACACCCTCAATCCTTCCCCCATTTGGCTTTGTTGATAGGTTCTTTATGCATGTTCCTTAATGACCCTTCCCCTCCCTTTCCCCTGTCATCTCCCTCCCCCGTCCCTCCGGTTACTGTCAGTTTGTTTTTTTATTTCAATGTTGCCAGTTATATTTTGCTTGCTTGTTTATTTTGTCGATTAGGTTCCACTTATAGGTGATATCTTATGGTATCTGTCTTTCACCGCCTGGCTTATTTCACTTAGCATAATGCTCTCCAGTTCCATCCATGCTGTTGCGAAGGCTAGGTGCTGTTTCTTTCTGCTGCATAGTATTCCACTGTGTAAATGTACCATAGTTTTTTGATCCACTCATTTACTGTTGGACACTTAGGTTGCTTCCAATTCTTGCCTATTGTAAATTGTGCTGCTATGAACATTGGGGTGCATAGGTTCTTTTGAACTGGTGTTTCAGGATTCTTAGGGTATAGTCCCAGCAGTGGAATTGCTGAGTCAAAAGGCAGTTCCATTTTTAGTTTTTTGAGGAAATTCCAAACTGTTTTCCACAGTGGCTGCACCAGTCTGCATTCCCACCAACAGTGCACTAGGGTTCCCTTCTCTCTACATCCTTGCCAGTACTTGTTGTTTGTTGATTTGTTTATGATGGTCATTCTGACTGGTGTGAAGTGGTGTCTCATTGTGGTTTTAATTTGCATCTCTCTGATCGCTAGTGATGCTGAGCATCCTTTCACATGTCTCTGGGTCCTCTGTATGTCCTCCCTGGAGAAGTGTCTGTTCAGGTCCTTTGCCCATTTTTTAATTGGCTTATTTGTCTTCCTAGAGTGGAGTCGTGTGAGTTCTTTTATATTTTGGAGATCAAACCCTTGTCCAAGGTATCATTGGCAAATATATTTTCCCATACAGTTGGTTCCCTTTTCATTTTGCTGATGTTTTCTTTAGCCTTGCAGAAGCTTCCAATTTTGATGAAGTCCCATTTGTTTATTCTTTCTTTTATGTCCCTTGCTCTAGGGGACATATTGGTGAAAATATCACTGCATGGAATATTTGAGATTTTCCTGCCTATGTTCTCCACTAGGACTTTTATGGTGTTGCAACTTATATTTAAGTCTTTTACCCATCTTGAGCTTATTTTGGTGTGTGGTGTAAGTTGGTGGTTGAATTTCATTTTTTTACATGTAACTCTCCAGATCTCACAACATCATGTGTTGAAGAAGCTAATTTTACTCCATTTTATGCTTCTACCCCCTTCGTCCAATATTAATTGACCATAGAGTCATGGGTTTATTTCTGGGCTCCTTATTCTGTTCCATTGATCTATGTGTCTGTTCTTATGCCAGTACCAGGCTGTTTTGATTACAGTGGTCTTATAATATAGTTTGATGTCAGTTATTGTAATCCCTCTGTCTTTGTTCTTTCTCAAAATTGCTGCAGCTATTCGGGGTCGTTTATGATTCCATACAAATTTTTGAAATGTTTGTTCTATATCTGTGAAATATGTCACAAATTTTGCCTTAAGCTTGAACAGTCCTCTGCAGAAACTATTCAGAAGATTCAGAAGGCTTTCAGGGATGATGCAATGAGGGCAGTGCAAATAAAAGTGTGGCACAAATGCCTCAAAGATGGTTGAGAATCTGTTCAAAGTGATCCACATTCTGGAAGGCCTGCAACAAGCAGAGCACCTGAGAATGTTGAATGTGTGTGGGCTGCAGTCAACGAAGATCAGCGACCAACAGTGAGAGAACTAGAAGCTGACCTGGGGATTCCAAACACTACTGTGTCCGAGATTTTGGTGCAGGATCTTGGCATGAAACATGTCGTGGCAAAACTTGTTCCATGGCTTCTGTTACCAGAGCAGAAGGAACATAGTACTCCAGTTGCTAATGGCTTGATTCAAACTACTACCAATGAACCAGATTTCCTCAAGAAGGTCATAACCAGGGATGAATCAGGGGCCTATGGTTACGATCCAGAAGCAAAGGCCCAGTCTTCCCAGCGGAAGTCGCCTGGTTCTCTAATTCCAAAGAAGGCGAGGCAAAGTTGTAGCAAGGTGAAGACCATGTTTTGAACAGTGGAAGAAACACTGAGAGAGCTGTGTGAGGCCCCAAGATGCCTACTTTAAAGGGGACTGAGGTATCATTGTCCTATATACAATGTTTCTTGTATCTTCTTCAATAAATGTCTCTATTTTTCATATTATATGGTTGGATGCTTTCTGGACAAACATCATAATATGCTGAAATGCTGTGTATTTTCTTCCATCTTCATTATTAAAATGACTACATAAAAAATCCATCAATTTTGATGCTTTTTAATGCATGCTGATATGACAACTGTCACAGTAAAATCTCACAAATTATTTTGAATGAAGTTAAAGACAACTAAGAGCTACTAGAGCCATCTTACAGAGAAAAACAAAGAAACTTTTTTGGCCAACCCAATTATATGACTAGCACTCTGAAAAGTCTATCAGCTCCCCCATTATATTACCTTGGTATCTTTGTCAAAATCAGTTGGCTGTATATATGTG
Source organism: Mormoops blainvillei (assembly GCA_004026545.1). Lineage (NCBI taxonomy): Eukaryota > Metazoa > Chordata > Mammalia > Chiroptera > Mormoopidae > Mormoops > Mormoops blainvillei. The sequence continues at coordinate 247,185 of PVJD01001086.1, read as the reverse complement.
GGTCTATTTCTGAACTTTCTTCTGTTTCTTTACTCTGTCTAGATTCTTGTAGCTTTAGGGTAAGTCTTAAATTTAGGCAGTATAAACACACCCATTTTGCTCTTTTATTTCAAAATTGTTTTGGCTATTACAGAGCTTTTGCATTTCTATGTAAATTTTAAAATCAGCTTGTCTACTGATATATTTTTAATATCCGTTGGAATTTCTATTGAGATTGCATTGGTTGTACAGATCAATTTGGGAAGAACTAATATGAAAACAATATCTTCTGATCCCAGAACGTAATATTTTTTCCATTTATTTAGTGTCCTTTATTTCTCTCAGTAACATTTTGCAGTTTGCATTACTCAGGTGTTGTGGGTATTTTGCAAAATTTCTCCCAAAGTATTTCATGACTTTTGATGCTGCCAGTGGTACTATTTATTGTCATTTCGATTACCAACTGTGTTTGCTAGTTTAATAGATATTCTAATATGACTTCCTGCTAAAATTGTCCTATTTTTCAGTCTTTAACAACAGCAATGGGCAAAGAGTATGCACTGTCCAGTAGCATTCTTGAACCTATATGTGTATGGATGGAAATGCTGCCTAAGAAGTGGCTTCCCCTAAGAGTGAGTCCTCAACCAGAATCTAGCCAAGGTAAGAGGGGGCCCTCTATAGTGATTGAGTCGTCCTAGAGACCCATGGTCAGTTAGTCTATCCCTGTGGGATTAAGGAGTTAAGAGCTTTTGAACAGTGATTCACAAACTTGAGGGGAGACAGAGGAAAGAAGTTCTTCCCCTAAGCTTCTCAGAATCCTCTGGGCAACTCCTCAGAATCACCAGAGATTCTGATCCTTAATCCTCAGGCAAGTATCCTGCCTCCTGTTCCAACTCTTATAATCACTGTGAGCTCAGGCCAAGTTATTTATTGACAGGAGAATAGTGGATCTCTCAGTGTGTGAGAGTGGAAAATAGTTCCAAATGGCATGGGGTCATTTGCAATATGAGTACTTAGTACGCGGCCATGAAGAAGAGTCATTCTGAACCTGTAATTCCTGCTGCAAATGCTATTATTGTTCCACAGTTTGGAACTGGTTCTGGTGCTTAAATCCCTCATTAAAAGGGAAATACCCCGGAGGTGATAACCTAAGTAAGTCATTATCAAATGTTAACACATGAACCAACAAGTAATATGTGAAAGAACCATCACCTTGGAAATAGTCTATAGTGCCCTGTGGGTAGTGTTTGGGGATTATTGATGGAAGGGGCATTAAAAAGGCGAGACAATTAAGAAAACTGGGACATTGATGCACTATGGATATACACCCAATAAGAGAAAAGAGCAATGAAGACCAGTTGGAGGACTAAAAACACACTGCCTGTCTCCTTTCTACTTGTAAAGCCCAGGAAGTTAATTAAACCACTACCTATTAGATCGAGCCGTGGGACCGGACCTGACCACTAATTAAAGAAATGTAGGCTTATTCATGTGAACTGTCCAAAGATTCCCTTGTGTTAGCCTAACCAACTCCTGTCCATCCTTCTAAGCTCATCTCAATGTACTTCCTCTGTGAAAACCATTCTCATTTACCCACATTACAGCTATTCCTCCTTCCTGCTCACAAAGAACTTTATTCATAACCCAATTTTGCACTTCATTGATTAATTATAACTGTTTTGTTTGCATGTCTCTCCCCTGATATTCTGGGGCCAAATTGCTCTGATTATCAATTTTTATATCCACCTCAGACTTTGTCCCTGAGCTTGATTCTCCTAAAATCCAACTGCCTTTACTGACATCTCCATTTGGGTCCATCACAAGGACCTCAAACTCAAAGCATCCAAGGCTGAACCCACAACATCTCTTCCTTTTTCAGGGTTTGCTCTCTCTTGGTGAATAGCTTCTCTGTTTCTCTTCTTGGTCAAGCCAAAAATGTACAATCATCCTTGACACCCACATCCTGGTTATTCTCCACACCCACATTACTCTATGATTCTGCTTCCTAAATACCTCTAGAATCTCATCATGTCCATCCATTCTTGATGGCATCACCCTCGACCAAGTTTGCAGCACCCTCCCTCCTGCACTCTTGCAATACTTTCGTAGTGATCTCTCATGTGTGTTCTGCCTGCCTCAAAACCATTTCCCCACTGCAGCCAGTGTTATCTCTGCAGAGTGCAATTCTGATCCATCCCCACCCTGCCTAGTACCCTTCAATGTCTTCTTTTCCTCTTAGAGTAAAGCCTCAAATCTCAAGCCTTACCTATAAATCCCCATGTGGCTTCAGGCTGCCCACCTTACCAGCCTCCCTCACTTTCTGTGTGCCAGCTGCACTGGTCTCTTTTCCTTTAATGCCTTCTCTTCTTTAACTTTTTTATTTTTAAATAATTTCTGACATGCACAAAAAGTTGCACAAACAGTACAATGATTTCCCGTATACCTTCCATCCAGCTTTCTTAAATGTCAACATCTTATATAACCACAGTTGAATCATCAAAAAGAGGAAATCCACATTAATATGCTATACTATCAAGTAACCTACAGATCATACTTGAATTTCAGCTGTTGGTTTAGGATCCAATGGATGGCTCCTCACTGCATGTGGGTGTCCTGCCTCCTTAATCTCTAATCTGGAACGTTCCCCATTCTTCCTTTGTTGTTTATGACCTTGCCAATCCAAACACAGGCCAGTTATCTAGTAGTGTACTGCTCAGTTTGGATTTGTCTGATGTTTTCTCACATTTAAATTCAGGTTATACATAATTTTCCAAGAATATCACAGAAGTAATATTATATCCTGCTCAGTGTAGCCCATCAGGAGGCACGTGATACTAATGTCTCATTACCGATGAGGTTAACTTTGAGCCCTTGGTTAAGGTAGTGTCTGCCAAGTTTCTCCATTGGAAAGTTACTCCTTATTGGGAATGGAAGAAGAGATATTTTCAATTTATATAAGTATTCTATTTCTCATCATACTTTTACCCACCCATGTTATCATTCATTGATGATTCTTACATGCAATAATTATTGCTCTGATGTTTTTCCAAATGACGATTTTTCTACTTCTATCATATGTTTTACATTTAGTAATTGCAATTCTACTGCAAGGAATAGCTTTTCCTCTCCATTTATTTATTTATTCAACTGTTAATTATCACTGTGGACTAATGCATATGATGTTATTCTATGAGTTATAATCTGTTGTTATCATTATATATTTTGTTACTCAAATCGTCCCCAATTTGGACTTGCCCTTCTTCATTGCCCTAAAAATAAAATGTAGGCATATTCACAAGGTGGTCGAGTATGCTGTTTTAGTCTGGAATAACCTTCTAATGTCCCCCACCGCCTCTGTTTCATCCCCAACTTTGTGCAGTGAATCTGTTTCAAGCTTTGAGGTTTTAGCTCCAGTGTCCCATCCTTGAGGAAACCCTTGAGCCTCCTGGAAGTGCTTAGGGCCCCTATTATAAACTTTGACAGCTCTATGAACTTTTTTTTATAGCACTTAACATATTTTAAAATTAAACTCTTCTTGTATGTGCATTTCCAAGGGCAGGGATTGTATGTGCCACACATTAATAAGCATTCAGTACATCTTTTGAATTAAATTAATGATTGAATGAACTTAATACCTAAAAAAAAACTGAGCTGAGTCTTTACAGAAATTCCATAATGATGTCATTTTTACTCCAAGAGAAGGTTTTCCCCAGCACATCTCATAGTTTCAGATAAGATATGGTTGACAGATAATTTGACACAACAAAGATTCATTTTTAAAAACTCGGTGACTTGGGTAGGTATAAAGATTACTTCCTGGATGGTCTCGATTCCATGTAGGTTGTTTCATTTTGTCTTTGTTTCTTGCTAAAGTAAAAATATATGTGCATCCATGTTTCACATATGACCTGTCATAGCTCCACCGTGTCTTATAAGGAATTATTTAAACTTTTGGTACTGAATTGTGGGGGGGAAATGTAACTGGGTGCAAAAAGTCCTGCAAAATCCATTGTTCCCTGAGCCTTGATTGTCTCTAATAAGTGTTCTTCACTCTGAACATAACAGGTGACATATTTATTAGTTAGATGTTAAAGCTTATATGAAACTCTCAGAATCAATTCCGCGGTCTGCTTAAAGGGGATTCTCGCTGAGCAGGTTTCATCTCCAATTTGAGAACTCAGAGTGCCAAGTTTTTCTGTTATTTGAAGACAGAAAGCAGGGTTTATAAGAAAAGACAGGCAGTTTGAGAACGATGTCCCATGGTAGCACTCTGGTTTATTTTCACAAAGCTGTTGCTTAGATTCTCAAGTGGATGTAAAGAAACAGAGAAAATTCTTTTAACAGGTGAGAGCAGCTGAGCACATCTGCAAACCAGCCCAAAGACCATACAGATCTTGGGGTTTTCAATCATCTGGGTCTGCCAGGTTTTAGAAATAATATAAGGAATATTATTGGAAAAATATTAATTCACTGGGGCAAAGTCCTGAGATAAGCAAGGTTTCTCTTTAACTTCTCTCTTTATACTTAATTTGGAATGTTATCTTCCTATAAATAACCACAGGTATCAGAAACTATGAAGGGTCTAAGATTTACCCTGCTTGCAAGCTAACAACTCAGCCTGCCAAATGTTGTGTGCTACCAAGAGATATGAGACTCCTGGGTCAGAAACAAAGTACTGTGTGTTTATTACTCACAGTGATAACAGTAGCTAGTGGAACAGAATTTTAGCACCATCAGCATCAATTGCCACAGGGTTTTAACAGCTACACATGCAGTGGGTTGCATTACAGGAGAGGAACCCTGTGCTTAAGGAAACTGACTCTTTTATAATAGGCACTAAGCATGTCTGCTGTGCTGTGGAGACATTACCTTTATTGTGCTGGAGTATGCCTACCTGTGCTTCAGAGAAAGATACTGTCTCTGCCTTCCAAGGTGGTAAAAAAAAACTTGACCTTTGCCCTGGGAAAGACAGTACCTCTATCCTTCGAGCTATTTCCTTTTTGTGTTTTAAATCCTTACCCAAAGATATATTTTGTTGTGTGTGTGTGTGTGTGTGTGTGTGTGTGTGTGTGTGAGAGAGAGAGAGAGAGAGAGAGAGAGAGACAGAGAGAGAGAGAGAGAGAGAGAGAGAGAACACAACGTTTTGGTGTATGGGACAACAGGGCCAGAGGATTTAATTGTCCAGAAGTCACATAATCCAACTAACTGAGCCACCCTTCCAGGGCTCTACCTTTTAAGCTATTTCCTACAAACATCCTTCAAAAGACATTTGGAACAAAAGACAGTGCGTTAATCACAAGACATGCACAAACACAAGAGAGCCGTGGAGAATGGTTCCAACACGTTTATTTCTTTCTCATCTTATCGAAATCCCACTGTATTTGTACATCCAAAGGTCCTTGAGCTCTTTTTGATGCCTACACTCACATATACAAATACCAAAACTTTGAGCTTGTTTTCTGCTCAAAATCCATAGGACACTTATTTGTTGTGCGGTGGGGCAATATGTATTTACATACGTTTTAGGCAAGTGCCAATTGGTACAATGCCTAGGAATGAAGTTGCATGGGGGTTTAGGTAGATGAAAAGAGCCTCCACTACTCTCGACTTCTCATTTCAATAGCAACTAATGATAATGTGTTACCACATGCCCAAAACACAGTAAACACTCAGTAGGTGTTAGCTATTGTATCAGTCAAAATATGCTAGACTTTTGCTGCAGTAACAAATTATCTTAAAATGTGAAAGTATGTTTTTTCTTTATTAGGCTACTTGCCCCTTGCAGGTGTCCTGGAGGCTCTGCTCTGCACTGTCCTCACTCCAAGACGCAGGCTGGCAGGGTGGCCATTGTCTGAAGCATTGCTGGTCCCTGCGGCAGAGGAAAAGAACTCTCTGGGGAGACTTCTGCAGGCAATTAAGTGCTCTGGCCCAGAAGTCACACACATCACTCCACTTCACAGCTCACTGGCCAGATCTGGTGACATGGCCTCACAAGGGAGCCAAGAGGTATGATCCTACCATGTGTCCGGAAGGCAGAGGGCAGTTGGGTAACAACAGAAAAATTACTGTAAGTTTTATTTTGTTATTATTAAAAATCATAATGAAAACTTATCCTGTGGCAGAGGACATCATTGGTGCCTACTCAGCATACTTTTGGTCCTTTTTTTTTTTTTTTTGTAATAGAGCCCCAATTTTGTTCAAGTCTCTCCTCCCCGCCCCTCATAGTCCCAGGGCCTCAGGGGAACATGACTGACATCTTCAACACCAGGTGTAGGCCTGATTGGTCAAGGGGCACTGTCATCTCTTTTGCTGGTGATCGATTTAGGAATGGACACATAGAGGTCAATGGCTTCCACATAGGAGCTTCAAGTTCCTGGGGGTTTAGGGGAAATTTATTTCTCAGCCTTCTTAAAGAGCTTCCAGAGTAACTTTTCTTTCTTCTTATGAACATTATTGTCAAACACAGAGAGGAGACCTGGAACCAGCTTGAAATAAGCTTGCAAAAAGAACCCTAGAAAAACAGACCTAGAACCACTGGACTGAGAATGACTCCTAAAATCTTCTAGATTTTCCATTGTGGGGCCTCACTATTGAAGCCAACAGGAAGAGAATTATCTGTTACTTTGAGCTAAAAGTAACCTAACCAATGCACTATCTTCCTGTTAATTTTGGGAAATAAAGAGCAACATGGAGAGGAATAGAGGCAGAGCTGGAACAACTAGCATCACAAGGGACAAGAACCCAGCAGTAGGAACAGTGAGAAAGTGTGCCCCACCAAGCGTGTCCACCACAAAAACCTAGCTATGAGCCCTGACAACACAGGCATTTTGCGGGCCCACTCTGCTACTGTAGCCTTAATCTCTTAGGAAAGATTTACTATTCTGCCTGGGAGAAAGCACTATTCGGTAGACCCAGGATTAACCCAGATTTTGATCTTAAGCAGGCTTCCCGTGGGCTTTCTTTGAGCCCTCTTGAGGGATGTACCTGTAGCCTTTAACTGCAATTTCCAGGACCAGGTCATAAGGCAGTCCTGTCACTTGACTGCAAACCTCCTGCTTGGGTCAGCTGAGACAGACGTGGCCAAGCATGATAGGCGAGGCCTTTGCATTTCCATAGATTCAGCCGAATGACAGCCTTGGGCGTTCTGAATACACTTTATGCCACAGCTAAGCAAGCCTGTTGTATTTGTATTTAATTTTCTGGAGTTGAATTTCTTTAAGCCTGTCCTTACATCATCTTCTCCAAGGCTTATCAGGTTAGGGTCAGAAGGCCCATCTTAGATCAGTATCCCCAGCAGGAAAAGGCTCTGCCAGCCTCTGACTGCGTGGCTGGTCTTTTATTTCCTGTGCTGTTCCAGTTCACACGGAAGCAGAGAATGACTTGTTTTTTATCCTGCCATGTTCAGTACAATCCCAGTTTAGAATCAGGCATGTTTTTATAAGGAGGGAAGAGGGGCTGCTCTTCATAAACAGGGATGGAGTGATAAACATCTTCTCTCTGCAGTAACTCAGCAATAGAACAAAAACACCAGGAACTGCAGCTCCGTGAACGATTATTGTCTGCTGCATAATCAACTAGCTGTTCACTGTCTCGCCCAGGAATAAAACTGGAGGCAGTGGGCTTAAATTGAGGCACATGGGCTTTGAATTAGATTGGGCTTGAAAGAAGTTCAGGAAATTTTCAAAAGAGCCCAGATCGTAGTTGGCTTGTAGCCTGTCCCTTGCCGTTGTAGTGAGCACCAGGGTGGGGTGGGGCAGGGGTGGCGACCACCCCGGGGCACGCACCTCTCTTGTGGAAGCTGGAAGGATCACTAAATCAGTTTTTCAGCAGGTAGGAATGGCATTTTCAAAGTCACTCAGGTGGTCTTGTGATGGCATATAAAAGAATGTGTACTCTCTGAAGCAAAAAGTTAAGGTAACAAGACACTTGAAATGCGAGCTGGAGGTCTTCCTGAGGTTTTCTTTCCTCGCCGGCAAATTTCTGTGCAACTGTCATGACTTAGCTCCTTGTGGTTATTCCCTGGCACCTCTGTCTTCATGCATCTGCTTTGGCACTGGTACAAGGCACCGAGGAGGCACCTGAGCTCAGCCCTGGGTGCACCTGGAAGTCAGACGTGGTGAGATCAGCTTTGAGAGGCACCCCTGAGGGGCTCCACAATGGCAGGTGGCAGAATATAAGCTAAGCGAGCCTGGGATCCTGGGCACTGCTTGGAAAGGGCAAAGTGAATGTCCTTTCCATCAGGGCAGTGGAGGCTGTCCCACAGGGGGCTTGCAGTCTATTGGGAAAGACAATGCAGAAAAATAACTCAGACATCCTCAGACTTCACCTGCTGTGGAGACCACAAGTAATGACTATTTGTTATCTCAAATTCAAAGATACCAACCTATAACTTTCTTTAAAAAAATTAAAAATAAATTTCTGCCTAGTGTCTTGCATGGTCTGAGGAGCTCAGTAAGAATTTGTTGCAGAAAATGAGTGAAATGCTTGTGACAGCGCATAAGCCAGCCATCCCAGCCTCTGCAGGCTGCTGACAACATTGACCAAGTCTGAACTTGTCCTCATTCAAATAAGTGATTAACCAAGAGAACGATGAATGAAGCTTTTATTTATAATAACTAAATCAGTCATCAATATTTATTAACCACTTACCATGTTTGAGGTATTGTCCTAAGTTCTTTACAACAGTCCTCCGACAGGGGTGTTCTTCATTAACCCCAGCTTAAAGATGAGAAAACTGAGGAACAGAGAGGTTCAATAGCTGGCCCAAGGTAACACAGTTTTGAACCCAAGAAAGCTGGCTCTGCAACCCTTTGAAAATGGATGAGCAAGTAAACTTGGCTGTTAAACTAGCAACAGGCTCTGGCCAACAGGAGGCTGGAAGGAGGAAGAGACAGGTGAGGCAGAAGGGAGGCAAAAATCAAGCAGACGAAAGCTGAAGGTTTACCAGCAATGTCAATAGCCAAAAAAGTGGGCTGTGCCAAAAGAGACAGCGGCATAAAGGAGTTAGGCACATGGGCTCCTATGGCGCTGCTAAGCTGGTTCTGCCCTACCTATAATCTCCATTTTTATTAGAACCCTCAGTTGTGTATTCCCCTTGATACCCAAACTACTGTTCACTTTCAAGGTATTAAAGGAGTGTTTATCAATTGAAAATTACACAGAATAGGGAGTGGAGAATGAAATATAGCTAAAGAACCATTTTTGTACTTAGGGGAAAATCAGTTGAAACCTATTTAGTTTAGATGGTTGAGACATGCACAGTGTTATAAATAATATCAAAGAATATTTCAGCCTCTAGGAATTTTTCAAAACCACAAATTTATTTTTTTGCCAACCCATCCTGTTGTGCATGTGTGTGTGTGTGTGTTTTCCAAAAGCTGAAAAAGAATCTGGAACCTGTTTTAAAGTTTTGTTTAAACTGATGCTTGCCACAGTCTGATTTCTTTCAGATTTTGTTCATCTTCCATGATTAAATATAATTCTATAATAATATTCATGGCCAAGTGTATTTCCACTTAGAAGCAGGAGAATAGAGAGGTTGTCTTCTAGAATTTCTTTTTCATTATAATTTTGGCTATCTCTGGTCCACCCTGCTTGTCTCTCTCTTTAAAAGTCTTGTCTGTACTCCCGTAGCCCAAGTTGTTATTCTCCTAATCTGCTCAGACCAGAATGACTTACGCAATAAAAAAATTAGCAGCAATAACAAGTATTCTTTATTTATATGGCAACTTTCTTTTACAGATTCTAAACTTTAGGGAAGGAGAACATTGCCTTCTAAATATTTGTGGGCTGGAGCTAGGTTCCTTGGTTGAAGGCATTTAATATGGATGGAAATACTTGGCATAATTCTCAAGGTTATACTTTTATAAGGGCCACTTGTTATTTTCCTTTGTTACATAACTCTGCCCCTCTCTGAATAGGCTTTCCAGGTTTGCGGACTATCAGAGATTAGGAAACTCAGCTTTTGAACTGAGCACATTGTCTCAGGCACTGTCCCTCTGCTCTTCCCCTATCTCTACACAGAACAAGTGAGACTTTTGTTTCAGCAAACGTTGTCTTAATGACATGCTTTGGATCTTGGACCATGAGGCCTAGAACTGGGTGAGGATATGCCATGTCACTATGCCTCTGGCTGATGTTGGTAAACCTCAGGGAACACCAGCAGTGTCTACAGACACGCCAGGCCTCCCTCCCCTTCTCTGTGTCACTAATCTCATTTCTTCTTATTCCCTGACAGACTCCAGCCAAGATAATGTCTCACATGTATCTTACATATTTTCACCCATCTTCTTCCATATACCAGTCAATAAAAGCATTTATGAAGCACCTCCTATGTGCAGAGGGAGCACTGTGTTTCACGCTCCACTCTGCCGATTCCTTGATTAAAAGATTAGCCCAGATTATTTTTTCTGCCACCATCTCCGATGTCTCCACCATCTCCGAAGTCTCCATCAATGCCTGTCCTCTGGCGAGCACCACTCCAGCACTGCCTGAGATGTGTCTCTCAGGCTCTTTGACCATTACCCGCAGGAAGGAATAAATTTGACCCACACGGCTACCCTGTATACACACACACAACTCACAAACATAGTTAACTGAAACAAATGTTTCATGAAAACAATACCTACCATGTAGGTAGTACTTGAGTATTTTCAATTCCAAATTATTTCATAAAACACAAATGTTCATCTTTACTTACAGAATTGATTTCATGACCAGTAGTGTGAAAAATTCTAAGGAACCCTGGGTATTTACGAAGCATAGAATTAATTAGAGGTTCTAAAAGATGAATAATTCAAACAGAAGGCAACCGAAGAGTGTTCATAAAGTATTTTCAGAAAGTAAGATTTTGTCCAAATAAGATATTTGAGAACAAACACTAAGTTTGAACAAATCCTCTGAATTTCTAAGAATTAATTTATTCTTTAAAGAAAAACTTTAAAAAAAATTATTTCGAGCATCAAGTCTGATCTCGACTTCAAACATACAAAAATGGGTAAGTTTCTTGTCTTCCAGGAGTGCATAGTTTAATGGAGGACCCAGAGAAGGGACACAGTAATTAGGGTCCAGTGTTCTAAGGACTATCACTAAGACCCACATGGGGTTCTGTGGGAGCCGCAAATGGATCCCTAATTCAGAAAGGGCTGGGCAGGATTCTGGGGCTGGTGACTCCTGGAAAAGCCTGGGTCAGGACAGATACTTTCTTCTCTAGATTAAGAAAGTGCTCAGTATTTGCGTTCAGAGTGCGTGGAACCTCTTGAATCTGCACAGCATGGTGAGGGGTCCCTATGGCGGCAGTGAAGGGCACACATGGGGAATGATCAGATATAAATCTCTGGAGACAGGTGAGCAAAGGAGCTTGAGTTCTCTCCAGAAACATAAAGGGAATCCATTGAGAGGTTTCTGTTTTTGAAAGATCCCTGAAGAAGCAGTGTGGAGGATGCTGGCCAAGAAGCCAGGCTGGAGCAGTGGGTCTAGTTAGGAGGCTGGGCTTAAGTACTAGAGGAGAAATAGTGCAAAGGGCCTTGGCCAAGACAATGGTGGTGGGAATGGAGAAGAGGGGAGGCCTCTGCTCTGAGAGGTGCTAAGGACAGCAGCAGGGGGATTAAAGCAGGTCATGTCTCGGATGACTTCCAGGTGTCTGGCAGGCATGACCAGAGGTGGCATTCATACCACCCATGCAGGTGGGAAATGGAGCGGGAGGATAGAGTTTGGGAAAAGAGTTCAATGATGAACATGCTGAATTTGGAGTGCCGATGGTGATGCAACATCCACTTGGATCTGGAGCTCGGGGAGAGTCTGATCTGGTGTTAAATGAAGCCACAAAGCAAAGATAATGAAGTAGGACCAGCAGAGAGCTGGGATGTGGCCCTAGGGAAGCCCCAAATTCAAGGAAATTACTGATTTGCTCTAGATCCATCACTCAGATGGCTCTGGTTAGTATGGGGTCAGTGCAAACAGCCTTTGTCCTCACTTCCTTACTGTCTTCTCTAAGCTGTAAATGCCACCAGAGCTCGCAGAGACAGCATGCGGTATGAACAGTCTTTAATGTGTTTATTCCACCCAGTCCTCCCTTCGGGAGTCTCTGGAGATGACCCAGGTGCCAGGCAGATGGCAGAGCCTCAGCAAAGGCAGATAGAAGTAAGGGCGACTCTGTACCTAGTCATTAACAAAGAGTGAAAGGCCAGTTCTTCAATGTTTGCTGGGGAGGGGTCTCAAATTCCTGATAGATTCCTAATATTTTTGCAAATTGGAGTGTTGTACTAATGTCTCCCAGAAGACCAGAAACTGAGCTGAGCTCTAGTTTACTAGATTTTAAGTCCTTTCAGCTCAGATCACTTAACTGTCTGTGTGTGAGTCCACAGCTAAGCCTTTAGCAGAGAGCATAGTCACGGAGGAGGGACTAGGGAAGACAGAGTTCCATTTCTGTCCTAGGGTCTTAGGGACAGTGAAACTCACTGTTAATGGGCGGAGCTGTGTCCCCCCAAATTCATGTGTTGAAGTCTGAACTCCCAGTACCCCCAGAATGTGACTGTATGTGGAGATAGGGTCTTTTAAGAGACAGTCAAGTTAAAATGAGGTCATATGGGTGGGGCCTACCTGAGCAGTGAGAAGAGATTAGGACACAGACACACAGGGATGACCATAAGAGGACACAGGGAGAAGATGGCTGGCCACCTACAAGCCAAGGACAAAGGCTGAAGAAGAAATCAACCCAGAGGACACCTTGATCTTGATGTAGCTGCCAACAGGCTAATACACTTACCTTTCATTTTTTCAGATGGGGGCTTATATACCATACATAAGCTTGGTGTATTGAGAGAAAAAAATGAGCGTTTAACATTCTGGGAAAGAGAAGAACAAGCTGGAGGGAAATTAAATGTGAACGCTACTGAAAAAAACAAGCAGCACGAGTGGATTTAACATGTTTAAATTTATCTACTGCTTAGCAGATTACCAGGTACTTCACAAACCTTAACTCACTTAATCTTCACGACTGTTTCAACATCACCTGGGAACTTGTTAGAAACGCAAGTTCTAGGGCCCTTGAAGACTTGATTAAAAAATCATAAAGGGGGATTGGGCGGGAGTTGGTTTTAACAAATCTAGGAGATTCTGATTAGCTAAAGTGTGATGTGTAAGAGCCACTGAGATTGGGCACGGTTCCCTGTCAAGACCTGCAGTTGGGAGGGTGATGTGACATTTTTACGGTAGTGAGTGGGCCCGCGACGATGGTCTCCTTGACAACGGGCTCAGAGCGCAAAGGACTACAAAGTTCGCACACCTTGGTGGATTTTATCCTTAGAACTAGCAACTGGAAACTCAGCGCACCCGCTCGGAGTTTCTAAGGTAAGCGGCGCCCTCCAGGCCTCCAGGCACAGGGGCGGCAGCAGCACTAGAGCCAGGGAGCCAGGGAGCCGGGGAGCCGGGGAGCCGGGGACCGGGGGGCCCGGGGCCGGAGCGGCCGGGCGCGTGCGCGCGGGCGTGAGCCGAGGGGTGGTGCCGGCCCCGCCGGGCTGGCGCGCAGTCCGAGCCACTCAGAGCGCCCGGCGGACGACACCCGGGGCCTTACAATTAATACCCGGCGCCGCCCGCCGCGCCAGGACTCGTGCGCCCGCAGTCCGGGAAGGAGGCTCCGGGTCCGCCAGACCAGTCTCGCAACTTGCTCTGTTCCCGCAGCTGCGACGACTGTCGCCGGGCAGACTTTCCCGGGCCACTCGCCAAGAACCAGGTTGTACCGTGACTGTGCCACTGTCGCCGAGGTCGAGGTCCCGTGCGAGGGTCAGCCTGAGGCGTAGCTGTCACTTTCGTTACCGCGGACAACTTTGTTCCCGCGGGCGGCCCGGCAGGTGGGTTCGGGAGACCTTCGCGGATCAGGCTCTTCAGGCGGGAGCGGAGTAGGTGAGTAGGGTCGCGAAGTTGGGGTTGGGAGTTCCGTGGCAGAACGCGTAGGTTCCCCTCCCATCCCCAAACTGGGCTCCTCTAAAGTTTTATTCAGGATCTGGGGGCGGGCCTGGGGTGGGGAGAGGGAAGCAGTAGGGTAAGCTGCTGGCAACGTGTTTCCTCGGGTGAAAGAGCCGGTCACTCGGACAGCCACTCCTCCCGGTGGGCAAGAAACGCGCCCGCCCGGCCCCTAGCCCCAAGCGAGACCTTCTGCCCCACCAGGACTCAGGAGTCCCCGGCGCTGATACTGCCCCTGGACCTCGCTGCAGGTCTTTTCCTAGTCCTAGGACCCGGGTGAGGGGAATTGTGACAGGCCACCGCCCTCCCTTCCATGCCCTTTCATTCGGAAGAAGAGGGCTACTGAGATACAGGACAAAAACTTCGTTTGCTCATAGCATAGCTGCCTTTCCAGTGTTTTCAAAACAGGACGAGCGTACGCGAGTCATCGCGGTTTCCTCGGGACACCTCCTGGAGGCAGGGCTGAGTAGGGCGACTCAGGGCGCAAGTGGGTGCCCCGAGGCGCGGGGACAGCTCTGTTCTTCTTCGCCCGGGGTCTGGCCCCAGCCCAGGCAAGGCGGCTCGGAAGGGTCCCAGCGCTCTGCCCCTGTTCGCGAAAGGGGTGAGCTGCGGTGGGAGACGTGGGGTTCCTTGCCCTCTGTAGAGCCCCATGTTCCCGACAATCTGCCCTGCTCCTCGTTGTCCCCAGGGTGCTCCCGCCTGGTGGCCCGGCAGAGGGCGCCAGCGCCCGATCGCCGCGCGGGCCGGCAGTGGGAGGGGACTCGTGCGAGCCTCCAGGTAAGGAGCGCAGAGAATCACCCGGAGACGGGGACCGATCCTTGCTCTGAGAAAGGAGGCGGGGAGTGGCGGTGGCGCTGTTGAGAAGTCGGGGCTGGCAAGCCGCTGTCGGCGGGAAGCAAAGATTCTGTCCCGAGGAGATCTGGGGAAAGCTCGGGAAGGTGAGAACGATCCCTCCGCGCTGTAGCCAAGGGATAAGGAACGCAGTATAGGTTAAGGCTGGCGACACTAGGACACGAGGCTGTGTGCTCTTTTCCGGGGCCGGAGGTGGGGTCAGTTTTACTCCGGCGGGCAGAGAAGGGGCGGCCGATTCCCCGGACGCGGCGACTGGGTGCTCCCGGCGGCCCGCAGGGTCCCCGAGCTTGATAACAAAGGCGCTGCGCGGCCACTCCTCCCACCCACTTCCGTCCCCGGCGGGCCCTGGCGTCGCCGCCCGGAGGTGCTAGCCGGGTCAGGATTTCCCTCTGCCGAGTTTCGGGAAGTTAGCCCCGCGGCCCGTTACGTGGGGAGGAGGGGCGGGGATGGGGGCGGCCCGGGAGGGGCACTGGTGTGTTCAGAACTGCGACATCGCCAGTTTCTTTTCCGGGCGAATGTCTCCGCGGTGGCCCCAGCGCCTCTCCTCCTGGTCCCAGGGTCTCGCCTTCAAGGGTGCGGGGTTGCCGCACGGCTTTGAACTCCTGGCACCGCGCTTCCAAGCGGGCCCGAGGTCCACGCCCCTCCCTGCAGATCCTGGACGCGTGCGGGCTCCAGGAAGGGAGTGCTTAGTGCCCCGGCACCCTGAGCGGAGCTCCCTAAGGCAGTAATTGCATTACTGTGAGTTAGCGGCCGGGAGCTCCAGTCCAGGCCGCAATCTGGGTCAGGTGCGGGGTTCATCGCTTCTGGCGCAGGTATTACAGCTCTGGCGGCCTAACAGTTTATTGTCATTGGAAGTTACTCAGAAGGGGAAATGACAGCAGGGGAAATTAAGAAAGTTCCTTGTTTTCCACGAGTTTGGGGTAACTGTACAAACCCCAGTACATGCAAAAGAACTGCACTGAAATGGCTGGGGCAGCCGGTCCACCGCGCCAGACGGGCAGAGGAGCAGCTGCTGAAGGGAAACCCAGGGCCCTCTGCTCTGGTGTGAAACCTTATCCCTTAGCAATCAATGGAGAGAGTTCATTTGTTTTCTTATCTTCTGCCACTCCCTTCTCCTGTAGTAGGGAAAGTGCAAAAACTGGTTTTTCTGAAGAGCCTATTTGTAGAAGAGGATCTTACAAGCACACTTTGGAAGGATCTTCACCTTTCTTCTTTAAACCTCACGGCCTCCTCCAAAGAGGTTCTTTCTGTTACCGATGAGGAAACTGAGGCTTAACTGGGTTCACAGGACCCAGAGTCTGTCCTCCTCCAAAGCATACATTTGCTCACCCCAGTCTTTGCCAAAGGCTGTTCCTGAAGAGTTTTTTGTGGATTGCTGATTGAAGAGTCACAGTATATGCTGTCACCCTAGGTTCCATTGATCATGCTAGGCATTAGGGTTAGATCGACTTTCCACATATTGCTGACTTTGGTTAGGGGCAGCGCCTCAACTAAACCAACCTTAGCTTAATACTTAAGGTATGTGAAGACAACTAAAACTCTTAGAGTTACCCGGTAGCTCCCAGAGAGAGTCAGAAATAGCTGTCCTTTGCTTTATGCGGTGTCTCCTTAGGCAGGTGGGCCTGGGGTCAGGAACTCTCCAAGCCATGAGCTCTGTTGCCTTCCCTGCAGCAGGGAGCTGTAGTTCCTACCCTGTTAGAGCTGTGTGGCTTTGCCACCTTCTAATATGTGCTTAAAATTAAGTCAAGTCTGCCTTGGAAACATGGCCAACCTTAATCAACTACCTGATGAATTAAAACTGCAAACATCCTTGGAGGCCCCTTAAGAACATGATGTTATTCACACAACTTTATCCATTGTTGAGCTCAAGTTTATGATACGGGACATTGCCATTGTCCTGTGTATACTGAAGATGGATTTCCATAGGGAAAGATGTTTGAAAGTCTGGAATGTCTGTGACTCTGAATGTCCTAGTGCAGTGTCATCAGTTGGAGATGACTAGGCATGGTGTTAAGGGCAAGGTTCCGAAGACTGAATGGCTAGGGACAAATGGCCCCTGCACCATTTATCGTTCTGTCATCTTGGGCAAGTGGCTCAGCCTCTCCGAGCTTCACTTTGCTCTTCTAAGACAGAGATGATAAAATACTTTCTGCTTTCAAACTATGTAGCTGCTCAACACATGGTAACTAATGACCATGATGTTTAAGAACAGAATCTTTTTCTTCCCTTCCCCCCACCAAAAAGGTAAAATGGTTGACACTTGTCTTGAGCTCCCTGCTCTTCTTAGTTAACACTGCAGTGTGGTGCCGTTAGTCGTTAGTCGTTAGTAGTACTTTGTCAGCAAGTGGTGGTGGTGGTGGTAGTGGTAGTGGAGAGGGGGGCAGGAATTTAGCACTGATGGAAAATTTTGTTTACTTGTCCAAGGAATTTACAAGAGGCTCCAAACTGTGGGGCTTCCTTCTGAGTTGCACCACTGTGTCATTTTGTGGCCAGCCCTGCAGTCATTTCTCTTTCTTTAAATTTGGAGCCAGTATTCTAATGACCAAGATGACAGGACTTAAAAAACGCAAAACAACAAAAACAAAACAAAAATCCCAAACCAACAAAACTAGAGAAAAGGAAGCAAGTATTCTCCTTGCTCATTCGCTAACCATTATCTACTTCTGTGAAAATTGTGCTGACACAGTCCTCTTGGTTTAAAGGTGAGCCAAATTGACAGCAAAGGGAGGAGAGTTTGAGATAGCATTTCAAAACCATTTGCTCAAATATGGTAAACTCTATGTGATCTGAAAATTGCTAAACTAACTTTTGGAAGGTGACACAAAGACACTTATGTTCAGTTAAGCTAAACAACTAGTGAACAACCAGTATAGCGATTTCATGTGTTACAATACTTGGAAGCTTTTCCATTTAGCAAATACAGGTGGAGAAATGGTTTCTTACGATATGTCAAGTTGTCAAGTTGTGTTTGAAAGGCCTCTTCCACTGCTATTTTATAGTTCTTGAGTTTACTTTTGCGTTTATCTTTTAAACAATTATGGGCTAAAATATTGCAAACCTTACAGTGTCCTTAAACACCACCCTATCATGAAAGTTGTCACCAAAGAGTGTGAAGCACCGGAGCACAGGGAAAGACTGCCATTTCAAGCCTTATACAGGTATTAGGCTTGGACACAAAATGCAGCTTTCTCCCACGTTGGAAAATGAGCTGCGTGTGTACCCAAGTGGCAGCATGCAAAGGGTTAGGAGCATCTCACTCCATTGTAGCTACTTGTTGCGCTGGGACGGGGAAGAAGGAAGCAGCTGCAGGGTGTGCACCAGACCTGCGAGGCTGTGCTTCCATTGTGGGGAGGCAAACAGGCACGGGCCGCTTGTTCAAAGGCGTCTTGCATTCCCCAGCTGCTCCGCAACCTCTTCGCAGATGGGAGAGAACTTGCCAGCTGCTGGGGCAACTGTACTTACATTTGCTGCTTTTGTGCAGTAACCAAGGAAGGTAAAAACCCAGGCGCCTTTGTTAAACTGTAGCCATTGTAAATAGTCTTATTTGTTTCTGCTTTGTCAGTGTTATTCCAGATACAGTCTGTCAGGGGAGAAGGTTTAAGAATAAATGTCAGAATTAACATTTTTTTCTGCATAAATTTTTTAAGGATAACTAGCAGGTATAGTTTTCCCATACTTAAAACCTGGGCTGCTTTTGTAGTTCATCGACCACCAAAGTAATGGGTCTAACATTAAGTGTTTTTTAAAAAAGTTGTCATATGACTCAGGTTTAGTTATACACATTTTTTCTATTGCATGAAATATATGGAAGTTACAATGTGTGTCTAGACATTAGGTTACCCTGCGTTGGTTAGAGCTGAAGGTTAAAATGTACCCCGCACCACTTATCTTGTCCATGACAAAACTTGTGTTTCCAAGCGGTTTTCATTTACCCAAGGTGGTTTGGCTCTTGGGTTAATTCAGCAGATCTGTTGAGTGTTTACAGTGCTGCAGGCCTGAGAACTATGAAGATGAGTAAGGGCTTGGGCCCAGCCCCAGATAGACTCACAGCTTACAAACCAACAGACAGAAACAATTACCATAAGAGGCCTGTCAGGGAGGCAGCACCTTTTTGTGAAATCACCTCTTCAGGCACATTTTTTGTAATAATGTTGGTGTTGTAATCACGTCAGCTCAAATAAAGCCTGAGTAACAGATTCATGTGCCAATAAAAATCAATAAGGAGAGTTGTGGGCACAGGAAGATAGAAGAGGCATTATATGGTTTCTCAAATTGTAGTACCTGTACTAAAAAGAGAAGCCCTGCATTTGGGTGGAGACCCCTGTCTCTTTCTCAGCTTCCCTGACCCCCAGCTCCTACTCCACACTCTCAGGCATTTTGCCCTCCAAATTAGTGTGAACGCAGGTGAATAAATGCTCTCTAGAAGCTGCAACATACATCACAACCCCTTATTGGGATTCGGTCAGCTTTAGTCCCTTTGTTCTGGGAGAGGTTATAAAATAAACCATAATCACTCGGACGTGTACAACACCCTGTGACTCTGAATCTCAGCTAATTCTTAGGGGCTCTTGTACTGGAAACTGCTGTTGTTTCAGATACCCAGCTACTCAGAGCTGCTGAGTGACACCCACGATTTTAAACCCTTTAATCCCTTTTGAGCTCCACTTATACATTCAAGTATCTTTTACTTCGTCCGTTTTGCACAGTAATATTAGATTTTCACAGTGTTTCAGCTTTCAGTTGGTTTTACTGCCATTTCTTTTGAGACTCTCAAGAGCTCTGTTAGGCTCTCAGGGCTGATGGCCTGGGGGCTCTGCTTTGCAGAAGAGGAAACTGAGGCTCGGCAGCAGAGCACCTTGCCTGGGCCAGGACTAGGATGAAAGTCTCCTGACTCAAACTAGGGCCCGAATCTTAGAAGGATCAGCTTGCACAAAGCTAGAGAGGTTGAGTCACCTCCTTACTGAGGCTTCACTGTGCGAGCCAACTACAGTGGTCCTCATTGGGCTCTTTCCCTGAGATAACTCCCTGTTTCTTATTATACTTCTGTGCACATTTTACTTGCTCATTGATCAGGTTCTGTTTTTAAGTCTTGGCTCTCAAGTGCCACTGCCAGCTTTCTAACACATGGATCCCCCCTTCCCATCACACACGGATACACGCAGATATACACAGGCCCAGCAGTGGCCATTGGACTCATCATCCAGCCCAACTCCTGTCAGAAGATGACCTCACATTTGATTCATCAAAGTGTTTATTCTTGATTAATGGTTTGGAGTGCTACACGATTCTTAATGGAAGGCAACTAAGTTAACCAGTCTTATCTTTTCCACCAGAGGGACTGTTGAAATGTGAGCCCCTGCCCCTCGGTAATGGTGACTGGGTTGTCCCCTCAACATTGTGCTCCTAGGAAGTAAGAAAACAGCCATTTCCCAGTAGGAAGAGGAAGGTGATGAGCTTTGGGGGTGCAGGACAGAGGGTTCTCCTGTGCGTCAGGGCTTTTCTGATGCTCCTTGTGCAGCCACTGTCCTGTTCCTTACACACACCCTAACAGCCCCCCCTCCTGTCCCCGCACTTTGGCAGCTTCCTCCCCGTTCTGAGACCCTTTGTTTCGCCTCTGACATGCTGCCCTTCCTGCTCCTGGTCTGTTGCTGCTCGCCCAGTCACCTCCTGGCAGCCCTCGGTTTCAAGTGTCTTGTGGACACTTTGCCTTGGATGCCCTTATCTCCATCTGTCACTGGTGTTTAATTGCTTTCCCCCACTCCAGCCCGCCGTGTGACATGGCTAGGTTTCCCCCTTGCCATTCTTTCTGTGGGCTTCTGTGAGCCCTTCCTCCGTCCCTCCTCTGTGCATGTGCCCCTCTGTGTCTGTATGTTCCCCCTGGGTTTCCAGAACATGTCCGTGTCTTTGTTTCCATCCAGGGCTGCCCCGTACTTTCTTTCTCTCTTCCTCCCCTCCCCCCTTTTTAACCTTCTTAATTGTTTTATTGAGGTATAATTGACATACAGCATTAATTAGTTTCAAGTGTACAGCATAATGATCTGGTCTTTGTATAGATTGCGAAATGGCCTCCATAATAAGCCTAGTTAACATCCATCATCACATGTAATTATAAAACTTTTTTTTCTTATGATGAGAACTTTTAAGATTTACTCCCTTAGAAGCTTTCAGATATACAGTCCTTCCTCCCCTTTTGACAATGCTTCTTAAGAAGTAGATCCTTTCTACCTTATCTGTTCTTCTCAACAATTTGCAGTCCATGGTCCGAGCCAATCCTGTTTGGTTGCCACCTGCCTCAGGTATAATAATTAGGCTAATACTCCATCAGCTTTTTTTTTTTTTAATTTAGAGGAAAATTTACTCTTAAAAAATGGTTCTTTGGAACTGAAAGTTGAAAACACCAGTTTTGAAACTGGTCAGGTCAGGGTATTTCAAAGGCCTGAACTTTGGGGAAAAGGGCTTGAAATTTATTTTGGCTTTCCTTTCACATGGCAGTACCTGGAGAGTAACTGAAAATTGAGCTTGTTTGGGGGTAACTTTTCCCTTGCAAATGGAAATTGTACATACACAGAATTAACGTTTGCTGCTTTTTCAAGAAAAATTACATTTCTGAAAGACTTTGGAAGGCAGCTTATGCTTTGTGGCCACTCTGGCTTGCGTGTCGGGTAGGAGTGCTCAGTTCCATAGAGACCATGCTGGAACCTTTGTTCCAGAGGCGTGTGGGGCTGTTCCCTAGTAGGGGATCCCGTGTCCATGAAAATACACTGGAGAGTTGGTGTGAGGAGAGCTTTGATTTAGGAATTTTTACTTTTCCTCTCCAAAGCTTCGAACAGAGAAGGGTACCCTCAGGGTCAGGTTCGAGCAGGCTGGCTGTGGGGGCAGTGGGAAAGGGTGGTCTCAGCCTGCCATGACCCAGAGCTGCAGGGATATCATCCAAGTCCAGTGAGGCTCCGGCAGGCATGTGTGCTGTGAGGCCCTGGGCCCGCCCACCTGGCACTTAATTCCTGCATGGAAATGGCTCTTTTTCTGATTGTTTTGCTGCTAATTTACAAGTTCTCCTTTTATTTTTTTCAAGTTCCGAAAAACGTGAAAAGGTGCTTACCTGGGCCAAAATGGAGATTGGTTCTCGAACTTCCCAGTTTGAAGGGAGCCCAGTTGCCTTGCCCCAGTAGATACGGGAGTCTGTACACAGCGCTGGGATTGGTGCTTCTGTTAGAAGACTGTAGCTCACCCAGACCGAGGAATCTTTGTTTCAGCAACACTCTTTAACTGGTGTTTCAGCAGGATCTCGATGTGGTCTTAAGTTTGGTTGTCCCTCTATAACAACGTCAGGAGAAAGGTTTTTAAAATTGAATTATATAGCAACAAGAAAAGAAAGTAATCACACAGAATGTTCATTCACTAGTTTGTTCAGCAAACATTTGTTAACCACATGCTGTGTGCATGCTTAGCATTGAAAATATAGAGTGACTCCTGTCTCTCAGAGCTTACATTCTGGAGAGACATTTGTAAACACAAAAGCACAAGAAGGCATCACCACTATTGTGATGGAAGCACATTCCAGCAGTAATGGAGACACAGAGGATGTGATGGGGGTGGGGGTGGGGGTGCTGAGAGCAGCGTCATGGATTGACTGTAACATACACCAGGCCCCGTGCTGGGTATTTGGCATGCTGTACCCCTTTTAATCAGCAAGATCGTATAAGTGGAAGCCTTGATAGGTTAAGTATCTCAAATGAGGTAAGGTAATAAGTAGAACCTAGGTTTGAACTCAGATCCAAAGTCATAAACCTTACGCAATAAATAAGAGGACGCATCAGTATCTTCTTAGGTTTACTTTCCGTCCCTCCCCATCACTGTCTGTAATTCAGGAAGAAGGAAGCGGGAAAGTGTAAAGGGCGTACAGTGGGATCTAGACTATGCCCACTGCCACATAAAAGATATACAGCTCATCCTTGAACAACGTGGGCTTGGGGTGCTGGACCCGTGCACGGTCCAAAATCTGCATATAACTTTTGACTCCCCAAGTCATCCCTCAGGATCCACAGGGAATTGATTCCAGAACCCCTGCAGGTACCAGCCTCCACGGATGGTCAAGTCCCTTGCATAAAATGGTGTAGAACAGTACATATAGTTGGCTCTCCACATTCATAAACTCCCAACTGCAGATTGAAGATACTGTTTTCCAACTGCAGTTTGTTGAATCCAAGGAAAGCTTGGGGATACAGCAGGTCAATGGCATATTCACTGAAAAAAAATCCAGATATAAGTGGACCCATGCAGCTCAAACCTACGTTGTTCAAGGGTCAAATGTACCATGGGCATCTAGTCTAGACAGTGACTCTGAGTCTATAATTATGTATTTTCTCAGAGGATCCTTTATAATCAATGTTCTGCCAACTGTATTTCTAAAGAGGCTCTCTTTTCCCTCTGACAAGCTTTGCAGAAACTGACCACCAGGCTCACTGTCCCCCAGGAGGGACTGCACCCACAGCTCTCTGCCTCTTTTCTTGGTGCTATGCATCGTGGCCAAAAGCCTCTGTTTCCAGCCTTGCTGTTCTCATCTGCGTTTGGGTGAGGGAAGCGGTTTTATTTCAGACCTGTTGAAGGGAAGAGTGGCTTCATCATCAAGCAGCAGCATGTCAGTGAGCAATGCACCTGTTCTAAGTCTCCTCTTCACATCTAGCAAGGTGTACGCTACCTTCTCTCATCTCCCGTTTTCTGCCTTGTAAGGATTGCCAGTCCGTATTTCTAATAAACCCACTGTGATTGTAAGGAGAAGCTCGAAAGAGAAGCAGGATCCTGCCTTCTTCCCAGGGGAACCAGTGAGGACAAGGGGTGACCTTCTTCAAGACCAGTCGCTCTGGGGCTCAACAAGAAACTGAGAAGCATGTGCTGCTTTCGGGCTGTGTCCGCGAGTCCTCCTTCCGATGCAGCTCTCGATAGCAAGGCAAGTGGAAAGACTGCTGCCTCTGAATGGTACCGCAATGAGGAAGCATCGTGATTGAAAATTTGGAAGTAAACATGCTTTTCTTTAAAGAGTGCATTTTTTTTTAAGTCCAAAATCTCCCAGTATAAGGATAGGTACCTGCATTCCTGGAAAAATTGATACACCATGAATTCAAGTTTAGGGAGAACTTACTTCAAGCAGTTAGGCCATGTCTATGACATTTCTAAAAATGAATTTAATGTAAGACTTTTAAGTAAGATTTATGGTTTTTCATTCGGACCTTAGAATTATCCAGTTATAACTATATGTTGAAAAACAATCATCATTATATTCTTCTGACATTGAGTTTCCAGGAAAAACAAAAACATATTACATGCTTGACAAGAAAATTATATGGTAGAAAAATGTTTTGGTTGATTATTTATGTAAACCCAACATCTGTGTGTATAAAAAAAAAGGACTTCCTCATCACTTTTTTTAAAAAAAACTAAAAGCTTTCATCTTGTGGCATGTTTTCTATACTTTGTTCTCACAGTGTTGGAAGAAAACACCAGTTAGTTACAGCAGGCAGTGAAAGCACTTTATTTTTTTCCATGAACAAATTAGTTCCATCTCTAATGTCTAGGCTTCTTTCAAAAAAATCTTAGAGGAAACTGCAAACTTGTGGAAAACATCTCACTTTCCTTGTGAGCACAGATACTGGTTCTAGGTTCAAATAGTAATATCCTTCATCTGGCTGTAGAACTACTAACACTTATAAACCCACTCGTGTTTTGTTTGCCCCATAGCCATGAAACCATGGTTTCCAATATACATTTTCTTTGCCAGCATTTCCCATTTCAGCTAGAAGTTGGCTTTAAAAAGTTAAGTGCTATGTTTGCATAATCATCACCCAACCCTTTTTGTTCTCCAAGCTTTTTATCCTCTTGCTTGCCAAGTTCACATGGATTGCTGATACTCACCCAAGAATGGTTTTTCTGTTTCATCTTATATTTTCCAAATAGTTTTCCCATTGTTTTTGATTCTAGGGACAACTGGGGAGAGTTAATGAGCTGTGGAAGAGTTGCCTCCACTTGTATTTTTGCTTACTGAATGAATTACCTATCATCACCAAGCAGAACTATGTCCACGGTTTGAATATTTTTAGTTATAGGATAGATGGGAGAGTGGAGACATTCGAAAAGATGAAAAGATTTCATAGTATGAGAGAATTTTTCTCTAAGATGCTTTTTCTATTATTGTTATATCATATCATTACTTGAAGTATCATTAATAGTCTGGTAGGACAAACAATTCTTGCTAAGACTAACACCTTCTTTCAATAACACTGGAAGTTTCAGATACAATACAATGAAAGTGACTCATCATGAATGATCATCATTTATTCAAGTTTATAAATATTTATGAACACATTTATGTGCAGGGCACTCTGCTAGACCCTTTCACATTTCTGATGTCATTTGATCACAACTACCACGTGAGTAAATGGTGTTATTCCCATTTTGTAGGTGAGCAGTTTCGAGACCCACGGAGGTAAAATGACTTGGCAAAATCATTTATCTAATGAGCGACAGGACTGAGATTCAAACCTAGATCTCCTCACTCTAAAATCATTCATGTTCACTCCTCAGTGCACTAAGCTGATAAATAAATGGTAGCGATATCACAGTGAAGGTCACATGTGTAATAGGGGACTTCAGAAGTACAGTTTGGTGCTAATGTAATAAAATGTTAAGAACAAAATTATCAAACTGGGGTGAAATTTTTAGTGCTCATATGTCCACCTTAGTTTTGGAGAACAGGATTTAGTATTTGTCTACTTTTTGCAAAAGACATCAGTCATCCTATATCTGAGCCCAACTTACAGTGAAATTACACTTTTATTGTTGTTCTAATGTGTGCACCGTCTAAAGGCCGCTACCACTATTTCCTCCCTCCCTCCCTCCCTTCCTTCCTCCCGTCCTTCTTTCTGTCCTTCTTTCTCTCCTTCCTTCCTTCCTTCTTTTTTTAAACAGCTTTATTGGGATATAATGATGCCATTGTTTTCTTAACTTTCTAGCAGGGTTTTTAGGGAAAGTTTGGACCAGTATTAAGCCAAGATCCCTTAACTTCTAGAACTTTTCAATATAGTATTGGCTAAGTTTCTCAAACTATTTCTTGTTACTACTTTATTACTTTCAGAGCAATCATTTTGGTAGTACTTTTTGACTTTTTAAAAACTATGGTTGCTGACACAATATCAAGTGCATAAATCTGAAAAGTAGAAAAATAGTAGCTTGATATTGAACAGTTTCTCTTCTCCAGTTACGTCTTGATTTTCTATATTAATAGGAGGAACCAAGACTATAATCATTCAAAATAATAGTATCTTATATTTAAGCATGTTTTATGGCTCCACACACATCTTATTTTAATCCTTTGTGCACTCTATAAGAGCAACAGGGCTTGTCTCACCTTTTTCTTATCGATGAGGAAGTTAACACTTAAAAGGTCCCAAGAAAAACTTCCTGCACAAATCATAAAGGAAGTAGGTGGCAGGATCTGGCCTAGAAATCATGTCTTCTAACTCCTACCTCTGTTTTTTCCACTCTTGATTTGATTGAGTCAGTAACAAGTAATAGAGATTTTCCAAGGGAATTAAAAAAAAAACTTAATTATAGTTATTTTTGATACTTCACAATTTAAAACTTTGCTATAAAGCTGTCCCACTTCCTCCTTTCCCTGTTAATCCATTATGACCTGTAAGGTGGTAGCTGCTAGAAGAATGTAAATTACAACCATATATAAAGCTCTTCATTGAGGATTAGAAGGAAAAGAATTGGTTGAGTTGCGCTGTATTTTAGGATTTTCAGTGGTTGAAATGGAGATACCAGCGTGCTTTGCTGTTGAAGATATTGACCTTCCCCATCCTTACTGGGATTATGCAAGCAAATGTGCTTAATAGCTAATCTCTTCACTAGGAGTATTCACATTGACCAGTCAGTGCTGGCAGGGAAGGAACTAATGTTTACTATGCATGCGTTCTGTGGCAGGCTACGTACTAGGCATTGTCTACACATTACCTGACTATAGCTCTTAGCATAGTCCCATAGATGAGTGCCTTAATCTCAAGAAGTTTAAGTCTAAGTGGTGGGACTGGTATTATTTCCAGGTCTGTAAGATGAATAAGTGCAGATGGTAGAGTCTTAACTCTACCATCTCTAAATTCTATGATTTATTTTTTATAATTAGCTTTCCTGAAAATACCTTCTCCTCTAATTTTTAGTTAGCCTGGAAGCCAGACAAAAGAGCACTAGTTATGTTAACACCAGTAAGAAGTGAAAAGAAAAATTAACCAAAAGTTGCCCTGACCATGAATTTATGAGTAGTGTAGAACAGTGCTTCTCAAAATTTAATGTGCATACAGATCACCTAGGAATCTTGTTCAAATTTTTATATATTTGCTGGGGGTTTTGTCTGCTTGTTCTACTTGTGCTTAATATATTGAGAGGGCAGTGTTGAAATATGTGACTTTTCTTGTGAATTTGTCTTTCTCCTTGCAGTTCTATCAATTTTTACCTTTCCGCATTTAGAAACTTGGTTGTTAAAATGAATAGATGTTTAGGGTTATTATGTCCTCTTGATGAACTGGACACTTTATCATTATGAAATGACATTTATACTAGATGAGATCCTTTAAAATCTCCTTTGATATTAACAAAGGCACTTTAGCTTTATCGGATAGGTGTTAGTATGGTATATCTTTTTCCATAATTTTACTTTTAACCTATTTGTATCTACTGGTACATTAAAGTGCATTTCTTACCTATATACTGCCTAGTATATAGTTGGATCTTGCTTTTATTTTTTTCAACATGGCAATTTCTGTCTTTTAATTGCAGGTATTTAGACCATTTATATTTAATATAATTATTGATGTGATTAGTTTGAAGTCTGTCATCTAGCTATTTGTTTTTTATTTATTCTGTGTTTTGTCTTCCTGTTTTCTGTCTTCCTTTGTATTGAGCATTTTTATGATTCTATTCTTTCTCCTTTGATGGGTTATTAGCTACGTATATTTGTTTAGTTATTTTAGTGGTTTCTTTAGGATTTAAAGTATACATCTTTAACCAGAGTTTGCCCTTAGGTGATATGCCTCTTTATACAGGGTCCAGCACAAATAATACCTCTTTTTAATTACAAAATCATAAACATGTAATTTTGTAACATAACAGTATCACACTCAAGCACATCATATGACATATTAGGTGAAATGTGCAAATTAAAACTATAAATTATTACACCCATATTATTAACCTACCAATCACACTCAAGTGGGCATTAATTCTGCCAAACTCCTTCATATAGTATAAGAATTTTATAATAGTATACTCCTATTTAGACCTTTGCATTGCTGTTGTCATACTTTTTACTTTTACATATGTAATTAACTCCACACAAATTGTTATTGTTTTTGTTTTAGAAGTCACTTTTCTTTTAAAGAGTAAATCATATGTATACTAATTGCCAGTTTCAGTCTCTTCGTTCCTTTGTGTACATCCATTTACCTACCTGATATAACTTTCCTTCTGCTTAAAAGGAAAAAGGACTTCCTATAACATTTCTTAGTTTGCAGGGCTGTTGATGTGTTCTACTTTTATATGTCTGATAAAGTCAATATTTACCTTTAATTCTGAAAGATATTTTTGCTGGGTGTAGGAACCTAGATCACCATTTTTTTTTCTTTCAGTTCTTTAAAGATGTTGCATCACTGTCTTTTTACTTGCATTGTGTCTGACATTAAATCTGGTGTCATCCTTATTTTTGTTTGTTTATGATGTATCCTTTAACTCTGCTTCTAAGATTTTTTTATCACTGGTTTTAACCAATTTTATTATATGTGTCTTGGTGTATTTTTCTTTGTGTTTCTTGTGCTTGGGGTTACTTGAGCTCCTTGTTTTTTTGGATTTATATTTTTATTATGTTTGGAAATTTTTCAGTAATTATTTCTTAAAATATTATTTTCTGTTCCCCACACTCAAGATTTTAATACATGTAGAATATATTAAGCCTGAGCTGTCTCTACAGCTCTAACATGCTTTACTCATTTAAAATTTTTTTTTAATTTTCCCTGGCTGGTGTGGCTCAGTGGATTGAGCACTGGCTTGCAAACCAGAGGGTCACTGGTTCCATTCCCAGTCTAGGGCACATACCTGGGCTGCAGCCCAGGTCCTCAGTAGGGGGTACGCGAGAGACAACCACATATTGATGTTTCTCTCCCTCTCTTTCTCCCTCCCTTCCCCTCTCTAAAACTAACTAACTAAATAATAAATAAAATACAAATTTTTTTTTAATTTGGTTTTTCATTTTGATAATCCTATTGCTATGTCTTCAAGTTCTCTAATCTTCTCTTCTGTGATGTCTGCCCTGCCATTTGTCCTATCCAGCGTATTTTTCATTTCACATATTGTAGGTTTCATATCAAAAAATTTAATTTGTAATTTTATATATTCACATCACTGCTTAAAATCTGGAATAGCCACCCTTGTCTATTGATTCTAATATTTGTCTTAATTCTGGGTCAGTTGCAGTTAACTGACATTTCTCTTCATTATAGGTTGTACTTTTCTGCTACTTCGCATGCGTGGTAATTTTTTATTGGATGCCAGACATTGTGAGTTATTTTCTTGGATTCTGGATGTTTTTGTATTACTATAAATATTCTTGAGCTTTGTTTGAAACATGGCTATATTAGTTGGAGACAGTTGATTCTTTTGTACCTTGCTTTTAAGGTTTGTCAGGTGGGACTAGAGTGGTGCACAGTCTTGGGCTAATTATTCTCCACCATAGAGGCAAGATCTTCCTGAGCACCTAATGCCCCTGAATTATGAAGTCTTACAGTCTACCTGGTGTCTGGTGGAAACAGTACTATTATTAGTCCTGAGAATCAATCAGGATTACCTCTAATTCTTTCTGTGATTTGCTTTCCCCAGCCACAGGTAGTTTGCTCACACACATACACTGGTCAAGTAGTCAGCTAAAATACTCATGGCTGTGTAAAATACTGACTCTCTGTAGATACCTAGAGTTTCTCTCTGTGCAACTTTCTCCTCTGTCCTCCAAATACTAGCTGCCTTGTTCTCCCCGGACTTTCAGTTCTGTGTCATCAACTGGGGAGTCTGCTGGAATCTTTCAGGGTTCTCCCTCTCCTTGTTTTGCCAGTAAATCATTAAGGTAATAAGCTGGGTCAATCATAGGTTCACTTCATTTGCTTCCTGGTGCCCTGTCTCCAGAAAAGCATTGTTTCATATATTTTGTCTGGTTGCTTTTTATTTTTTCTTTATTTTTTAAATGTCTCAGACAAATGGATAAATCTGTTTCTTATTACTTCATCTTGGCCAAGTTTGGGGTTTCTAATACAATTCAGATTCTATTCAGTAGATTTCAGCTGGAGCCTAAGATTCTGCATTTCTAAAAAACTTTGAAGTGATATCGATGCTTGTGGGGAAAGATTACTTTGAGCAGCCAGGGTCTCTAACTATTGAATAGAAATATAATATGAGCCACATATATTATTTAAATTTTCTAGTAGTTAAATTGAAAAAATTAAAGAGATAGGTAAAATTAATTTTAATACTATATTTTCTTTAACCCACTACACCCAAATTGTTATAATTTCAACATGTAATCAATATAAAATATTAATGGGACATTTTATTTTATTTTTATTATAGGCTGTCTTGAAATTTGGTATGTATGATGGAGTTTAGCAGTTCTAAATTCAGACACCACATTTTCATCTGAAATGCTTGGTCTATATTTAGATTTCATAAAAGTTATATAAGCATACCTTGTTTTACTGGACTTCACTTTATTGCATTTAATAGATGTAGTGTTTTTTAACAAACCAGAGGCAAGACCCTCCACCAGCAAAAAGATTATGACTCCCTTATGTTGTGATAATCACTTTATTGCAATGGTCTGAAACTAAACCCACAGTATCTCTGAATTATGCCTGTAGTTGACAAAGTAGATTTGTGTAAACAAGTTCGAAACATGCTTACATTTTCAAATAACTGTATAGTGTCAAAAATAATTTTTCTTAATATTTGCATCCAAATTGACAACACTAACTTATCTTTTCATAGAAGAAAATTAATCTTTTTTTAGAAAAATCGATTTTACTCTTTGAAACAAAAGCGTATCATTTTCAAAGCTATGTCTGCTTAAGTTATATAAATGCACTAACTTAAGCCAATTCAGAATTACTAACATCAAATTCAAAAGGGCATTGTAAAAATTGAAAATTAACTCCAAATTTATCAATCTCAATAAAGTGTTCTTCAAATTTTTCTTGTAGATTTCAAGGGCAATTTATATAATGCTTTTGATCCCAATTAAATCTGCATATTGATTTAAGTTAGAAAAATGTATAAAACCATTGTTTTAATTGTCATATGAAAAGTATAAATTTTTACATAAATTCTCATATTTGTCTAGTTAATAAATAAGCATTTCCTTTTTTTGGAACTTCAAATTTAGCTTGTTTATATGCAATGTGATATATGCAAGAAACATAAATCACACTGCTATTTTTTTTTGTCTTTATTATTTGGCAAGCATTCTTTTTGTTTAAAGAAAACTGTGAATTGGAGTTAACTCTACAGTGAATCTTTGTAAAACTCTTTCATTACTCAAACAAAGATCATTGGCAAAGATGTGATCACTGAATTCATTGTCTTCAGTTTTTTTTCAGCAATTCTACACACTGGTGATAATTCATAGCATTCACATGTGTGTATTGAACAAATCTAACAATACTGATGACAGTTTATATAGACTGTACTTCAGGAAACTGACTACAAATTAATATCATATAGTAGAATAAAGCACTAAAAGATATACTAGTTTTTTTGTTTTAGAAGTCTAGTAAGTCTGGATTTTTGACCCAACATGGTTAGAGCACAGTCTGTCATGAGGAAGTTTTTTGTTTTCATATCTAGCTGAAATACTTCTTTGACAGATGTAACAGATTCTAAAGTATCTATGTCATGAGTGTCTGTAGACTGCAAATTGACAGTATCTCTTTATAAATTTGGAAGTCTTTTGAGACAAAAAAGTACCCAAAAATACTAATGGGGCGATGTCTCCTATTTTACATGACTCATCTAAAGCTAAAGAAACCTGCTTATGGCTTTTCAAATTTAGAATTTATTTACCTTTGTATTATTAGAAAGGTCTTGTATTCTATGGGCATTTGGTTGGTTAATTAAAAATTATTCACTTTTTGTACGTCTTTTAAATCTTTTCCTCATAATTTTCTAACCAAATTTCCGTAACTAAATAAAAATTTCTTTTACCATCTCCTTTTCTAAAAATGGTGGGGTTTGTTGTTGTCGTCATTCATCAAGAGTCCAAAATGTTTTATGGCCAAAGTCACATGCTCGGATTTTATTAAAAATCATGAAAACATTTTTCTTTGGTCATTTAGTTCTGATTTCAGGTGACTAATTTCATTGATCTGTTTTTGACTGTTAGAAGGAAATTAAGCATCCCATTCACTACGTCTTTGCTGAAGTTGTCTGCTTCATCTTTGATTTTCGGATGCAATAAACAGTATTTTCATTTTGCTCTGTGGCAGCAAATTATAATTGCCATTGGTCATTACATTTTTTTCATCTAGTCCCTTTTTTCTTTTATTGTTCTGATCATAGTACTAGCTTTTGTATCTTCACTTGATTTTATATCAGTACTAAGACTTTATTTTAAGTTTTAAAATATCAGCATATTCATTTCATAAACTTAAAAATAATTTAATCAAATATTTTATTGAGACAAGTATTTCTATTTAACTGCCAATTATGATTTATGTAATTTTCACTGTAATTTGCATGTCTGCACAAAATATTCAAATGAACACATGATAGTGTTACATCAGTTACATCATTTAAACTGAATCATCTTGTTAACACCAGGTAGATCAGTGATATGTTTGTGTGCAGTCGCATACTGTAATACACCAATACCGTCTTAAACAATGCAATATTTAAAGTGAAATGTAGTCCTCCCAAAACATACGTTTGTGTTTAATAGAATAACATTTTACATACTTCAGTTTTTAGAAACAAATGAAATCAATTGAAATTAATTAAAATTTCACCTTCAGTTCCTCAGTTGCACATACCATATTTTAAGTAACTTTGTGTGGCCAGTGGTTTTTGCACTGGACAGGGCAGGTTAGGAGCTGATTGTATTTAAATCTAGGGACCTCGTGTCAACACCTGGACGGGTTCCCACTTTTCTTAACCTGCAGCTGCCTCCTCCTTGTCCAGTTTGATAGCACCCAGGAATTCTAGGAGTATAGCCAAGGGAGTCTTGTATAATTAGTGGTCTGTGAAGGATCTGACGGGCATGCCTCAAGGGCTGGACAACTTCTTGCCATGCGAGGCCATGAGCACAAGCCTGAGAGCAGGAGTTCTGACCCCAGAGACGATTTGTGGCTCATGAGATGGGGACAGGGCCAAGGCAAGATCTGTAGGTCGACTGTAGCTCCGCTGCCTCTTCCTACGGGTCACTACTAACCAATGACCTCTGGAGCAGTCTAACCTAGACTTCGTTGGATGGGAATTCTGTATGCAGAGGTAATCTTCCATGGCTCTGGAGGAAACTAGTTTCATTTTTACACCATTAATGAGGGTGTTAGGGGAAAGCTGCCTCTTAGCTAAATTAACTACGAATGTTTTCATAACTCCGTCTCTGAATAATCACAGGATGAAATTCTTTAATCCAATTTGCTTCTGGGTGTGAGTCTTTTCTCATTTACCGTTTGGTAGTCGGCGGGTATGTTACTCAGGGTCGATTCAGGAGACAAAAATCACACAGAAATTCGAACAGGGAGAGTTTAAAGAATTATTAATTAACAGCAGGGGATTAACTACTATGGGTTAATGGGATTAGTTACTAAATTGGAAAAGAGAATGGTAAAGAATACAAGTATGGCAGCTACAGGGGGCTGCTACTACCTTTAGGGTTAAGAGCAGGATCACATTTGTAGGTGCTGCAGCCCCCCACCCCCACCCCGACCCCGCCACCGCCACCCGCAGAGAGTCAGCCCCCCCAGACAGGGCGTGGCTCTGTTGCCATTGCACTGGCGCAGTTCGGCGGGTGCTGCGCACAGGCCGGTAGGATACTGCCTGCAAAGAACTTGTTGGGAATCTCCCCACTGCATGCCTATAGGACTGGCTAGGTGCCTGCAGGTTTAGACCGGGGAAGAGCTCCCAGGCTTGCTGCTGCTGCACCGACCTGGAAGCAGCCCTCTGAGTGCCTGCCAGACTCACTGGCAACCACATGCAGGGGTGCCGCCCAGACTCGCTGGGGTGCGCCCCGGGGCCCTCTGCGTGCTGCATTCCACGTGCTGCTGACCACTGGGCACCACAGGAACAAGCTGGCAAGCTCTTATGTGACAAAGAAGCCCCTTCCTCCTGTACTCCCCCACCCCCCAGCACCTAACAAAGCTCAGCCCTGTGTCAGATGGCCAAGCAGAGACAGTCCCAGGTCCCAGCTCCAGGGTCATGAAAGAGGGCAGAGAGGGGTGCTTTGGCACCCAGAGACAATACTGCCATGACCGTAGCCAGTTCAGTCTTGAAGTCAAAAAGCTCACATCTGTTTTTAGCTCTGGGACGTTTTCTTATACTATTTATTTGATAATTTTTTTTCTTTCCTTTCTTTCCATGTTTCTATGGTTTTTAGAAATTTTATTAGTCATATGTTAGACTTCCTGGATTAGTCCTCTGTCTTTTATCTTTTCTTTAATTTTTCATCTCCTTGTCCTTTTGCTTTGGGTTCTGGAGGATTTCTGTAACTTTATCTTCTAAGCCTTCTATTGAAGGCTTTCTTTGATATCCATATTTAAAAATTCCATTACCTCTTTTTTTGTTTCCAGATAACAAGTTTTTCTAAACGTTCTGCATCCTGTTCTATTCTAGTTGCATATTCTTAGTTGTATTCATCTTCTCAAAATGTGTCAGAATCTTTTGTTTCCTGATGACTGATTCCTCTTTCTGCTAATGTAAGTTTACACATTTTGAAACGTTGTTTTTCCTCTCATTTTAATGGATCAGGCTACCTGAGTTTAAATCATAGCCCTGATATACACTAGCTATATGTACTGTACATGTTTGTATATATGTATATATGTATGTATAGATGACCTTTTAACATCTTAAGTTCATCTATAAGGTCAGGATAATAATAGTACCTATTTCAGAAGTGCTAAGAGATAAGTGAGATAATACATGAAAAGCACTTAGCACAGTGGTTTTCACTATTATTAGTTATAAATATACTGCATTATTTTTGACTGGTTATAATCCCTTTAATTACTATTTTAAAAGCATGTTTAATCTGTAAAGTACCATTTTCTTGTTTCTTTTCTACAACTGTGGTTGCTGCTGCTATCATTACCACACTACCAGGAATATCTTCAAACAAGCAGACTGTGGTTAGCAGAAACCAATTTAAGACAGAAGTAATTGAGATTTGAAGACATTTAAAGTTTCCTTTCTTTGGAATTTTTCTTTCAATGTTTTAAATTTTGAAAATGTATAAGCCTATACAAAAGAGAGAAGAACAATTTAATGAATCTCCCATGCTTTTCACCTAGATTTATCAACTAATTCACATACATTTTTCCCTTGCTGAACCACTCAAACATAAGTTGCAAATACCATGAAATTTGTCCCTAAAGAAATTCTTCAGGCATTTCCTAAGAATCAGGACAGTTTCCCCATAACCACAGTATTGTACGCAGAAGCAAATTAACATTGATTCAGTTGTATTATCGATCATACAGTGTTCCTTTTAAAATTTTCCAATTACCTAAAATGCCTTCTATGCCCCTTAACTCCAGGTCCAATTAGTGTTCATGCATTTATCTGGTTTTGCCTCTTTAAGTTGTTCTAATCTAGAATAGGATTCTTGCTGTTATTTGTTTTTTATGAAACTGCCCTTTCTTCAAACTCTCAACTAGTGGTCATGACAGATGTCCCATATTCTGGGTTTGCCTCACCGATTCCTAATGACTTGATTCAGGTTGAACACATTTGTCCAGAAGGGCTTTTGTGCACCTCCTGTTCGATCACATCAGCAGGCAGGTGTAGTGCAGTTATCCTACTTTGGGTAACTCCAAGTGTGATCACTTAGGTGCAGATCACGAGATCTCTTCATTTTTAAAGGAACAGTATAAGTTTTCCACTCATATTCGTCTTTCATTACCACAGATTTGGAACCAGACATTCTTCCATCGAGCCCGGTTTCTTTTGAGGGGGAGGGTACTTAGATATCAAAATTTGGGTGCCATGTGTGCTCCATGTTGATGGATACCCTTGTTTCTAGGCGTTTTCTATGGACAGAGCTAGGGAGTAAATTTAAGAAAAAAGTTATTGGTTCGTACTGATATTCTCCCATTCAAATCCACTTTCATAGGGCCCTTTCTCACTTTTTTCTAATTCCATTTTGTGTCTCTCTTTTCCCACATTGAACACTTGGGTTCTCAAGAGGAGATGTTGATTTAGTCATTTGCTTTATCTGCCTACAGTACATGTAAAGCACCCAAATCCAACTCCAGTGTTAATACCAGTGGCTGACTATGCAGCGAGGACCACAAGTTCACGCAGTTCTCGTCACTAGAAGATACACTACTCAGTGTATACAATCAAAGCGCTCTGGTCCAGAGTTACTTAAATTTATTTTCTCTGTTCATTCTTAGAATGTTAAACTCTTACATATTATTCTTAGTAAGAAATATGGGGATAGTCTCTTTTGTTTCTTTATTATTTTGTTTATAATGCTTCATAGGCTTCCTAGATAAA
Organism: Mormoops blainvillei; assembly: GCA_004026545.1. NCBI lineage: Eukaryota > Metazoa > Chordata > Mammalia > Chiroptera > Mormoopidae > Mormoops > Mormoops blainvillei. The sequence continues at coordinate 210,597 of PVJD01001086.1, read as the reverse complement.
TAGTAGTCTAAAGTTTTGGAAAGTTTTGTTAACTGATGGTTTTACCCATTTTCTCAAGTGAAGCAGACTGTGTGGATCAAACATTGGTTTATTACTAGTGTAACCGTTTCTAGAAGCAGAGAGAAAGTAATGGATATATCATTAAAATTATAATCATATAAAATTATTAAATTCTGATTTCTCAGTCAAACTTCTCTGTGTAAAATTTAGCCAACAAATACAGCCTGAGATGCATCAGAGCTGATCAAAGATAAGCTATATTCTTTAAAGTTTGCTGTGGTGAATTTCTGTGTCTTTTTTATTTCTATGTTTAAAACCAGAGTTGAAATAATTCCAATAGATATTTCTAATCCTAATATATAATATTATCTAAGAACTACATTAACACTATAAGATTTTAAAAAATACCTTTATAATAGAATAAAAATAAAATACAGATTTCCAATTATATACTGAATAGGGTAATAATGGAAGGACCTTCTTCTGAAATGGAGCTAGAGCTCTAGCTTTTGCAAAGAGAGAAGGCACACAGAACTTAGTAGGTTAAGCGCAGAAGTTTGCATATTTGGGTATGAGAATTTATAATTGGTCTTTTTAAAACTAGTGTCTGATCCAATAATTTGGAATAAAACAACTATACCTTACTGCTTTCCTGTTGGCACTGTAACAAATTGCCACAAATTTAATGGCTTAACACGAATTATTATCTTATAGTTCTGGAGGTCAGAAGTCCCAAGTGAGTCTTCTGGGGCTTAAATTAAGATGCTGACAGGAGTGGTTCCTCCTGGAGACTCCAAGGAAGAATGTGCCCTTGTCTTTTTCAGCCTCAGGTGTCTGTGCGTTCATTGGCTTGTGACCCTTTCCTCCATTTTCAAAACACATCATTCCAGTCCCTGTTTCCAGCCTCACAGTGCAGTTTCCTCCGTATGTGATCTTCCTCTTCTTCCTCATTTAAAAACACTAGAGATTATGTTGGGCCCATTCAGAAATTGCAAGATAATGTCACCAACTCAAGATCTTTAAGTTTTTATTACATCTGCAAAAATCTTTGCCATATTAGATAACATCCACAGGTTCCGGGGATTAGGACATGAATTCTGAGGGGGTATTATTCAGCCTACCGCACGCACCTTTTTCCTTTCGATTGTGATTAGTTTTGCAGCCTACGTTATCTTGGGCTGTGCTGCACATCCTGGGGAAGTTGCAAATTGAAGGAGAAAGTGGCCTCTCCCCCAAATTTTCTAGGGATAAAAGACTTCTAACACTTAATGGTTTATATTATAGTTATTTAAAAAAAAAAAATTGTGAAGCTCTCATTCCTCGTCTCCTTACATTCCAAAAAGTAAGAATCTCTTGAAAATTGGCACCACATTTAAACAGTTTAAACAGATCCATTGTAAGCATACCAATTTAAATGTTAAACTAGTAAATAAATGAGGGGTAATTTTTATAAAATTGTCTCCTCTAAATGTATTAAAACTTGAAGCAGTGCTCCTTGCCACGGTCTTGTCTCCTGAGAGTTCTCTGTGCATTTCGTTTGCTTTTGGAGGTCAGGCCTTGAGTTACTCTGGGCTGTCCTCACTGATGGAGGTGATGAGGGGAAACGAGGGAGGGAGCGGCGAAATTGGACGGTGACCTGAGTGGCCTGTGCAGGGTTCAATTCCAATTCAGTGTAAGATCAAGCTTACACCCTGTTCATGTAAACCACCTTGCTCCTTCCCACCTGCCCTTCCCCCACCCTGTGCCCACCCTCCTGATGATGGGGGTCAATTCAAATGTGCTGAGGGGGATTTTGTGCTTTGTATGTGTGTGTTCTTTCGGAACACCTTCCTCAAGAAAAGAGAGGAGGAAGTGGCATAATCGCTCCGGCACTGTGTATCAGGTATTACGTTAGGGTCATTGAAAACGACGCCATTAGGTGGCTGCTATGCCCCTTTTATGTGACTGAAAGGAGGGAGAAGGATGAGCCCCTCAGGCCTGCCCGGCTGTTCTGTTTCTGCAGGTGATTATTTGCTCCCATGAAAGGCTCTGATTTAGGACCACTTCTCTGACTCCCCTACCTTGATCACGGTGATGGGACTTACCATCCTGGCATTTGCACCCTCATGGCGTTCATTTGTTCACTCACCCCTTCTCTGTGCAGGGAACTGCACTAGGTGTAACGGGGTGCAGAGAACAGGCGTGGCCCTGTCCTTAGGGAGCTTTTAGTCTAGAAAGAGGCAGACACGAGCAGTGAACCGAGAAATCCAGGGTTACAGATGTGTCGTGTGCTGCGAAGTGTGCTGTGAGGAAAATGGGGACGGGGGCTACTTTAAACTAAGTGGTCAGGGGGCGCATCTCCGAGGAGGTGCCATGCCAGTTGCAGTCTGAAGTTTGAGGAGTAGCTGGGCCCATGAGGGGTACTGATGGCAGCACCAGGCATGCGTGCAGCAGCCCATGGGTATTTACACTCCAGCGTGTGGAGCTTCAGTGCACCTTTTGTTCAGTCTCTTTTCTCTGCTTGGTACTGAGTTTTCAAGACAGAGGTGATGCATCCGTCACTCTCCCTCCAAAGCTGAGCACGTTTTGTGGATAAATGACCAAATCCCCAGAGGAATATTCATAAGCGTTGCCTCTTTTATCTTGCCTTTCTTTGGGAAGAGTTTGTTCTCTGGGATCACCTTTCCTACATTACCTCAAAGAAAATGAGTAATAGTTAGTTTTTCAGTTTCACTAGTAAATGATTTTCTTAGCCGTGGATGAAGATTGGGGGAAATGATCAATAACCTGAGGAATTAAATTATAGATGGAATTTGGTGAATAATTGAAAAACCACTCTATATGGCTTTAGAGATTAAAAAAAGAATGAGAAAATATTGTGAAGCAATGTATTTTTTGTTCCAATTTAGTGCATGCTCAGTTACTAAGTGAACACACACATGGAATGCTGTGGGCTGAGGGAGTGGGACGAGCTCTGTGGACTTGGAAAACTTACTGGGAAATCACAGGTTTGGCCAAGGAAGCAGTGGTCGTAGTTTGTGGGGTGGCAGGCTGGGAGCCCAGCCCACAAAAGCAGGAAAGACCAGTGACCATCGACATTAATAAATGTCGTAGCTTGGGCTGCTGTAACAGAATAGCACAGACTGGGTGGCTTAGATAACAAACACTGATTTCTCACAGCTGTGGAGGCTGGGAAGTCCAAGATCAAGGTGTTGGCACATTGGGTGTCTGTCCAGAACCCACTTCCCAGTTCCCTGATGGCTGACTTCTCGCCATGTCCTCATGTGGTGGAAAGGGTCGGGAGCTTGCTGGGGTCTCTTTTATAAGGGCATTCATCCCATTCATGAGGGCTCCACCATCATGACCTAATCACCTCCCAAGGACACCACCTCCAACTACCATCACCTTGGGGGTTAGGTTTCAACATAGGAGTTCAGGGGGCATGAATGCCCCTAACAGTTACCTCACAGGGTGCTTTACCTTCTCCCCTGACCAGATCATTTCTCGGGGGCACTGAGGAATTCCATGTAGGGTGGGAAACACCCCATTTCTCAGGGCATTCTTACCTGTAGGCAAGTCCCGGGATTCCCCACTGATGCCTCTCCACTGTGCGAGGCCACTGGTCCACTGGTGTCTGGACCCTTCACTTAGCAGAACCCCACCTCCCCACATCCTGGGTCCCCACATCCACCCTGCTGGTCCCATGCAGGGTTCTTTGTTCAGAGTCTAGAGCACCCAGGGGCTACCTGAACGCAACGTGGAGTGCTGGCTGGCAGAGGACCTGCGTCCTGTTCGCCCACCCTGTTCCTGCTCCACTTCTCACGAATAAGCAGCACGTGAGTGGAGAAGAGGAAAGCATTTGGGGTTGGAAGAGGTAATTTTCAAGAGAGGAGTTTCTCACAAAGGTGGCAGAGATAGCTGCAGGGCTGACATTTCTTCGTCAGTGCAACCAGCCTGTGAAGGGAAGTACTGACGTGCTCAGTGTCTGGTATCTGACCCCAAATTGACCCAACTTACCTTCAAAGGCGGGAGGGAACCTTAAATAACTGAACCCAGAGAAATGTTAAAACACTAATGAAAAACCATGAGAATGGTGGAAGAATCATGGATCTGTTTTAAAGTTAGATTTTTTTTTCTTTTTATAAAATCTAACTCTCTTTTCTTAAGAATAAATGCCTAGGTTATTCCCTCTAAGCCTACATTGATCGGGCCCCCTCACATTTTTGGAGTATCTTATTGAGATCCTAATATCCAAGGTTTCTGTTTGTTTGTTTTTGCAGCAAAGTAAAAGGATATACAATTTATCCATTTAGTGAATACTTATTTGTTAGGCAGCCTGTCCAATTCCATTAGAACCCAAGCCTGTAATCAAGATCAGTAAGGCTCCATCCCTGTTCTCCTGGAGTTCGAGGCCTACCCACGAGGCAGGAGGCCAAAAACAAAGTGTCAACCCTGAGTCCTAAGCTGGAGGTTTGTACCAGGAGCAGGAGCGGCCCCGGGCAGCTCTATGAGGAGGTGACATGTCAGGTGAGCAAACTGTCCACAGACAGTTGTTTTGGAAACCATGAAAGGTCACAGATCTGTGAGCTGTGTCAGTTTAGGGGTTTATTTTTACTGTCACCACAGTAAATTTTGAGCTGATGCCTGTTAGGGTTGCCTTGTTTATGAAATGGATTAACTTCCCTGATTAGTTCTAACACACATGGTAAATGTTGGTCCTCAGTTGGTGGCTTTGGTTCATGTTCCCTTGGACTTGTAAATGCCACCAGATGTCTACTTATGCCATTGGCTGTGAAGTCTTTTCTTTCAGTAGCTTTTCTTATTTTCATGGAACATTTAGTCAAAAAAGTAGAACCAACTCCATTACTTCTAGAAATCTTTATGAGGCTTTAGCCTGGGACAGTTCACTGTGAAACACCTTTGCTTATTTTTCTAAGATGCCACCATGTCCTGTCTGACGTGACATAATTCTTTAAAATGTCTTTTATGTGATCTTTCAAATTGATTAGAATGCCACAATATATTAAAAGATAACTTGGAAACTTGTAATTAAACCATTTAGTTATAAGATTTCAAGTATCAAGTTAGAATACTTTTCGGCAAAATGTACATGATTGTTTTATGAATGTATTTGTAACTATACCCTGGCCAAATGAGAAATCTTTTTATAGGTGATGGTAACAGGGTATATTATTAGACCTAAAACTTTCCTTTTTCTTTTTTTTTTTTAAGCAACAGTTTCAGTTTCTTGAGGAAAGCTGCCCCCCTCCCCAACTCCAATTAGCTTAAGCATTTGTTGACTTACATACTAGGAAAACCCAAGGGTGAAGCCTGCTTCAGTGGGGACTCGGGTGCCCTGCGTATGTTGGCCTCATGTTCTCTTGTAGTGAATGGGTCTGAAAGATGGCTGTTGGCAGTTCTTACAGTTCAACCCCAAAAGAAAAGCAGGTCTTAAGAAAGGAATCTCTCTAGTTTTAGTCACCCGTTGCTGTGGACAGAGGACTGGGTGCGGTATGATGCTGGGGAGAGAGGAAAAATTCCTACACGAAGAAGGGGCACGGGGCAGAAAAAGTCCTCATCAGATGTACCGGCAGGGCCTGCGGTCATAGGGTGGCCCGTGTTGGGGCAGAGGCAGGGCTGGAGTAGGAGAAGGGAAACATGACAACATCAGTGGCAGCTACTACTTTTCCCCTTACTCCTGATAATGGTCAGGTAAGCCTTCGGGTTAGGCGCGTAAACACAGTGCTTCTCACACTTGGTTTTATTTAAGCACCCAAATAGCTGGGAAGATGAACTCATGATTGGGGGTAAGTGGGGAAGCGGGAAGCAGTCAAACCTCAATAGTGGAAATAGTACAATTTAGAAACGATAGGAGGGGGTTCACGTGGAGGGGGTAGGGGTGTGCCCAGAATTATTCTTTTGACATTTTCAAGTTCCTGTTGGTAGAAAGATTTTGCAAGTGTGTCATCTTAGTGAAAGGGTGTCCTTGGGATCCTGTGGTAGGTAGAGGTTTTCCGGGGAAATACTTATTAGTGGGCTTTCTCGGTGAAGAACGTGACTGACGATCTTTCTTCTACCATGAATTTCCATCATGCCTAAATGAGGTTGGAGTCTTAGTGGCCCCTGAGCACCGTCTTCATTCTGCTCTCAGGCTACCTTTGTATTTCAGTGGTTTTGGCAAAATATCTGCTAAAGAAGTTTGCATGTTTAATCCCTCTTTTTTGTAGGTAACTTAGTTTACTCCATCTGTATTTTTATTCTTTATTGTGTCATCTTACCCCCTTTCTGAAGAAAAGATTCCCCCTGAGTTTGGAAACCTACCTTCCTTCATGTTTAATTGGTAAGCCAGAGCCCACTAATGTAGAGTAAGCCTTTAAAATCATTTTCCAGTTCCTTACACATTTGTCTAAAGAGAGGGTTGGGAACCCAAACCTCTATTCAGTTGGGTTTGTTTTCCTCAGAGCTTACCATTTCAGCACAGAGCCCGAGGGAATCATGGGGTTCGCGTTCTCCGGGGCGATGTGGGCCCGCGGGTGCCCACAGGTGAGCGCACGCCTGGGCCTGAGCTGCCTCTCCTCTTGCCTGCATATTTGACCCCATCTGGCTTCACATCTAATGCCCTTCTCCCCCAATTCCTCTCACTGAAAAATTGAGCAATCTTGCTGAAAAAAATTCACTTCGCCACTTTGGCCTCAACATATTCTGACCTATCATTAAAAATATGGTAGCTGAACCGCAGTTGTTCAATTACTAAAATCCATTCTTTTATTCAGCTATCAGACAAAGGAAAGGCTTGAGTTAAATCTGACCCGTCAACCAGTTGTTCAGATCTGTCTTTGGAGCACATTAAAAACATATAGTTTTCCAGTGTCATTTGATGAGGGGGCTTTTTCAGCTGGACTGTCTCCTGTTTGCTGAAACAGGTGCTGCCATGTCAGGCCCAGTGCCTCACTACCTTGTTGCCTGTGACGGCAGCTTTTCCGTCCGTCTTGATTCTGCCCTGGAGCTTGAAGAAAAAAACTTCAAGCCGTTGTTTGTTTGACTACGCTTCCCATTGTTTATGCCTCGCCATCTACTTTTAAATATAAAATACAGGATTTATTTCCTTTCAAAATTTGCCCTCTTTTTCGTAGTGAGATCTTTCATGCAGGAGGCTTTCCTCATAGGAGACATCAAGGCTATTTGCCCTCTGAAATTACAAATGAGTACTTTAAAGAGGTGGGCAGTCTGTCCTGTACAGGTTGGGTGGGCAACTGCTTGTGACCACTGCAACCCTGGGCTTTGCAGGGGCACCTCTTCATTCACATCTGCCTCTGGGCTGGTGGGGCCTTCCCTTGACCTCGAGCGGAAGTTGCTCCCTAAGCTCCTGGGGCCCTGCCTCGCTGGTTTCCTCATTTCTGCCCCGGAAACACCCTGACTTGTGTGGTCTGTGCAGAAGAGCCTGACTCTGTAGAGATCCCTCAGTCCCCTCTCTCCCTTCCATTGTCTTTCCTTCAGAATCACAGTTACTCCAGAATACCCAGTTTCCTTGTCACATTGTCCCTAAGCTTCAGTTCACACTGGTGAGAGTATCAATCTGGCACCTTGAGGTTTCCCACAAATTCCAGATTCTTCTTTAGCTTTTCATTTCCCCTTGGGTTATATTAAGAAAGCATTAAATTGCATTTGGGGAAACGTGATGCAGCCATAACTATATTAGCCATACCGCTAATATACCGGTAACAACATATATTAATTTAACATATAATATACTGGTAACAACATCTATTAATTTTTGTTATTCCCATTCTTGTCTAGCAGGTATGTGTCTTCCTACTGGGGTGCACCGGTCACCCGTCACAGTTCTCAGGGGTCTCTCTGGATCAAGGGGAGATGGTTGCTTCTCAGGAACCTCCCTGGACTCTCTGGCCCATCATAGCCTCTAGCTGCAATGGCAGTTGTGTGATGATATGTGGCTCTCTCAATCAGTCTGTGGCTTCAGGCAAAACACCCCCCTCCACCCTCCGGCCCTCTCTTACGCTTACCTCTAAAGTGGGCAGAATGGCTCATGATGAATGCAGCCTTGACTGCTGCTGGCAATGGACTTCCACAGCCCAAGCACGTACATCCCCCCCGGCCCCCCACAACCCCGTTTCAGTAGCAGCTAATGCTGTCCTGGCTTTTCTCACTTTTGAAGGCGTCACATTGAAGAGGAATGGGATTGTTTCTACTGAGGGAGAATGGTCTGGAATCACAGGTGTGTTGTGTTTGGGCGGTTGTGATAAACAAAGCAGCTTGGTTCTAGACTGTAGTAAGATCTAGAACAGACACCTTCTTTTCAGCTTTCCGTGCTGCTGCCTGACACCGTCTCTGCATCGCCCCAGACCTCTCTTGTCTCCAACTTCTCCATACAGAACGAAAGAAAATACTGCCCTTTTAATAAGAAATAGAACATTTTGATTTGAAGATCCAACCAGTGAGAATGAATTTGGTGATGACTTCCCAATCGAAACCTTCGCTGCTAGGAATGTGTGTGTTGGAGGAGAGGAAAATCTTATACACTGTTTTGTTTTGTTTCCTTCTTCTTCCCTCCCTGTCTTTCCTCCCCCTCCCCCACCCCCCAAATAAATACATAAAACAGAGATCCTATGTGGACTCTGGAACTGACCCCGCCCGGTTGGAGTCCTGGCTTGGCTCTGACTCCCAGACAAGTTGCTTCCCAGTTCTGTCTCTCAGTTTCCTGATGTGTAAAATGAGGATGAGCACAACTCTCACCCCAGAGGATTATTAGGAATTTTAAATGAGTTCACACATGGAAAACACCTAGAGTGCCTGGCACTAGGACAGTGTTAGTGACTATCAAACCAAAATCATATGAATCATACCTATTCTGGAGTAACAGTTAAGAAAGAGGACTTTAGGAAGCTGCATTTTGAAGTATTACTTTTTCTGTAGTTTTAGAGAAAAAGATTCCTAGTCACAATTTTGGGTGGAAACGATCAGCTTTACCTAGAGGAAATGCCTAATGCAGCTTCCCGTAAGTTTCAGAGAAGGTAGAGCGTTATTCTATTCTGTATGTAGCAGGAAATAGAATAACTAGCCACCTGAACATAGTGTATACCAAGCATTGTGATGCATGCTCGACACCTAAAGCTGCAGGAAACGCATGGGTGTGCTCTTATACCCATCGTACAGAAGGGAAAAGAGGTTCAGAGGGTAAGGAAGCTTTCCCGCGTTAGGAAGTGGCTGGACTCTGTGCGATTCCCGAGCCTACTAGACCCCCTGCTTATACTGCAGGAATACTCCGCCTCCCTCATGGCTAGAGGGTTGCTGAGCAGAGTAGGGGAGAGTTAATCTAGTTTATTATCATCTTAATCACAGTATCTCTTATTGATAGTCTAGTAAATGCATTTCCTTTCAAAGGCAATTTCGGTGTTGACAGACATCTACTTCTAAGTCATTTGACCGCAGACAAGGAGCCAAATTCATGACTTCTTGTTTTCTATGGTTCGATCAAGCTTCCCTGCACAAAAAAACCTCCTTTTATAGCTGTAAACAACCCAGATTCTTCACTCGGGTTGACAGTAACTTAACCTGAGCGAGCCTAGAGCATGGCCCCGTACCTAGAATTTCCAGTTGTCTCCTAATTCTATTCAGGAGAGAATGCCAGCGGTCTCATCGGTTTTGCTTGGCAGGAGTTTCAAGTATTTGAGAGGGTGATTTTGAGCAGCTTCTTTTTCTTGTTCTTAGACCACAGTGGGGACATAATCTAGTGTCTACAATAGAGGATGGCAGGTATTGCACATTTTTGTTCTTTGGCCTCTGGTGGTTGGAGCTGGAGTTTTGTTTTTCCTGAGCCACACGTTAACACGCATCTGAGTGATAAGCAAACTTGACAAGCAAGATTGAGGCAATAATTCTGAACTTGACTTTTGAGACAAGATTAGTAAAGGAACTGAATCATATATTATTATTTAGGTCACAGAAGCTGGAAAGTCCCCAATAAGTAAATCTTTAAAAATTATATATTATCCCACATACTTTAAGTTGTTCATTATTGATTATTTAGCTTCCTAACATTGTTACATATTTAGAAAGCACAGGAAAAATCTGCTATAGAAAGCTGCAATTTTATTTAATGGAAAAAATAATTTTTCACTGTTCTCATTCTTCTAGAAGAAAATGTTCCACTGAATAATTGATGCCTCTAAAATGAAGCCTTGTGTTTTTATCACACTAGAATAGCTTTTATTATCTAAGTGAATATTAGACATTCCTGAATAGTAATTATTTTTGTGTAATAAACATTTTGAACATTAAGAAAAATCAGCCAATTCAATTGTTCTCAGGTGAAGTTCAAACCATAAATTATGCAGAACCACAGATAATTGCAGATGGTTGAATTATTCACAATATGCAAATAAGCCACTATTAAGAACTTTATGAAGATTTTTCCATGGTTTTGTTCAAATAAAATAGGATGTAAAATTGGAAATTTAATTATTTAATTCAAGATGATAAATACATTATTACACTTTTGACACTTTTTAAAAGAATTAAAACAAATATAGTCAAGTGTGATTTTTTAACCTTTCTCTTTATTTTGTATAAAATAAAATATTAAATGCATTATTTTTTATGACAGAGGAGCAAAATAAAAACATGGTGTCCCCCAATATTTCATATTTCTTCATTTGAAGTTTCTGCTTCTAAAGGTATACTTGGCTCCTAATGATATAAATATCATCCTTATTACAGATTTATACTTTCAAAAAAATTGTAGATTCTATAGCAGATCCTTGTTATCTGAGGATAATTAAAACCAGGGGGGAAAAAAGGCATTTAAAGTGAATCCACTTAAATGGGACCAAAACTTCATAATATAATGAAAAAATGTTTTGGGACTTTTTTTTACAAAAAACCCACAAAAAATTATGAAAATATATTTATTTTACTTTATAATTAACAAAATTTAGGTGATCATTTTGACCATGACTCTCTTAGAATGGGCAATGCAAAGAGCACATGTTGATTGGTTTGAGAGGAGTAAATTTTTGGACAAAATTGTATGATTGTACATAGTGGTACTTTATGGCATTTGACATTTACCCCACATCTCCAAAATGGTCAGCTTTACAAAAATACTTGAAATCTTACTCATTTTTTCTTTGGACCTTTTAGATTCTTGAATATTAAACTCCTTCTGTATTGAAATCACTATCTTGCCACCAACTTAAAGTTTTTCTCTTAAATGAGTGTTTCCTCATCGGACTGCCCACTCCCCATTTGCCGTTGTTTCACGTGTTACTGGACACATTCCCTAATGTCATTTTGTTTAAGCTCGTAAAATTCTGCATTTGGGGGAAGTATTTGCAGCTTCACTTTGCAGTGGCTGTGCATGCAGGACTAATAGGTCAGGTGTAGGTGCTGACGGGGAACAAGGACAGAATTTTGAGTGGGGAGTCAAGTCACAAAATGCTAGGCGTTAGGAAACGGCTTAGTGTTTTGAAGGCATGCTTCCCTGGAAAAGCTCCTAACTGTGCAGGGATTTGGATAATGACTTCTAGGATAATGAGGAGGACACCCTGGTTTCTTTACATGAGTGCACTGCAAATGGTGCTCTGTCAAAAAAGGACAGGCAGTGACTGCGGAGAGCCCCGGGCTCGTCTCCGCTCTGCCAGTGAGGACCTGTGTGGTTACGGAGGAGTCACTGCATTTCTTTTGTTATAAATTTACTAATCTGTAAAGTGAAGGTTGAGCTAACGTCCCATCCCTTCTCATCACAACATTCTGTGATCGTATATTTTAAGCCTGGCAAGAACTTTATCACTCTTTTCATAGAATCCTACAATTTAATAATCATCAACCAATTTCTTCTTTTAGTTTTATATATATATATATATAAAATTTATAATTTCAATAGCTATAGCCATATGTAATTATACTTTTTGTAAGGTTATAATCAGCACTTTTGAACAATTTTAAATTCTGCTCTTTTCAATAGTGTTATCTCTCATAAGTATTTTCGTTTTTACTGCAATCTTAATAGCTTTCTCTTTCTCACATTTATCGGTTTTTTCCTTTTTAAAAAAATATGTTTATTGATTTTGGGGGCGGGGAGAGAGACAGACAGACAGACAGACAGACAGAGATAGACATCAATGTTACAGAGAAACATTGATCGTTTGCCTTCTCATACTTATCCTGACCAGGCATCACAAACTTTAACTAACCTGGGTATATGTGCTGACCAGGAATTGAACCCCCAACTTTTTGGTGTATGAGCCAGTGCTCCAACCAACTGAGTCACCCACATTTATCTGTTCTAATAGCTGCTTGATAGCCCACTGAGTACATGTGTTTTAATATACTTAAATATATGTTGACCAATATATCCTGGCAACTGAACAATTTTGTCTAAAATGCATCTTACATGTGGCATAGTTCAGGGTACATTCCAGTACTTAAGAGCCTTTTACTGCAGCTGTAAACAGGAAGAAACAAACTCAGGCAAAGCATCTGGCTAAATGAAGCAGGGGGAGGAACAAGGAAAACTGGAAGAACATTGTGTTTTGCTGCTGCCAAGCAGGGCAAACCCTGGGGAGTCTGGCGTTTAATAACAAAGGAAGCAGAGAAGCACTCAGAAAACTGGGACTCTGGATGGCATCTTCAGGTGCCTGGCTGCCTCTGCACACCATGCCTAATATCTGATCACCTGGAAAGGTTGATGATGGTGGCTACTGAAGTCGCTCTCAGTCTGGTCCAGAGGACAAAGGCGATTTGAGATGGGAGGCCATCTCACGCAGCAGATGTGTATGCAGCAGCAAAGCATCCACAGACTGAACTGGCAAATCCTACATTATTAAAAATTGCAGCACTTCTCATTTTAACTCAAGATCTTGGAGATTTTCAATGCATCCTTGGGGAATAACAGTTTGTTCAGCCATCATAATTCAGCCTGTTACCTCTTATCAAGATAAACGAAGCCTGAAACTAATATAAAATAATATCACGTGTAAACTGTAATTGAAAAAATTTAAAAATTAAAAAATGTTAAAAAGAAAAGATAAAGGAAGCATACTTGGCACTGTTTCTTTCCTACTTATCATCCCGCTGTGGTCTGTGCATGTAGTCGCTTCCTCTCCACATGTGGGTGAACTGTCTGCAATGCTTGTTTGACATAACTTGCCACAGCACTGAGATGGTTATTGGGCAAGAAAGGGAACTAGGTTTTGATGAAATTGGGGTAACTGGGTTGTTTATGATAGCTAATGGCAAATATTTCAAGTTAAGTCAGGTTAAAGTAGATTCAATGAAGGCCATTTTAATTTTGATTTAAATTGCCAACTAGGGAAAAAACCTAGAGAATTATAAAAAGTGCATGCCAATTTCAAATTTCACTGTTCTAGGTCATACGGGAATGGGGCATACTGATACAGTAGATGAAGTTCAGTACTTCCAGAGGTAAACTGAGGCACAACTAATTTATTCTATCTCATGCATGTATGTTTCTCAGCTTTTGAAGTTACAACCAACAGTTTTTAAATCTTTTTTTTTTCTAGATTCTAGCTACACTGAAGACTGGCTGTTTTCTAAAACTAGAGAAGAAGCCCATGAAGCGATGGTGAGTTCTTTTTGAGTTTCAAGTAACAAAATAAAAGGTCATTGCTGATGGTTTCACAGCGGGTTTGCAATACTGTTGTGGAGGCCAGCTGCAATAGCCGCAAACAAAAACCAGGAGTGCGGACATTTTCTCCCAGCAGGAAAAAACTAGTACCATTCTGGTTTAGTTATGTGATTTTTAAAAAACAAAATACAGCATATTCTTCTGAAGTAAGCTTTTCCAGGTAGATATTCCTGAGGATTAAGGTATGAGCCAGGTAAGCAGTTTACTCCTTTTTTTTAGACCACATCCCTGAGCATGTCTTCCGTGCCTGTTCTGCGTGACATCCCACAGGGAGAGAGAACATGAGAGAATCTGAGACATAAGCTATAGGAAGGCAGCTAAAGTGTAGGGACTCATTGTAATGACCCATGCATTTGGGAAAACCTGTTAACTAGCTGCCTGACTGCTTTCCCAAGCCCCTGCTCATTGAGCCCGGCCACAGCTGACGGCCTTGAGGTATACCAGTTATTCCTCTGACCGGGCTCCAGGAGCGGCTCCTCTCTCCGGCCAGCCAATAGAAGCTGGCTATTCTCTCCAGGTCAGAATGTGTTATCTGGGTGCCCTGAGTCGCCCTGTTTCCCAGACTCTTGGCTAAGAGCTTAGGTCTCAGAAACTTACTGAATCTTTAGAGAAGATCATCTTTCTAAAATCTATTCACAATATTTTGTTCTTTGGGACAGTCACAATTCTTGCTCACCAGTTCTCAAAGTAGCAATTTATTTTCCCCTCTTTTTTAAGTGTTCTGCTTAATGATTGGATTTAGTTAAAAAGAAACCACATTTAAATTCATACTGATACACTTTTTAACCATGTCAGTCCCAGGGCCAGTGGGCTAAGGATATTAAAAAAAACAAAAGCATTTTTGAAGCCTCTGACCATCTAATACTTTGCCTGGAGGAAAATCTCCCTGGGTTGGCTGAAGGGGAGCCTGGCTTAAATGGGAGGAAGGTTTTCTAGATTTGTTTCATCCCAAAGGAATTCTCAATTAACGGCCCAAAAGAAGCAAAGTTTTCCCCACACACATTTAAAAAATTATGCAAAGATATTCAACTAGGTGAATGCACTTGACATTTCTGGTGCATCTGTTGTGCCTTGGGGGCGATTTTCTTGACTGTCATTCTCAAGCATATTTCCTGCCCGGCTCCCTGTTAGCCCTCCCTTGGAGGACTGTCCGGAGAGAGAATGTCTGTGTGGACACACCCCCAGGGTGGGCAACGTGGTGTTCAGCAGGTGCTTCAAGGCAGTTGCCTGACACGTGTGTGTTGTATGTGTGTGTGCATACTTGTGTGGTTTGCTAGGTTGTGAGGGAGAAGATTACCATGAGTTGGTTATACCCCTGGCTGTTAGGGCCTTAGCGTGGTCTTGGCACCCCACCGACCCTGCCACCCTGGAACCCTCTGCCTCTCACGGCCATTCCTGGGGGACAGCAGGAGCTTTGACATGAACATGAGATAAAACACCATGTGCTAACTGTTTCTGAAAATGCCTAAGTGTCCCATGGCCACCTCTGGAGGTAATATATGCTTGAGACTATGTAGGCATATTGGAGTTTTAGCCAAGTTTTCATGCTCCCATTTCCTCATGAAACCTCCCTTATTCCAGCAGAAAGTATATCCTCCTCCCTCCTTCTAAACGCAGCACCACTTTGTCCTGACCTTATGTCCGTGGTTTGGTGCCTTTTATTAACAATGTGCAGAGAAGGTGTCTGTCTTCTCACTTATGACTAGTGTATTAGCGGCACGAGGCAAAGACTTTTTTTGTTTTGTTTGCTACTTTATGCCAAGGGACTAGAACAGTGTCAGGTGCATAGTGTGCTCCGTGAACTTTTACTTAAGGAGGTAATAAACACATCCCCTGGACCAAACCAGGAGTTCCCTGGGGACAGGACCAGTCCCTTCGTTCATGGATTTCTCGCCAGGCTAACATGACAGCTGCTCTCTTCACTGGCCACTGGTCTGTGGGGTGTGATAACACACTTTTGTCCCCTCTCTTAGAGGGCCGAGGAAGTGGTATGTTGTGTTGTCACTATGTGGGCGACCATAGTTTAAGCTGTGCCTATCTGCTACTCAAAGCATAGAAGATTCTTTCCAAGATGCTTACAAATGAGATGTGAAAGGGTCGTAAAAACCAGCACTGGTGTCCGTGCAGCACTTTTTTACTTTCACTGTTCACCAGCCCCTCCCAGGAAGCCACTTCGATGGGCTGTGGTGGGGTGGGGTGGGGAGACAGGAAGGGCGTGTGCTGGTGTCACAGTGAGGCTCCCGTCTGGTCACGCCTGAGAGGAAGTGTGTCGTAAGCCACATGGAGGCGAACGTGTGGCCCTGACTGGGGCTGAGGTGCGCCTTTGGTTTCTCATTCGTGCCCGTCCTCGAAGCCTGCCTCTGTTTAAATAAATGAATGAGCACAGAGGGGAGCTTCACTGCAGTGTGCATAATTTGATATGTAGCAGATACAAAGTCTGGCTGATGGGAGAATCAAATCTAATTCTGATGATCTAATAATATCGTTGAGTAGGTGCTCTGAGGGTAAGTTTTGGTCTTTTGGCTTGCCCTCCTAGGTGTTCATGAGGAGGAGGGAGGTGGCCAGATTTTTCCAGAACCTCTATGCTAAGTAAGGGTACAAGGACTTTAAGGCACAATAATAGTTGTCTTTGTCAGCTGATAA